>CM052899.1:72686479-72704161 GCA_028534135.1 Potos flavus | reverse complement strand
AAATTTTGGATCTGTACTATACAGTACGTTTTTGAAGGAGAAACGGGGTAAACTGAAAGTTGTTTTGCTTTCATGAGGCACGTGTTTGCATGTTTCGAAGGCAGGGTATGATAAACCAGAGGAGTGGGTGAGATGAAGGCCATTTGAAGGGAAGAAAATATGAGGAAAACGTCCATTAGAGATAAGAAAGGTGAGAACAAGTGAGGGCAAGTGGAAAGAGGGGACCTGTGGTGGGATAAAGAAATTGACTTATTTGAGGCCATAGGAAGAGGGACAGCCTGAGCCTCTGGGATATTAATAGACATGGTCAGAGACCTCCGCGGGAGATGCTATCAGTTTAGTTCAATGGTGACTGAGCACCTGAGATGTGCCAGACCTGATGCCAATACTAAGGGTCAAAGAAGAAAGCAGGAGTCAAAGGCCTCCTATGAGGAGACCCTCATGAGAGGGTCACAGGAGTTCAAGATGAGAATGGTTCTGGATTCCAAGGAGCAGGCTACCTCACCCCTCCTGAGAGGCCTGGGGAAGTAGGAGAAAGTTTGCCTCAGGTTGGAGAGAACAGTAGGGTAGAGGGTGGCATCCCCACAGGGTCAGACTGCTCCTCTGGCCCAACGAAGAAGAGGCGAAGAATAGGTCAGTGTGAACAAGGGTAAAGACCTTTTATGAAGTAGCTAAGGAGTGGCAGCAAGTTCCTCATGTCCTAAATTCCTGTTTCCTCTTGGAAAATGTAGAGCGACATTTACGACTGTACTTGTTCAAACTGTGGTCAGTCAGGATCCCTGAACAAAAGGTCTCCATATTATATAAAAAAGGAGGGGTGCCTGGGTGGCTCAGTGGGTTAAAGCCTCTGCCTTCGGCTCAGGTCATGATCTCAGGGTCCTGGGATCGAGCCCCGCATCGGGCTCTCAGCTCAGCAGGGAGCCTGCTTCCCCCTCTCTCTCTGCCTGCCTCTCTGCCTACTTGTGATCTCTCTCTCTGTCAAATAAATAAATAAAATCTTTATTAAAAATAAATAAAAAAGGATAATGCTGTGCGTTTGAATACTGTTCTACAATTTCCCATAATTCTCTCATTCACCACCAGTAGGAAATACTGTGTTGTAGTTGTATAGATAACTGTGCAAATGATGGAAGAGACAGTTTGTAAAAGAAGAAATACAAATTATAAAACTAGAGGGGATATATTTTACATCATTGATAAAGTAATGTACCCTTTTTACCTAATAAATTAATACCTGTCTCTATCAAAATTATAACATTTATATATACATTTTAATATCACAAACTTAATTTATAAATATACATAAATGACTGTTTTAATTACAAATCGTGAATGTGAAAAATACGATAATTATAATAGCAATACTGTATTAATGATGGCATTATAAATTTGCGTAATTCTTTTGGAAAACAGTTTGGCAGTATGCACTGAGCAAAGATAACATCCATATCCTTTGATCTAGTAATTCTACTTCTGGATATCTGCCCTAAAATGATTAGCCAAAATGTGAAAAAGTCATATATAGGATGATGCTTATTACAGCTTAATATTTATAATAGCAAATTACTGAGAGCACCTGTGTCATTTGGGACCCAGATGTGTCTATCTGGGTTTTTCTGAAGAATTGTGCATATTAATGATCCGTTGGTGTCTACGTGTGTATGCATTAATATGTAAATGAGGGAGGCTGCCCTTAGGAATTGGGAAAGCAGGGAGAAGACTAGAAGGGGTTTTCTTTTTTTTTTTTTAAGATTTTATTTATTTATTTGACAGACAGCGATCAGAAGTAGGCAGAGAGGCAGGCAGAGAGAGAGAGGGGGAAGCAGGCTCCCTGCTGAGCAGAGAGCCCCATGCGGGGCTTGATCTCAGGACCCTGAGACAGCCCAGCCCAAAGACAGAGACCATCGAGCTGTGTAAGGGAGAAGACACTCCGTTGGCATTCCGAGGTGGCATAGCCCAGTAAGGAAGAGAAGGAGGCGCACGTCCGAATTCCATTGCAGATGCTCACTAGCTGAGTGAGCGGGGACAAAGTACTTCTCTGAACTCAGATTCTTCACTTTTACAACGAATCTTCCTGCGTCATTAGGTTATTCTTATTAATGGATCACGCTTTGTGTTTGGCATCAGGTGTGCATAATTGTCTTAAGCCTATGAAAGATTTATCCACTTCATTCACTTACCCAGTACTTACGTCACCTGTAACAAGTTCTAGATGCTGTTCTAAGCACTTTACAAGATTTAACCCACTTAAGTCCTTGTGTGATAGCCCTTTGAAAAAAGTACTGCTGTTATCCCACTTCACGGGCGAGGAAACTCAGAGGCTCAGAGCGGTTAAGAAACTTCTCGATCATGTAACCACTGAATGGCACACTTAGGGTCTGGCTCACCCCTAAACCCTCTGTCACTATGCGATACCCAAACTGCCTTCCCAACATATTTATGACATGATACTTTCCGTGCTTTGAAGGTGTAGAATGGCTAGGTATACTCATATATTTTCTTAATAAGTCATAGAAAGTTTCCAAAAAGTCACATGAAATATATATCCTTTACTTGGTTTGTATACATCAAGAGGGGATTTACAAAGAAAAGAATAAACGTTGCAACACTTCTACTTTTTTTTAAAAAAAAGAGCCCTGCAAGGAATTTATTTATTTTTCCTTTTTTTTTAAATTAACATATAATGTATTATTTGCTTCAGGGGTATAGGTCTGTGAATCATCAGTCTTACAGAATTCACAGCACTCACCATAGCACATACCCTCCTCAATGTCCATAACCCAGCCACCCTATACCTCCCGCCCCCCTTCCCCTCCAGCAACCCTCGGTTTTTTCCTGAGATTCAGAATCTCTTATGGTTTGTCTCCCTCCCGATCCTCCCACTTGTACTTTTAAAAATCACTTTATTCCTTTAAAAAAAAGATTTTATTTATTTGAGAGAGAGAGAGGGAGAGCAGCAGAGGGAGGAGGGTCAGAGGGAGAGGGAGAGGCAGACTCCCCTCTGAGCAGGGAGCCCAATGTGGCTCAATCTGGGATCACGACCTAAGCTGAAGGCAGACGCTTAACCAACTGAGCCCCCCAGGCGCCCCTAAAATCACTTTATTTCATTTCATCTTCAGGAGAAGCTGGTGGAAGAGGTAGAGAAGATGATAGGTGAGATTTAGAAAAATGTGATTTACAGGGATTGAGGCCCAGTGGAGGGACCAGAGAATGAAGAGGAAGAGGAGACCTCGAGAACAGAACATTCCTGTCCTCAGACACTTGAAGGCAGATGCAGTGGGGCGGTGAGATTTGTTCTGCACACAGTTAAGGAAAAGCATTAATGCTGAGGAATGGAAAGTACAGGTGAACAGAATTTAGGTAAGTGTAGAAACTACTCTACAAGTCGATGTGATCAGAGATAAAAGGGGCTGCTATTTTGGGTAAGAGTTCTCATCACATCACTCCAGGCATTGGGTTTTAAGTAGTTTGGTGTATTATCACTTAGGAGCAGCAAACTTATTGTCAGAAGGCCATGGATTTGAATCTGCCATTTACTATTGATGCGACTTCAGGCAATTTATTTAATCTCTTTACATTTGTTTTCCTGTGTGTAAAATGGGGATGGTAATCATAATTACACTTAATACAGTGATATTGTGAGGATATAATACTAGTAAGATTTTAGCACAATAACTAGGAGTGGCACCTAGAAAAGGCATAATATATATTCACTACCATTACATTTTATTAGTAGAGTTTGCATGACCCTTTTGCAGGCTGTTGTAGGGAACCAAAGTATCGAACTAAAGGTTTTACTGAAAGACGTGAAAGGTCCCTCCACACTCTGAGATCTTGAGTTCCGGATTCCGTGACCCACCCTGGGATGCAGCTATTCTGTAGAAGAAGCGGGACTGGAACCCAGGTCTCTTGACTGAGGACAGCCACGAGCGGCATGAAGGTGAAATGAATGGGGCCATTGCAGCTGAGAGTTAGCCTTGAGGCTCCCGGGGCGTCGGGGCTGCTGGGCTAGAGGTCACAGCCCAGTTCCAGGACCCTCTCCCTCCCCCATCCCTCCTCCCAATCTCCCAGACAAATGGAAATTTCAGCACAGGGCATTCTGCCTAGCAGAGAGGACTGGGCGAAAGGTCACGGATTGCAGGTCTAGTGTGACTATGACAAGGACACCGGGGGAAGGAGCAAAGACTAACTGAGGTTAGCTTGGAAGCGTTCTTTGTGAGGTCTGCGGTTGTTGCTTGGTTTTGCCTGTTTCCAACACCTCACGGAAGGCAGAGACATGCCAAGAGGTCCGCTTGGCCAGATGGCGAATCGCCCCACTGCAGCTCCTGGGCGGCAAGATGTCTGGGAAAGACGCAGCCCTGATGCTAAAGAAAAGACGGATTTTATTTCATGCATGGCATGGCGGAGCACGGCCAAGTAAAGAAATGACTACCTTGAACTATTTTCACTTTGTTGTTTGAGTCTGGTGCCTCGTGAAATGCCAAGGGGGCGGGCAATGGAGAACTTCCCCAGCATCACCCACACCTGAGGTGCCCAGGGCTCTGGGTCTGGAGGGAAGAAGACGAGGGAGGACATCTGGAGTAGAGGCACTCTGGATCACGTGCAAACGTTTGTGTGCTCACAATTCCATAGACGTTCTCTCCTCTACACGTTCCTTGAGTGGTGAAAATGATCATTTGGGAACACACAGGTGACTGATTTTAAAATGTCCGAATTTCACAGATAAGAAAATAAAGCTTCCTCTGCATTATTTTCCTCTGATCTGTAGAACGACCTTTTTGATCATTCTCCTGGATGGCTTTGCAGAGCTGAATTCCATAATGAAATAACTTTGTTGGAGTTTCATTTACTTAGAAGCTCTCCTTTAGGATTCTGCTCTACTCCACCTTTCTGGGCCTGTCCCTTTTGAGGTGTGCCCTCTTTGTTTAGATCCTTTTGCTAAACTCTCTTGTTGAGTAGTTTTTGGAAGGGCGGAAGGGGGTTGGCATTTGGGGTATCTAGTAATTGGGCAGAGCTGTTCTACCATTCTAGTTCTTCTACCATTCTTGTTTATGCAATGAATGTGATTCCTCCACGTGCATTTATTGAGCACCCACTGCATGCACTGTGCTAAGGCCAGAGGAGACAGACACATTAATACATGATTACTATATACTATGCTAAGTGCGGTGTTAGAGATATACCCAGGTGATTGGAAAGCAGAGAAGAAGTGTATCCGACCCAGATCGTGGCCATTGGGGAGGCCTCCTGAAGAAGGCACAGATGGGATCCAAATCTTGAAGAGTGAGTAGGAATTACCCAGGCAAGAGATACAGACAGCAAGGTCATGCCAGGCAGATGAGACAGCACAGCCAAGACATAGAGCCAAGGAACAGCCTAGTAAGTTTGGAGAAATAAAAGCCTCTTGGTATTTCTGGACCATAAAAGGCAAGGTGGGACAAAGCAGGAGATGAGACTTGAGCCTCAGGAGGCAGGCAAATCAGGGAGGCTTTGATCCTAGCACCTTCTAATTTTAAACATGGAATTGACAAAGTTAGTTTTATGTTTGAGATAGATTTATGTGGCTTCAGGGTAGAAGTCTTGGGGATTGTGAGGGAGAATCTGTCCTATGCCTCTCCCTTCCCTTCCGGTGCTTTGCTGCCAGTCTGGAGGTGGAAGAATTGTCCTGATCTCTGCCTTCACCTTTATATGGTGTCTTTGGCTGTGTGTGTAGGTGTCCAAATTTCCCTTTTTATAAGGACACCAGTCCTACTGGATTAGGGCGCCCCTAATAACCTCACCTATTTTCTCATCTAATGAAGATTGTATATATTTAAGGTGTGCAACATGATGGGGACGCCTGGGTAGCTCAGTCTGTTAAGCGTCTGTCTTCTGCTCAGGTCATGATCGTGGGGTACCAGGACTGAGTCCCACATCGCATCGGGCTCCTGGCTCAGCGGGGAGCCTGCTTCTCCCTCTCCCTCTGCCCCTCCCCCCACCCCTGCTTGCACGTGTGTGCTCTCTCTCTCTCTCTCATGCATGTGCACTCTCTCTCTAATAAATAAATAAAATCTTTTTTTAAAAAAAGGTGTATAACATCGTAATTGATTTATAAGCATACCTCAGAGACGTTTCAGGTTGGGTCCCAGACCACTGCAGTAAAGCAAATGTCACAATAAAGCTAGTCAAATTAAATTTTTGGTTTTCCAGTGCCTAGAAAAGTTATGCTTATACTGTAGTCTATCAAGTATGTGATGGTATGGTCTAAAAAATTAATGTGCATACCTTGATTTTAAAATATTTTATTGCTAAAAAATGTTAATCACCCTCTGAGCTTTCAGCAAGTCATCATCAGTGATCGTGGATCACCATAGCAACTACAATAATAATCGAAAAGTTTGAAATATTGCAAGAATTACCCCAGTGTGATGCAGAGACACAAAGTAAGCAAATGCTTTGGAAAACTGGTGACAAAGAGTTGCCACAAACCTTCAATTTGTAAAAAAATGCGGTATCTGTGCAGCACAGTGAAATAAAGCACAATAACACGAGGTCTGCCTGTACAGAGTGAAATGATTACCACAGTCAAGCTAATAACATGTCCATCTCCTCACGTAGTTACACATTTTTTTCTTTCGTCGTGGGGAGAGCAACTGACATCTACTGCTGGCAAGTTTCCAATATTTGATACAGTATTATTGACGACATCATGCTTAACATTAGATGTCTAGACTTGTTCCTCCTACAAAACTACAACCTTGTACCCTTTGACCAACATCCCCCCATTTCCCCCGCCTCCTTGTTTCTGGTGACCACTGTTCAAATCTCAGCTTCTGTGTATTTGACTTTTCAAATTTCCACATATAAATGAGGTCACAGTTTTCCCTTTGTGTCTTTTTTCTTTTTTAGAGATTTATTTATTTGTCAGAGAGAGAGAGTGACAGAGAGAGAGTGCACAAGCAGGGGGAGGGGGAGAGGGAGAGGGAGAAGCAGGCTCCCTGCTGAGCCTGACCCGGGACTTGATTCCAGACTCTGGGATCACGACCTGAGCTGAAGGCAGACGCTTAATCAACTGAGCTACCCAGGTCCCCCTCCTTTCTGTGTCTGGCTTATTGCACTCAGCATCAGATCCTCCAAGTTCATCTCTGTTGCTTAATAACCTCACCTTAATTTAACTAATTACATCTGCAGCAACCCTATTCCCAAATAAAGTCATGTTCTGAGGTACTGGGGGTTACGTCTCTACCATATGAATTTGGTAGGAAGAGGGACATAATTCAACCCGTAACAAGGGCCAATGACAAGCTGCAGAGGCCTCTTGGCAAACCTGAGTCTTAGATGTCACCCTTGGGTTAAAAAGGAATAAACAGAAAAACAAAGAGGAAACATGATGGCAAAGAGAACTTCTCTCTTCAGGAGCCAGAAGAAAATGTCAGACAAATATCATAGCCTATTAAAAAGGATATAAAGAAGACATGAATTTGGCGGGGGGGCGGAGGAGCAGAAAGTCCAAAGAGAAATCATGCCGAGGTGAAAACTGAAAGAGGATGAGAGGCAGACAAGTCTAGAAGAAAAGGGTTTCGTGGGAGGTAAGAAAGAAAGGCAGAGAAATAAAAATTTCAGTAGCCAAATGGAAATCTGATTTGGTGGAAGATACCAAATAATTTCCATAGGGCTACTTAATGTTTCAAAATATTATTTCATAGGTTTGTTCCTCCCTATTTTTTTCCCTTTGCCTTCATCTCATTCAAGTAGGTAGCTGACTTTACACTTACTGTTCTAGAAGGTAGCTATAAAGTAGGGTGGAATGGATAGGTTGCCGTGAAAACTCATTCTTCCCAGCTTTTGTCTTCAAGAACCCAAGTCCCAGAAAAGCAGAGGGTATTTGGTTAGAGGCAGAATGGCTTCCAAGAACAGTGGGACCCAGAGCGGACTGCCTCCCTCTTACCCCCCCACCCAAGCCCCAAGAAAGAAAAGTAGCTTCGGAGTCAGTTTTCCCTGCCCCAGGTGTGGGGCCTGAAAGCTGCAGAGACGGGCTGCTTGAAGGGTCTTCTCCCACCCTTGACACTGTAAGATCCACAGCTTGAACCCAGGATGCAGAAGCCCCAGAATAACTAAGAATTAATTTTCTGCCAAACCTTCAGGGAAGAACAGGAATCAGAAATGAAGGTGCATTCGTGAATTTGCCATGGTCTTAAAGGCACTAACCAATGGAATTTAATCAGTGACTAGAGAACAAACCAGAAAACTTCTCGAATGTAGAGAACATTGGACAGGAAAATAAAGCTGATTAGAGATGCGATAAACATGAAAAAGAGAATAGTGATTCAATTATATGCAAAGCTTGGAAATACCCAGATTCTCCGGTAAAAATTACTTGAAAAAGTAGGCCAGCTCATGGAGAGATGGATCAAAATGACAAGAAGAAGAAGTTGGAGGAGGTTCTTCGCAGGTTGGCTTAGTTGGGCTGGTCGAAGTATGTGGAAGGGACCCAGGTCAGGTGTGGTCTTCCTGGCCCCGTGCCTAGTCTGGCATCCTGCCCACTATGCTGCAGGACCGGCGGGGGGCGCTCATCCCTGCCTCCGTCACCTGTGGACAGGTAGTGAGCCATTCCCTGCACCATAGCTCCTGCCCTGGGGGCATCCGCCACGTTAGGGACCCCCCCCAGCCGGCTTCGTTCAGGGAGGAGCCCACAGACTTGGCACCTTATGGGTCCACAGCTTTCGAGCGTGGTGACATCGACTTGTACAGAGACAAGGAAGAGAATCAGTGGAAGAAGAACAGAAATCAAGTCATTATTAACCAAGAAGTGCCACTGGGGGTTAGAAATCCCTGCCGGAGAAGTCAGGACATAGAAAGTAAAGCAATATAGTATATAGGCATATGGATTTCAGCAGCGCTTCTGAAGTTTAACAAAAGGGATGTGACTGTTTCCAGAGCATTGAACTTTGCAGCACCGGGGCCGTCCGACAAACCATCCCCTCGATGAGAGCTGCCTGGTGTTCTTGAGACTGCATTTGGGGAAACATAATGAATATCTTCGGATAGGAATGTGAAAAAATGCCCATGTGTTATGGGACATTTTGCATTTCAGCGGCGTTCATCCACCTTTCACTTTTGGTGGCTTCTCCGTCATATCCTGTTTCAAGATTTTGTATTTTTATGCATTGAGTTATTAAATAGCTGTCTGTTTGGATTACTACCTTTGCTTATGGCTTTTTTTTAAATTGGCAAATTGTTTGGTTTATTATGTAGATTCATCTAAAAGCCACCAAACATCCATATATTCATCATATAGACTTCATTTTCTTAAAGCAACTTTAATTTATTTTGCAATTCCTTGTATTTCTTTTGGAAGATCCAGCTACCTATGAAAGCCTGAATTCACAAAAGCTCGAGTTTTGTCCGTATCTTTTTTTATCGTGTGATGATTTTCATATATACGGCTTTTGAAATTCACTGGGCAGAAGTTGTTACTCTGGTACAAAGACTAGGTTAATTTCCAACAAGGGAAACAGTTTCCCTTCTGGTTTCCAAAGGCTCCATCTGTGTGTGGGGAGAGAGCCAGAGAAAACATGGCGGAGCGTCAGCACGTCGTTGCCCTACTTGAGGCTGCTTGGCTCTCAGCGCTGCCACACCCCCGCTCCTCAAGGTCAGGGGTGCCCATCGGAAATAGAATGGGGACATTTCTAAGGGGGCCAGCCTCCTTGACTCTTGATGTTTTTGAAACTTGACATGGCTGTTTTACTCAGCAAGCTCATATGTCCTCTCACGTATGTTCTCTTTCCCTCTCTCTACCACTCTCTCCTCCTCCCCTGTCCTTACATTTGGGAAAGATCATTCCCAGCTTGTCTGCTGGTGTTGCCGTCCATGAGCTCTCATGCCTGAAGGCTGACCCGATATCAATCCCTCTGGCAAGGTTGAGGCTTTAGTATTTTATTGTAAAGATTTTAAGTTAGCTCTACGCCCAACGTGGGGCTTGAACCTACAACCCCGAGATGAAGAGTCACAAGCTCTACTGACTGAGCGAACCAGGTGCTCTGAGGCTTTATTATTTTCAAAGTAGCATAGCACCGTTGAATCCTTAAAGGGCTGTCTCATTTAATTTGGGTCATCTTGACCTTTATTTAAGTTTCTTCAGATTTTTCCTGTTTTTAAGGGAGCTTGTATGGGGATGCCTGGGTGTCTCAGTTGGTTAAGCGTCTGCCTTTGGCGCCGGTTATGATCCCGGGGTCCTGGGATCGAGTCCCGCTTTGGGCTTCTTACTCAGTGGGGCGCCTGCTTCTCCCTCTGCCTCTGCTACGTCCCTTGCTTATGCACTTGCTCTCTCTCTGACAAATAAATAAATAAATAAAACCTTTACAGGAGCTTTTATGAGAGCAATTGAGGTGGCCTCCTTTGCAGAGAAGATAAAAAGTGTGCAACGGAACAAAGTGACCTTGGAGACATGGAAGATCTTTCAAAGGCTGAAGAGTCATCCGAACTAGTTCAGCTTTGGTACATGACTTTACTACACACTTTTGTACAGAAAACCGGCTTCCACCCACTGTGTCCTGAGCTTATGACTATCAGGGGAGGCCACCAGGGGGTCACCTATATCCCGGGCCAGCTCCTGATGGGACGTGCCAGAGCGCCGAGGCTGGCGAGGATGAACTCCGGGTCCCATGAGACCAGTTGGCGCTGAAGGGAAATTTTGCCAGCTTCAGGCCATGAACCCAAGAGGAAATTACATTTTAAGCAAAAATAAAATGCTGTGGAAATACTTAATGTTAGGTAATGTTTGCGTCAGGGATCTCTTCCCTTCTGTTTAACCTTTTCTTCCTTTGGTCCTTTGGCTTCTTGTTCCTTCATAAGAGAATACGGGTCATTGTCCGCGGAGTGTGGCCTAAAGGGATGCTTGTGTCAAGCTCTTCTCCATATCATTTCAGTTACACTTGAATTCGAGGCTCTGCCTTCTTTCTCTGCACTGATTGCCTGGAGCATTAATGGGAAATGTATATAGTTTTTTTTTTTAAGATTTTATTTATTCATTTGAGAGAGAATGAGAGTGAGAGCATGAGAGAGGAGAAGGTGGAGGAAAATGGGAGTCGAGAGAGCTGGGGAAGACAGTGTGTTAAAGCGATGACCACGGGATCAAATCTGGTGCGGAAATTCAGTGAGAGACGTGGCAAATTAACTGAGGCTTAGAGGCCCGGGGTGCCATGAGCAGGCGGTGCAGTGGAGGGGCGGAGCTACAGAGTCAGAAGGTTGTTGTTTCTGAGACGGGGGGGTGGGGGTGGGGGGGGTGGGGGGGGTGTTGTGCAGGAATGAAACCACAGAAATCAAGGTTGGAGTCCTTGCTGGAGTGCGTTGGAGTGTTCTTTCCATAGATGCTAAAGTTCCCAAGGTGGTGGCAGAAAAGGGGGGCAGAGAGGACATCTGCGATGTGGATGCTAAGAACTTGGTGAATGACGGTGAGGACTCGGGGAAACCCAGGTTGGTAGAAGTGCCAGGGTTCAAGGGGGCCCAGTTCCCCGACACAACTCTCCTCTGACACACCTCTCCTCTGACACACCTCTCCCTGAGGCTTAGAGTCTAGCTCCCTCCATTTCCATCTGACCTGGCCTGCAACTGCTTTGACCCCTGTGTGGATGGACCCCTGTGTGGATGCGCCCCTACTCCGGGAGTGAGGGCGGAGGAAGAAGTCATGGCCAACTCTTATCTGAACCATGACAGTGATTCTTAACCAGCCCGCCTGCTTCGACTGTTGTGCTTCTACCATGATTCTCATTCGCGTGCTCAGAATTATTCTTGAAATCTAAGTCAGAACATGCCTCTTCTGCTCCCGTCTTTAGGATGCTCCATCTCAGAGTTAAAGGCAAGAGTCTTTTCACTGGCCTTGGAGATCCTGTGAGCTCTGCTTCCATTACGGCTCTGCCTCATGGCTAACATCTGCCCTCTGCTCATCCACGGATCCTTCATATGCTTCCGACTTGCCAGGCAGCCTCCTACTTCAGGGGCCTTTGTACTTGTGGTTCCTTTTGTCTGAAAAGCTCTTCCCTCATATCGGCATGGCTCACTCAAAAGGTACCTCTGTGAGGTCTTCCCTGAGCATTCCAGCATTTCAAGTCCTGTGTCTTTGCTTTATTTTTTTTTTTATTGCCCATGTCACTCACATAACATATGTGGCATTTATCTCGCTTATTGTCTGTTTCCCTTATCAGAGTGTGAATGTCTCTTAAGGACAGGGATTTCTGATCTGTGTCATTCGCTGCTCTACCCTGGGTGCCTAAAACAGTATCTGGCGCATAGGAGCTGGGCGATAATCAGGAAATACGTAAATTCACTAGATCTATTCGAGGGCTCAGAAGATTCTCTCCAGTCCAGTCCCAGCGATGTGACTTCAGTCTAGCTGGTACCTGCCCTTCAAGGATTCTAAGAAGAGCTACAGGATTTCAGTTTGTAGAGTCAGATCTGGACTCTCTGTGAAGGGGAGGAAGCAGCTGTGAACCCAGGAAGCCCTCATCTGTAGCTTCGCCCTCAGCCACGTGCTTCTAGCTGCTTCTAGCTCCCCGCCCCCCGGCAACCAGGAACATCAACAAAGGCCGCAGAGAGAGTCAATCACCATCGGCTGAAATAGAATAATCCATGGAGAGACAAAAAAACAACAGGACCATTAAAAACAAGGCAGGAACTTGAATCTTTTTTCAGAAAATGCTCTTTGAAATGCACTGTCCGCCTTCTGGAGGCGGAGGAGGATGGGCTGACAGGCCTATCTGTCTCATGGGCTAAGGTGTAAATGACGAGCTCCAAGGCTCGGGGCTCCTCCACATGTAGCCTCGAGAAGCAGGCGGACTAAACACGGCCATTACGGAGTATGGTCCTGCGGCGATGCACTGCGATGTGTCTGAACCCACGAGGGCGATCTCACAACCCGGCATCCACAGAGACATCTGCTTTCCGAGGGACACACTGTTCAAAGCCCCCTTCTCAGCAATCCTGGAGAATTCTGACTCCTCTTGTTTATCTGGGGCGAGACATTTAAACGCATTCTTACTCCCTTCCCAAATCCATCTTTGATTTTGGCAAGGTAGAGGTGAGCAGGAGTATCGGATTTTATAGTTATTTTATATTTTAAGATTTTATTTGAGAGAGTCAGTGAGAGTGAGCACAAGCAGGGGAGGAGCAGAGGGAGAGGGAGAAGCAGACTCCCCGCTGAGCAAGGAGCCCACCATGGGGCTCGATCCGAGGACTCCAGAATCATGACCCCAGCTGAAGGCAGCCGCCCAACTGACGGAGCCACACAGGCGCCCTTAAAGGTAGAAATACGTGATGAAATAATGTGTAAACTGTCTTAAAGTTAAATGAAATAAATGGTCACTCGACTAGATACAAACCAAATGGTACTACAATGTATTAATGAGGATGAAACCCAGGGATTTTCATCCTTTAATCTCTTCTGCAGGATAAGTTAAATAATTAGATAACTGATAAGCATTCTCTTCCTTATTTTAAATACACCCATTCGCCTGCAGATCACTATGTATTGTGTTTCTTATCTCAAAATATTTGCCTGCAAGCCCTGGTTTACTTAGTTAAAATGAGTTGCCCAAATAGAATCCCTTCCCTCCCCCCCAAAGTTGTTGAAAGAGTCATGTTATTGCCTTAGGCAGGAACTCAAGCACTGAGATAAAAGCCGTATCTGAATATCTGATGTATTTTATTTGTTCACATTTGTCCTACTCGAGGTTAACACTACTTCATTGGACAGTTTAAAAATCATTCTGTAAACAAAATAAAAAACAGCAGTAAGAGCTAAAATAAAAACACAATGCATCCTAAAGGAATGTGTTGACAGGAACACTGAATAAGCAAAGAAAATGTGACCATGACGATGATTCAACAGGAGAGAAAACCTTCAACATCTGTAAAAGGCAAAACTGTAATAATAACGAAATTTAAAAAAAAAGCAAGAATCCAAAGTGCAGGTGCGCTAGTCTTCTTTTCCACATCCATTCAGGAAATAGAGCATACTATTCTTTTAATAAAGTGACAAGTTCTGCTTTAAAACATTCAGGTACGTTATCTCGCAGATTTTTTTTTAAGTTTACATGATCTCTACTTTACATTGATTTAACTGGAAAGATGATCACAGGCGATACATGGCATAATTTCTTGAATCTACATATAGAAATGGTAAAGTTTATTGTTTTAGTTTTTGCTTTATTTGTAATGAGTAACAAGAAGCTGAAGATCCAGTATCAGAAGCATCAGTACTTTCACTCTTTCCAGAAAAGAAAGAAAAAAAAATCCTGAGCCCTCTGTCATCTTTGTTGCCATTTTCAGATTCTCTGTAACAAAAGACTGTTCATTTTCCCTGAATTCTGGTCAGTTGCCTTAAATAATCAGAACAGTTTTCTAATGCAAAGTCAGTCTGGTATTGGTCCGGATTGATCAAATAGAAGTATTATTCTGGCATCATGTAAAAATCATTTACACATTCATAATCATTTAGACCCTCAAACGTTTCCCCCTTGAAAGGAAACATCTGTCGAATATGATTTTTGAATAGAGGAATTTTATGAAACAGATTTCAAATCTTAAAAAATATTTTGAATGCTCCCTCAGATGGTATAGGATTTCCCTCAGCCGACAACGCCTTTTCCTTTTGGGAAGGGCCCTCTTGTCTTCGGGGCATTTCATTTTCCTTATGGGTCCAGTTTCATTTAGAAAGCCCAAATACACAAATGGCCGTTGCCTTATTTAGCATTAAACAGCACTATTTTTTAAACCACGTATACAGCTCAACAGCAAGATCAAGAAGTTAAAATACACACTATCACGGACAGATTCATCTCTGTTTGGAATTCACGGAATAAACTGTATTCTGGTAAATCCCCCTCCCCCCAAGACAGAGTACTGTACCTACATTGAGGTGTTTAAATATTTCTCCAACAGTTTTCATTGTATTATATTATGAAAACACAAGGCTTCAAGCCAGGTACTAATAAATATTTAATTTAAAAGGAAGAAAGAAACCCCAACACAGAATATTTAAAAAAACAAAACAAAAAACAAAACCCCTCCCCCCGCCACCCATCCCCAGTGAAGGCGCAGGTGTCAGCCCGACATGGCGGAAATCTCATAGTCACTGGCCGAGGTCAGGGGCTTGCCCATCATCCGGATGTTTTTTGCACTGGTGATTCTGGCCATCATGCACACGGGCTTGTCAAAGTACTTCACCAGGGCCGGCTCAGTCAGGAGGGAGGCCAGGAACTGCTCGAAGGTGATGGCCCAGTCCCGGTCCAGGCTGGTGCTCCGGGGCAGTGCCGCCGTGCCCTGGCCGCTGCGCACCAGGACCGTGTCCTCCCCGATGTCCTCGCAGTGCAGCTTGTCCTCCTCGTGGGAGCCGGCGCTCAGCACCGAGTACGAGGACATGGAGCTGTCGTCCTTGGTGTCGTCATCGGAAATCAGCATGGAGGAGCAGGCCCCGTTGTCCCGGGGAGAGGAGTCCTCCAGCTTAATGTCCTCCATCGGGCCTCCCAGGGAGTGCTCCTCACTCTCCGCCGTCAAGCTGGCCGGGAGGGGCTCAAGGGACTCCCCCGCGTAAGGCTGGCTGGGCCCTTTCTTGGGGAAGAGCATGCCCGGGATGCCCGGGGGGCAGGTGGGCCCGCTGCCCCCACCGCTGCCGCAGCCCTCCTTTGCAGGCTGGGTGACAAAGAGCTTGCCGACTTCCCCAATCTCCAGCAGGAGGCTGGTCACCGCCGCCGTGGCGTGGTACAGCTCCTGCTCATTGGGGTCTTCGCTGAACATGTTGTACATTGTCTTACACAGCTCGATAAACTGCCCCTGAAAAGTGATTCGGAAAAACACGAAGGATGTGACCATCTCATGGGAGGCACAGAGGCAGGACTGAAGTGGACAGGAAAGCTATTTAATATTAGGGCTCCTGGGAGCGCCTGGGCGGCTCAGTCGGTTAAGTGTCTGCCTTTGGCTCATGTCACGATCCCAGGGTCCTGGGATCGAGCTGCACATCCGGCTCCCTACTCCGCAGGGAGTCTGCTTCTCCCTCTCCCTCTCCCTCTGCCCGCCGTTCCCCCTGCTTGTGCTCTCTCTCTGTCAAATAAAATAAATAAAATCTTAAAAAAAAAATATTAGGGCTCCAGATGACTCTTGAAAAGTCCTAGATGTCAGATGAACTGACGTGTTATTTAAAGTCTCTTTACTCATGTTTCCATTCTATTTAATTTGACAATTTTCCAACATCCATACATGTAGAAAGAATGAAATAATAAACCTTCATGCCCCTGTCACCTAGAGTCAAGCATGACTGTCAGACAGTGGCTCCCCTAACTCTTTTATCTTCTGTTCAAGTATCATAACTAAATCCCAGACCTCATCGCATTTCACATCTACACACTTCCGTACGCAGCCCACGGTGAGGCTCCAATCCCCTCCCCCACGACGCGTCTGCTGGTGACCCTGGACTCCACACCCACATGGTTTATCTGCTCTCCTGACAGGAAACTCAGCATTGTCATCCAGTGTTATAATTACTTACATTGTTTTATCTGTCTCTTGACATTTCAGCTTTTTAAGGAGAAAATGTGTTAGATATCTTTATAGCCAAGCACAGTGATTTGCAAACAGCATGAGCTTGTCTTTTGAGTATCTGAGGGTATTTCAATACCTGAAATGAGAATGCTGTACTCTCAAAACTGAATACTTTGTGACTCACATTTTCTCTCCTTCTCATGACGGAGCCTATTTTTGATGCACAAAACCATGCACGAAATAGATCCAGATAGATCCTAATTCAATATCCCGAGTTACCATTCTGTTTGAGGGGGACTTCCGCTACATTTTTCTATGACTGGAAAGCAGAGCTTCAAGGTTCAAAATGAATACACCGAAATGTTGAAACACTTACCTGATTCAGTTTGGGTAAATCCTTTGCGTTCTTTGATTTCGATTTATTTTCTGGAGTCCAGAGTCTCAGATAATTACGATTTTCTTGAGAATTTGCCCTCTTCCCTAAAACCCAAGTGTTGAGAAATAAGTATTCAAAGGCCAAGAAGCAAGCGTCCAACCCACAGGAAGGTAAACGTGCGGAGGACAGCGTCTTACCTCTGTCCGGCTGGAGACTCACTGTGACGAAGCCGTCATCTGCACCGTGCCTCCTTCTGCTCTCCAACCCAACAACTGCCAAGAAATAGTCAGAAGAAAAAGAGCACGAGGTTATACAATCAACCCAGAGGTTCAGCATTTGTGGTAGGACATAGAGAAACCTCCAGGTCGGGTTGCCCGATTCAGCAAAGCAAAGTAAAGCAAACCAAAACGAAAACCCAGTACATGGAGCTAAATTTAAATTTCAGATAAATAACCAATAATGCTTTAGTAGAAGTGAGTCTTAAATAGCACACGGAACATACACGAGCTAAACAAATGATCTTTTATTTATCTCAAACTTGGCTTTTATTAGGTGTCCCATATTTTATCTGATAGCTATATTTCTCGGTAATGATTTCCCCCAGAGTTATTTTTT
The DNA here is from genome assembly GCA_028534135.1 of Potos flavus. Classification (NCBI taxonomy): domain Eukaryota; kingdom Metazoa; phylum Chordata; class Mammalia; order Carnivora; family Procyonidae; genus Potos; species Potos flavus. Next base: position 72,686,658 of record CM052899.1, on the reverse strand, counting down.
GCAACTGGGGTTCAGTGTACAATTAGGAATTAAAGGAATGATGTCACGTTGCCTTCTGCACTTAAAAAAATGGTGGTGTTGGCCCAATGAATGTTGATTTCCCTACCCTCTCTGTTACATCATCATCTTAACTTTGCCTACACCAGCCTGGTTTTCTGCCAGGCCCTGCGAAAGATCAA
>CM052899.1:72623112-72686379 GCA_028534135.1 Potos flavus | reverse complement strand
CCCCCCCCCCCCCCCCCCCCCCCGCTTCCCATTCAGTTTGTCAGCTGTCAGAATACATTCCAGCACTTCTTCGATCATCCAGAAGGTGGCCAGTTTCCCAGATATGGGACCTTCAGTGAATTTAGAATCAGGTTAATTTCAGCAGCTTTTAAGACAGGGCGAGAACAACGTACTATATGTCACCAAGAAGTTCTTCTCCTCTTAATGTCGAAAATGATTTAGGAAACCAGCAGATATTAAAAAATACTTAATATATGGTACGTTCATGCAATAGATATAATACAGCCATTTAAAAACCATGTTTTCAGAGAATGTCTCATGACATGGTTAACATGCTCACTGGATTTTTTATATACAGACATACATATTATTATGATGACCTGTTATATGAAGAAAAATGACAGAAAAGAAATTATTTCAAGATACTGTTATCTTTGTATTATAAAATTTTAAGATTATCTTCAGCTTATTTTATATATTATATTTTTAGAATTTCAACACAAAGCAATGGTGGTTTTGGAGTTAGAAAAACATTTTTAGAAAAGCAACTTTTGGTGATGATTAAGTGCTATTGGCAAGTGAGCACTGCTGAAGGATTCTGAAACAAGTGGGTCTTTTTCTGAAATGAGTGTTTACGAAGAAATACAGGGCTCACATTTTGCAGCCAAAGTACTATTGTTAACAAAGCTAAGAATATTTTAGGACATGCTAAGACACTATGCTAAAAGCCTTCTTACATGGGACGCCTGGGTGGCTCAGTCGGTTAAGCATCTGCCTTCGGCTCAGGTCATGATCCCGGGGTTCTGGGATTGAGTCCTGCATCGGGCTCCCTGCTCGGTGGGGAGTCTGCTTCTTCCTCTGCCTGCTGCTCCCCCTGCTTATGCTCTCTATCTCTCTCTCTGACAAATAAATCAAATCTTAAAAAAAAAAAAAAGCCTTCCTACATTATCTCATTAAACCCATACTACACCCAAGAGGAGAGCTATCATCTCCATTTTCCACAGAAGGAATCGGAGACTCAGAAATACCAGGACCTACCTGAGGTCACCTGGGTACACAGAGCAGCAGAGTGGCATTCTGTCCACAGATCCCACCCTCAACTCCTACTGCCAATAATAATAAGGCTCGATCCGGTTCACCCCTTTCTGCTCAATCAGAATAACAGAGTTTGACGATAGATGGTGACTACACTTACTTTGATGAGCGCTGAGTAAGATACAGAATAAATCATGGTGTACAGTGGAAACTAATATAACACTGTATGTCAATTATACTGCAATAATCATTTAAAAAAAAAGCTGGTCTAAACTGTGCTTATTTTGGGATGGCGGGATTTAGGAGGCAAAGGGACCCAGGAGCAGCCACATTTACTTTCGGACTCGGGTGAAACCCCGGAGCTTCACTGATGATGGATGAGAAGTAAGTAACTCCCTGCAGCGGCAAGCTGAGAGACGTTGCTGAAATTCATACAAGACAAACAGTACATGACAATATATAAATCTGGAGATGTGTACAATGAGTTGAATGACGTCTGTGTAGATCTAACAACTACATAAAGCAGAAGCGAGCACATTTTTTTTTGTAAAGGGCCAGAGAGTAAATATTTTAGGCTTTGCAGGCCTCAACTACTGTCTCAACTACTCAAGTCTACCCCTGTAGCCTGAAAGTAACCAGACACGATACATAAATGAACAGCTTGGCTGTGATCCAATAAATCTTTATTTCTAGGCACGAAAGTCTAAATTTCGTATAATTTTCCCGTCATGAAATATTCTTCCACTTCTGATTTCTAAAAACCATTTAAAAATGTAAAAGCCATTCTTAGTTCACAGGTTGTGCGCACAGACCAGGGGCCATGTTCGGCCCACAAGCTGAAGTTTGCTGATGGCAAAGACGGAAACGAGAGAACACTTTCTGGCAGGCATGCCCTGATTCTGGAGAGCAGCCTAATAATAGGATGATGTTCTTAATGAGCCTGACCATAGCAGGGACAGGGGAGCCAAATATATTGCTCTTTGGGCCATGTTTTCTCTAAGCCAGGGGGACAAGGTATACATGCTCCCTTCAGTGGGCCAAGGACGCACTCCCCTGTTGCTGGCTGCCCGACTTCAGAAAGGTGAAAAGGAAGTAACACAGGCAACTGGTCTGGTACACTTCTCTGACTTCGGAGGCAACTTTTTCCAGTGACGGAGGCTCTGCAGAAAAGGAATACAGTACCCCTGGTGAGGAAAGTCGCTTACCGTGTGTGCATTCTGGGGTGATGTCTTCGAAGAAGTACTGAGTTGCTTCGAAAGCCGAATCTGGCTCGTCTTGATCAGAGGACGGCTCTAGAGAGAGGAGGAGAGGTAATTCTCATATCGGCAAAGCGGTGACTCAAGGAAAATGTGCTGTAGTTGTTACAGAAGTGACAAGGGGGAGGGTGAGAAGCTGAAGAGACAAAGGTGGAGTGGGGCACATCACCGAAGGCCCCCGCACGCCTTATTGGGGTGGGGGCTCACTCCATTTTTCACCCATATTCCTTTTTAACAACCTCACACCAAAGTGTCCCTTTACATCTTCCTTTTTGTAAGATTTTCCTAAATTCCGTAAAATACTGCTTCACAAACCAAATTTAGGAAACTGTATGCAATTAAAGATAATTCTCAAATCTATACAGTTTGAGCCTTTCTCTATCCTTAATGCTAATCCCTCATTTTTTTTTTTTTTTAAGTATTGCTAGCTATATCCCAGCTCCAGGCCAACGTTTTTAAAACCTGAGCTCAGAACCTCTCCGTCTTTCCTACTTATTTCTGTCAGTGTTAAAACGACTCCTTCTAAACTCAAAATCTCAGGTTCCTATCCTCTCTTCTCTTTTATAAACGTTGTATCCCATGAGTTACCAAATGCTATTTGTTCTCTGTCTTGCAGAAGTCTGTTCTTTTCTTTCACAGTTCATAGCTCAGATAGATGAATGACCACAGATTCAAGCACATACTGACTCAGGAACCTATGGAGGTAATTACTATTCAGATCACCCTCAGTGACCAGTGTGTGTGTACACACACACACACACAAACACAAATATATATACAAATAAGATGTACATATACAAAAAAGATGTCAAAACAGGTCATAGTTAGGTACGCTCCTCAGGTAGCTCACTTACCGGGCAAGACGTGCATTTTGTACAGGAGTCTGAGTTTCTCTGTGAGGTCCCCGTGGCACGCGGCACCTAGAATCACATAAGTACCACCGTGAAATGTATTGTGTGCGCCACTAACACCTCTGGGCTTAGCATTCCCCTGAAAAGTCTACTTTTTGCAAATTGAAATCAGGATACTGGGTGACAGAAGGTCTGGCCAGCACGTATTTGGGCTAAGAGCTCTGGAACCAGGATGCCTGGTTTCCAATCCTTTGTACTTACGATATGCCCTTCGGAGAGTTCAGCTCTCTGTACCTCAGTTTCCCCTATATAAGGCCGGATGATAAAGAGAAGATTCTACCAGTGGTCTTGACATCAGGATCAAAGGAATGCGAGAATTAAATGCGCTAGCAGGTATAAAACGCTTAGAATAGTGGCTGGCACATAAGAAAGGTGTTTGTTATTAATAAGAAAAATCATATGACTGGGTCTCAACACTCTAGTGGAATACAGAAATAATCTCAAAATACGTTTGAGATTGCTTCCAATTACTCATTGTAGAAATCCTTTTTAGTTGTTTTTGGGATCTCCTAAATGTTTCTTCAGTTTAATTCATCCTAATCTACCTGCCACTATCTCACCATCACTTTGATCAAAAGAACTCTGTTACTTCTTCCTTTAAAGTCCCTGTGTATTTCAGGAATCAGAATATCCTCTGTACGTTCTAGTCTCAGAGCACCTAGTTGAAGATTAGTCAGCTTTGGGAAAAGAGGAATCACAGGATCTGGGTTAGCAGGAACATCAGGGGTTGTCTTGTCCCATGTCCCCCTAAATGTAGGCATCTCTCCTCCTCCACGAAAGACAGGAGAGTCTAGCACCTGCTGGAACACTCTCAGAGACAGGGAGCTCATCACCCCCAGAGGCATTCCATTCCACCAATGTATTCCTTACATACTGAAAGTTCTTCTGCAATTTTTGTTTTAGTCTTAGGATCCTTAACCTGCAATCTCAACTTCAGAAAGTCCACGAAGCCCCTAAAATGTAAAATTTTGTCTCTATGTGCATATGTCATTTTGTGGGGGAGAAAACATCCATAGTCCTTATTAGATCTACAAGAGTCCATGACTTAAAAAAAGACTTAGAACTGCTTTTCTTCCCCTTATTCTACTCTTAAAAGCCAAACAGAAGAGGCCTGTTGGTTGCCTCAATAAAACCCTTCAGATTTTGAGGAAAACACACCTGTCTCCCTCAAGCTTATCTTTTCAAGTCAAATCTATCTATTTTCCACTTTCTCACATGACACAGTTTGTATACCCTTCCCTACTTTTACGCACATCCACCTTATGTGTCAACTTGTCAATCAATATCTCTCTGGAGAGAAAGCGTTCCAGAAGCCTCTTGTCCACTTCAGAGAATAGTGGAGCTATTCTTGTCTCCTCTACTAATATAGCCTGAGTCTGCATTCAATTTTTTATACTCTTTCACTGTGGCGTTTCATACTGACCACATGGTTAACTAAATTCTAAGATGTTTGCACACCAATTAATACTCATCATGAAAATAATGACAGGTATTTATTAATTACTTGCTTTGTGTTAGGTCTCATGCTAACTAACATGTTAGTTCACTTTTCTCTCGCAAGAATTCTGAGATGGACGTAAATATTATCCCAATTTTACAGATGAGGAAACTGGAGCTTATTGATGATAAGCACTGTGTTCAAGGTCATAGGCTAGTAAGTGGCAAGCCCAGGATTTGGATTCAGATCCGTCTGACTCTAGATCCCATGCTTGAACCCGCTATACCATATGTAAAAACCCTAGCTAGTTGTTTTGTTTTGTTTTTTTTTTAAGATTTTTATTTTTAAGTAATCTCCATACCCAACATGGGACTCAAACTCACAACCCCAAGATTAAGAGTTGTATATTCCACCGACTGAGCCAGCCAGGTGCCCCTGGTTTTTTCGTTTTTTTTTTTCTCATAATCATTTCTTAAAATTTAGGATTTCTGGTTTATCCTTACCAATTTATTTTTGCCAATCATTTCCTCCTGTCCTAGTTTTTAAATCCCATTTTTGTCATCCAACATGTTGGGTGTCTCTTTCAGCTTCATGTAGCCCACACATTGGGTGAGTAGGCCACTTCTCTCTCCCTCCCTCCCGCCCTCTTCTCGCTCTCTCTCTTTTTTTCCAGTTATAAAACTGCCAGGGTTGGCCTTTATGGAGTCAACTTCACATAGGAACTCATTCTTTCAGATCCCTAATACTCAAAATATCAGAAGTTAGACTTTAGTTAGAAACTTTGGTAAGCAATATTGGTCTTTTTTTTTTTCCAAGTTTTAATTTGGCTTTCTCCTTTTCTATGACTTTGGTTGCTGACTGAGTCCAGCAGAGGGGGATGAAGAGTAATCATAGTAATAATAACTAACCCTTTTTAGTCAGGCACTGTTCCAGGAACTCCACTAGAAGTATTTCGTTTAATCCTGACAGTAACTCATTTGCAAATGACGAAATGGTCAGAGGTTAAATATCAGGCCCCAGGCACTAGAGAACTCTCTGGTGAAACTGATTCATTAACCATCCCACCTGGGGGGCAGTGTTCAGCCAGTCACCCAATCAACTTCTATGTAATCCTGCCTTTTCGGTTTATTAATTTTTTTTTTAGTTTTTTTAAGATTTTATTTGTTTATTTGACAGAGAGAGATATAGTGAGAGAGGAAACACAAGCAGGGGGAGTGGGAGAGGGAGAAGCAGACTCCCCTGCTGAGAAGGAGCCCGATGCGGGGCTCAATCCCGGGACCCTGGGATCATGACCTGAGCTGAAGACAGATGCTTAACGACTGAGCCACCCAGGCGCCCCTTGCCGTTTGGTTTATAATGAGTTATCTGTCAAATGAGCAGCTGTATCATGACATCTATGACATATTTAGAGATTGCCTTTCAGCAACACAACTGGAAAAGGAGACACAACTCATTCGTGGCTTCTGATAGTAATCCTTCATTTCTAATTCCATGTAGACCATCTGTTCATGAATTTCTAGAAGGAACTTTCTGGGGACTGACATTAAAATTACTGATCCATCTTTTTTCAGAATTCATTTTTTAGTTTTTAAAGCCTCAACAGAATTTCTCTTTTCTGTCTGTCTCCGTAACTAAGAACTGACCCACATAACTAGCAACAGTTCTGAGCATTCTCCCAGTATCTAGGGCGAGACTTACTTTGCTCAAGAACTCGACTGCATTTGGAGAAGCCTAAATACTCTTTCCCAGTATTTTCACTACCCCGGACGGCTTTCCTTTCTTGAAGCTTTTAAAGAGTAATTACCTTACTGGAGTCACTGAACTTAAGTAAATTAAATATTTATATTTGTCTCTATCACTTTCTACATGTAGCACTGGTCTCTTTTTCCTCCTCCTTATCCTTGTCCAAAGCTAATTTTTAAAAATCTCCTTTTGGATAGCCACCAATCTGGTAATAAGTAGTTACCTTGGGGCAGAAAAGATTAGAAGAGGATTAAGGGGGACTTTAGCCCTGTTTGGACTGTTTCACGTAAAAAGTAGAAGGTACTTATGTGTTACTTGTGTAATTAAAAGCCGATAGCTCCTCCTTCCCTAACAAATATCCTGCTTGCTGTCGCCAGCACAGAGTAGTGAGAAAAGGGTGAGCGATCAAGACAGACAAGCCCTTGTCTGAATCCTGGGCCCAACGGGTACGAACCACGCCATTCAGTTCAATGAGAGTTTAAGTATCGACTCGCTAAAAACTAACGTCCCAGCAAGTTATTTAACCTCCCGGAGCTTTCATCTCTTTAACAGAAAATGGGGATGATAATAGTACGCAGGTGGGTAATAAAGCGTTATAGTAACAGCACAAACTGTGTCCCTGGGATGCCACTTCGTAGTTGTGCGCCTGAGGCAGATTAAATGTACGTAAAGCATCGGGTAAGTGCCCGGAGAAGAGTAAATGCTGGATAAATGGTAGTTATCGTTACTATCCCCTTCAAAGGCTACTGTTTGGATTTAGTGATCAAGCACAAATTCTAAAGCATCTGAACAGTGTCTGCACTTGAAAATGGCTAGTTCTGGGGGCGCCTGGGTGGCTCAGTCAGTTAAGTGGCTGTCTTTGGCTCAGGTCATGATCTCGGGGTCCTGGGATCAAGCCCTGCATCGCGCTGGGCTCCCTGCTCAGCGGGGAGTCTGCTTCTCCCTCTCCCCCTTTCTCGTGCTCTCTCTCTCGCTTGCTTTCTCTCAAATAAATAAAATCTTAAAAAAAAAAAAAAAGGCTAGTTCTTCCATGTCCCCCTTTAAGCATATACAGGAGGGCTTTACATAAATAATTTTTTCCTTCCTAAGAGCATCTCATCTTTACTCGTTTGCCTTTTTAAAAACCATCAGCTTCCTCTGGCCTCTAAGCCCTCTAGTCATTATTCTTAAAGAGTTAAAGCACTTTTTCGGCACCATCGTTGGCTCTACGCCTGACCCCTTCATCTTTCCTAGGGCGTATCATTTTAAAGTACATGGCCAAGGTCACAGAGTGGCACGATTAGAATCAACTTTTTTTTCCTTCTCTCCTTCTGGAAGCGTGCCATAATGCCCACTACGACCTCAACCTCCTATCTAGCAGGTGAGGCTCTACTACCCGGTAGCTTTTCTGCTCAATTACAAATGGAGCAAGAGTTCAAAAGAACATAGGGCAGTCCTGCTAACACAGAATCATGGTCAGTGATGCCAACAGGCAGAAAGCACGTGCTGCTTGTGAGATGGGGGTGTTCCTGCTCATGACGCCCGGTCCTTCCTCCCGGTCAAATGGACAGAAAAGACCTCCATTTAGACTGAAGAGCCGTTGTGGTTTCTTCAGCCCTTTATGAAAAACATTATGAAATGTTTTATAAAATTTAATGAAATATAATATAAATATAGTTTTTGTCAAAGAAAAACAATCCACCCAAATAGTCCTTTTTCTCTTGTAAAGTTATCATGGTCTGTGGTTTAACTAGGGCTGAGAACTAACTAATGTAGAAGGTGATGCTTTAATCACAGAGTACATCCATTCACTAAAAAGAAATGTCACCAGCAGGGGTGCCTGGGTGGTTCAGTAGGTTAAGCAGCTGCCTTCGGGCTCAGGTCATGATCCCAGGGTCCTGGGATCGAGCCCCGCATCGGACTCCTTACTCAGTAGGGAGCCTGCTTCTCCCTCTCCCTCTGCCTGCTGTTCCCCCTGCCTGTGCAATCTCTCTCTGTCAAATAAGTAATTAAAAAACAAAAAAAAACCCCAAAATAAATGTTGCTGGCAGTTTGCAAACCTTAAAATGTGCTCCTCTGGCCTCTAAACCCAATCTATGGAGGCAGGGCGGGGCTGGGCTCTGAGGGCAGCACTGAAGACCGCCAGGAGTGGGGCAGGAACACCTGTCCCATCTTCCCCTCCAAAGTCGTGCAAAAACATCACGTGCTTACTTAGCCCAGAGACAAACTCTCGGAAGTTTATCAGAGAGTCTCCATTTTCATCTAGTAACTGGAACAGGCGGGAGGCCAGCACTTCTGAGTGAGTCCCACAGGCCCAGGGAAAGAGGAGAGCAAACATCCCCTTGAACTGCTCAAAGTCAATGCGATACTGTTCAAGGTAAGGCAGGCTGGGGTCATGCCGGTCCAGCGCATTGCTGCTCCCGCCCCAGTAGCAGCTGGTGAGATGCTCCGCCTGGAAAAGGAAAGAACAGGAGGATTACTGGGGTTGCGATCTCATACCGAATACCAGGAAGAAAAGTCCCTGCCTGACCTTTGGAAAAGGCCGGTCAACCGTGTGCATCTCCTGGGGCGGTGCCCTGGTCTCAGGGCTCTGTGTCTTCTCCTCTTTCTACACAGATCTCCGCCTGACCACCCCACTAACTCCACGGGGACCCCCTCTGCAGCTTACATCTGGTATGAAAGGTCCAGTTCCATTCCTGGAGGCAGGTGAAGAAAGGGACCACCCCCCCCACATCTCTGCCCGTACCCCTCTGTTCTTCCCCCTCACACACACACTCACGAACATTGGGGTGATGGGGTGGCTGGCTGATGGACACTGGGGAGGGTATGCGCTATGGTGAAAAAAAAATAAATTAAAAAAATAAAAAAAACTCAACAAATTTTAAAAGATTTTATTTATTTATTTGACAGAGGTAGACACAGCAAGAGAGGGAACACAAGCAGGGGGAGTGGTGGAGGGAGATACAGGCTTCTTGCTGAGCAGGGAGCCTGATGCAGGCTCGATCCTGGGACCCTGGGATCATGACCTGAGCGGAAGGCAGGTGCTCAACCGAATGAGCCACCCAGGCGCCCCTTCAATTTTTTTTATTTAAAAAAAGTAAGTAGAGGGACGCCTGAGTGGCTCAGTGGGTTGAGCGTCTGCCTTTGGCTCAGGTCACGATCCCAGGGTCCCCGGGATCGAGTCCCATATCGGGCTCTCTGCTCAGCAGGGAGCCTGCTTCTCCCTCTGCCTGCTGTTCCCCCTGCTTGTGTTCTCGCTCTCTATATCTCTTGCTCTCTGAGAAATAAATAAATAAATAAAATCTTAAAGAAAAAAAAAGTAAATAGAGTGTTAACCTGAAAAGGCTCTGTAATTTAGTCTGGCCTCCGTGTTTTCTAGGTGAGGATGAGAAAGCCCGGAGGCTGAGTGGCTCTCACAAGGTCAACCAGTTCCTCAGAGCAGAAGCATGATGATATCGGGGGGTTCTGAATTCCTAGTGTAGTGTCCCATGCACCCCCTGCCTCTTGGTCACTGAAGTTACATCAACATCACAGTCACAGTATTCAAGCTACAAACGTGTTGTCTTCTTATTGTGCACATCTGAAAAGAGCTCTAGAAAAATTACGAGTAGGAACCACCAGGGTGAGGAGAATAGAGATCTGGAAACAACAAAAAGCTTCCTGTTTCTGTCCTTGGAAACATAGCAGCCTCTTACTCATGAAGTCGTATTGACTGATACTATTGACAGCATAGTAGATATATGCACCCATTCTAGGAAGGCCACAAATATAAAATGTAACAGAAAAGCCCAGAAGGACACCCCTCCCCCAACATTTACAGTTAGCTCTGGATGGTAGACGCGAGATGGGAGGGGCATGAAAAGGAGGACTTTTTTTTTTTACTTTACTCCCTACTGTACTGTCCGAGTATCTCATAACAGTATCGCATAAATATTGCAATAGAAAAAAAGCACTTTCTAAACAGATCTTCCCCCTTGCCTAGGAGTTGTGTAAGGGGGGAGTCAGTTGTTGTGTGTGGTACTTCAGTTTTGTGCTCACTTAGAAAGGAGCAAAGCCCAAATATGTCTTCACAATTGTTTAGTGGGAATTACAGCTAATGAACTAAAAGGAGAGGAGTGGGAGTTGGCAAGAGAGGGAGGAGGGGTGGGGAGCAGAGCCAAAGCCAGGTTTCTGCAAGGCAGCCTCGGGAGAATGAAGGAAGCGGGTCAGAGTTCACCAGGGCTTTGGGACTGCATTCCTTGCTGCAGTGGTGAGGTCAGAGGGAGGCAGGCAAGGCTGAGATCAGAGAGCTGGAAGGGGATGCGGGGCAAGCCCTCTGTGGGAGGTCAAGGTTGGTGATCCCCCGCCCCCCAGGGGCCCTCTTTATCTGAGCTATGGATAAAAGTTGCCCAGAGCATTTCCTCCTAACTAAAGCATTCAAGTTACTCTGCAACCAGCCTTGAATGTGGGTCCAGGCACTTTCACGGTGCTCCCAACCACCAGGAGAAGATGAGCTTGTTCCTTGATTAGCCCCCATACTCCCATTATGTGGGGACCAGGGACCCAGACATCCAAAAAGGACCAAACGCCTCATTTAGAGAGTTCAAGATAAACTAGGGCAAAGGGGCCTTGAACTACATTTTCCATCAAACATGTCTCAAGGTGGCAGCCTTTGCACCTTTTTCCTCCAAGTTTAACTTTTATTTTCTTCTTATTTTTTTAAATTTGAGTATAGTTGACGCACAATGTTACATTAATTGCAGGTGTAGGCTTAGTGGCTGACTAGCTTCTGAGCTCCTTGGGAGAGGACTCCCATCTTTCCTTTCTATCTGCAGAAATGCCCCCTCCCCACCCCCGAAACTGGCTTTTTAAAGGACTAAAGAGAGAGGGTCTGACGCATACCAATGCCTCAGTAAATGTTTGTTCAAGTGATTTAAAGCCAATTAAAGTGTTCTGAAGACTCAAAAGAGAGTCCGTAACTGAGGTTTCTATCTTGGGTTCCACAGCATCTCTTAAGGCTCCTTCCCAACGCCGAAACCGAGTCTCGGATTCTTTCTTGGGGTGCTGGGTAGGTTTGGGGAACTCCTGTTTGTCAACACAGCCTCAGGCCAGGCTTTGGAGTCTCCGAAGAGCGTGTTTTCTTCAGGCATCTCCTCAGGGTCCACAGGACACACCTGGTACCCGCCGGTGCGCAGAGCAGAGGGCGCAGGAGTGCCCAGGTAAGCAGTCAGGGCTTCAGCAATCTCCACATCTGGGACTTGCGCACAACCGGCCTCATCCTCCTTTCCCGGGCGCCCCCCAAGGGCAGCCTCCTCTTTCTAATGTCAGTGGCCTTCCTGGTACCTGTTCATGATCTTGCTGCCTCTGGCTGCTACTCCCACTTCTGTTCACTTACCCCAAAGCCCAGCTCTACCCCCTACCACCCTGCGAAGCACATTTCTTCTGGACCTCAGCATCCCTTTAAAATCTGATCTTAATTGGATCCTTGTATCTTTTTGTTTTGATCCAGGTTGGCTCATTGTATTTTTCTTTTATGAAACCAAGAGGGACCCTTTCTTAGGGATAACCAGCTTATACTGAGCAGTGAGTTACGGTGTATGGATAAAATATGAGTGGGTCGGCACACTATAAAGACTTTGCCATCAGGTGCCAGATGGAGGCTGGTGGGGGAGGGGGTGGGGTCCATACTGCGGGTCACACTGCTGGGCTGCACGAAGGGCATCACTAACCAGCTGTGAAACCTCAATCTCTTTGCACCCGCATCAGAAACATGCAGAGATTATACTAGATGAATAACTGATCACTAATTTATCTCTGTATTCAACACACATGTTCAGAACACCTGCCAGGCAGAGACACTAGAGTAGGTACCAGCGAAACAAGAAGAAATAAAATAGCGGTGGGGCACCTGGGTGGCTCACTCGGTTAAGCATCTGCCTTCAGCTCAGATCATGATCCTGGGGTCCTGGGATCGAGTCCCGCATTGGGCTCCCTTGCTAAGCTTCTCCCTTTGCACCTCCCCTTGCTTGTGCTCTCGCTCTCTCTGACAAATAAATAAATAAAATCTTTAAAAAAAATAACAAAAAAATAAAATAAAGGAGAGGTGCTCTTCAGTAGCTAACAAGCAAGCAGGAATATTAGCAAAAATATTCCTAGCTATCACGTCTTCCGATTCTAAGATCTATTAGTATTCGACTCAGATCTTTGTTTGTTCTTTTATGCTTCCTGCTATCTTTGCAGTCCTCCAAATAGTCATGTTTAGCTCTGGCAGCAAAAGGCACTACAAAAAAGAAGCTACCCAATTAGAAATCAGGATAAAATTGGCATCAGCATAAAAGACATCTTTTAAAAGTTTTCTCCTGCTCATTGCCACATTTTTGCCTATGAGGTTGATAATGATAGTTAAGAAAAAAGTATTTTTTTCTAGAGGAAAAAAAATTTACTTTGTTTTATTTACTAATAAAATGTTTTTGTCATTCAGGACTAAGATTAGCATGCGCTGAATTACGGAATGAAAACCACAGAAATTTAATCAGGCTTTTCCTTAGGCAGTTGAATAGCTTTATTCTTACTCTAGCTACATATTTCTTTTTCAGTGTGCTTTAACATAGCTTAATATAGGGAAGCTCTAAGGGTGGCTTTAATCCAGCTTAAAAAATAAATCACAATTTACAATAACTTCAGGCAGCATTTAAACGCAATTGCCCTCATTCCCATGAGTACTATAAAGTTATTCCCTTTTTTGTCAAGTCCAAGGAAACAGCTAAAGTATTACATGGAGTGGAACAGAACTAAAACACTGGCTTAAATGAGTTATAAGAATATACTTACTTCTCATACTAAGCATTCCGTTTTTATACTCTCAGCTCTACATATTTATGCATTTTGATCTTCATGCTGTCCCTTATCAATTTAACAGAAAAACCTAGAACTAATCGAATCATTAAAGTGAACTCTTTTATTTCCCTGAATGTACATGGATTTGCTTTGAAACTCACCTTGAAAAGAGCATAGAGTTCTTCTAGCTCATCAATGGTAAAGGAAGTTTCTGTCACAATGGTTCGGACCTAAAAGAAGGTAGACACAATGAATTTCACAATCTCAAAGATAGTATATTGGAAAAGTTCCTGGTTTTCTTCTTTTAAATCATCTCAGTTTGTCCAGCAGAAATTTATGGAGAGAGAAGGCCACTTGCTATTTTTCAAAGGACTTACCACGTTCCGTTTCGTAGTATCCTCCAGTGTCTGGATCACCTTCAGTCTCTGTTTGAATCTCATCTGCTCAATCAAATCTGCCCGGATGGTTCCAAATTTCTAGAAAGGAGCAACAGTGGTATTTCTGAGAAATCTGCTAAAGTACATAGTATCATATCTGCAAGATTTATGGAGACACAAGCCGGATACATAGAAGAAATTTCTTGTGAAATGACAAGCATCCTAGACTATACCTTCATTTAATTCAAAAATAATTTAGCAACCATAAGTAAATAACAGGAAATTCTCATGCTTCTTAACAACTGAACTAAATGCCGAAGTCAAATGGGTCTTGCTCAAATCAACAGCAGTTAGTACGGAAGAAAAGCTTAAATAAGCCTACAAGGGCCATTTGTGTAAGAAAAAATGCTCCAAAGGAAGAATTTTCTTGACAAGAAGAAAGGAAGTATCTGAGGCTCACTATTAGCCTGGGAGGTCAGAAGAAATGTTTGTGTGAGGCTCCCTGTTCCTCTTCTCCAGCTCAGCAGCATTTGTCCTGGTTCAGAAACCCACATTACCTCTGGATGGCAGACATTGTGGGCTAGCTACCTTTCCAAACTCCAAAATGCCTCCTATGACCTGAATGTTTGTTGAATGAAACTTCAAAAGCCAAATGAGTCTTTCAATCTGAAGACTGAGAAAGAATATACAAAGTTTTCTATCTCCCAGTGGTACAAAAGAAAAACAAGTAAGTTCTGCTTAAAGCATGAAGCTTGACCCATGCAAGCAATGGCGGCCATGGTTCAACACATTGGAAGGATAAAGAAAAAGTTGACAGATAATATCAAATGTTGGCAAGGTTACGGTACAACCAAAACCCTCATATGAGTATCATTTGGTACAACCATTTGGGAAATCTGTCTGCAGTACCTACTAAATCTGAATAGATATATATACATATGACACACAAATTCTTAAGTACCTCCCCCAAAAACTATGTATGTTTTTACCCAAAGACATATGTCAGAATATTCATAATGCCACTATTAGCCAAAAGCAAGTAACTACTAAAATGCCTGTTAACAGTAGAGTGGATAAATAAATTGTGGTATTATCACATAATAGATTACTACGCAGCAATGAAAATAAACCATTCGGATAAACCTCACAATCAAAATACTAAGCAAAATAAACCAGAACCCAAAGAGCTCATTCCATCTAAATGGAATTATACATTTATGAAGGATGTTCAAATGCAAACACAATTAACCTATGGTATTAAAAGTCAGGAGAATAATTAACTTTGGATGGATGGACAGTGACAGGCAGAGGACACAAAGGGCATTTCTAGGGTGCTCGTATTTTTCTGGGCAACAGTTATAGGGGTATGTTAAACAGAGGGCTTAAACAGTGCCAGGGGCACCTGGGTGGCTCAGTGGGTTGAAGCCTCTGCCTTCGGCTCAGGTCATGATCTCAGGGTCCTGGGATCGAGCCCCGCATCGGGCTCTCTGCTCGGCGGGGAGCCTGCTTCCCCCTCTCTCTCTGCCTGTCTCTCTGCCTACTTGTGATCTCTCTCTCTGTCAAATAAATAAATAAAATCTTAAAAAAACAAAACAAAAACAGTGCCTATGGACATCTGTACCACAGAATCCTACTTAGGAAATAGGATTGAAAAAAAACCCACAACTATTTTATACAAAATAACTAGGATGAACCTCATAGAAATTATAATGAAGAAAAAAGACATCTCAAAAGAAAGCATATCGTATATTTTGTTTATGTAATAATCATGAAATAACATTATTATATATAGAGAGAACAGATTAATGTCTACCAGGGTTAGTAATAGCGTGAGGGAAGGATGGGTGTGGCTATAAAGGGTAATATGAGAGAGTCTTGTGGCGATGGTACACTTGAGTATACTTGAGTATCTTGACTATGGTGGTAGTTAAGCAAGGATATGCAAGTGACAAAACTGCATAGAGCTACACACACACACACACACACAGAGTTGCATACGTAACTGGTGAAATCTGAATAAGCCTGTTTGGGATGTTAGCATCGGGGTAGGAGGGGGGAACTGGGGAAAGGTGCACGTGACTTCTTTGTACAATTCTTTGTTACCTCCTTTGAATTTATAATTATTTCTAAGTAAAAGAGTGGCTTTGAATTTATGGTGTAACATTTTAGGACAGAACATGATGGATCAATCTGAAAAGTGAGTGAAAATCAGGGAGTTGAGAAATTACCACTGAGTTTAAGAATACATTGGGAGAGAAAGAGCACTGCGTTTTGAAATTATGAAATGAGGGCTAGCGTTATCTAGCCAAGGCAACTGTGAGACGCACCTAATGGTTGTCACACAGACTGGCAGTGGTCTTCCTAATCTGTTCTCCCTTCATGTATATAATTCAAAATTTCGGTGAGTACCCAGATGTTCATCAAAAGACTACATTTCCCAGCTTCCCCTGTGGCTTGTGGCCAGGTGACTAGATTCTGGCTAATAGGATGTGAGTAGAAATTTCAAGGACAAGGACCCATTAAAGGAGCGGAGCACACCCATCCTATCTTCTTCCTGTGGGGATAAGACATTTCTTAAGAGTGGATAAGAAAAAGCCTGGGTCCCTGAGGCCACCAAGCTCCACACCAGCCCTGAGCCACCTACGAGGACTGAAAGTGAGAAACAAACAAATTTCTGTCCTGTTTAACTCGATTTTGGAGTCGTTTGTTACAACTGCCTAGTCTGCATTTCAAGTAATACAAGATCTAACACTTATAAACTGCTTATTATAGTGCTTGGCATAAGTTTATGTGTTCTGTCTTAATTCCATTTAATCCCATCCTCTGGGTTCTCCTCATTCCTCACTGGCTACTTCTTTTCTGTCTCCTCTGCACATCTTCCCCCCCTCTAAACCCTGCGGAGCTCCAGGATTTCATCTTTAGACCTCTTCCCTCTATCAGCACCTACTCCCTCGGAATTCCTAGTCACTGTCCACCCCCTCCCCTGTCACCACGCTAGCCTAAGCCACTACTATCTCTTACCATAGCCTCTCAACTGATCTTGCTTCCTCGAAGCCTTGCACCTATTTCTTCCAGAAGTAAGAGTGTTCTGTCTAAACCCTGTGTCCCATGACACTATTTTGCTGAAAACTCCAGGTGCTCCACAGCAGGTGGAATTCCGAGTCTTCACTAAGGCTGACAAGCCCCATACGCTCTCCCTGCTCCAGCAGCTACCTCTCTGATCGCCTGCCGCCAGCCCTTTGCTCCTTCCCCTCCAGTCACAGCGGCCTCCTGCTGTTCCTCAAACGTGTCATGCAGGCTCCCTTGCCAGCCGGGGCCCGGGAGCTGCCTGGCCCCTCGGCCTGGCATGCACAATCCGTGGGCTTGCTTCCCCATGTCATTTGGGTCCTGGCTAAACGTCACTTCACCAGAAAAACAAACCTGCAGAGAAACAGCACATCTACCTTTTACTCTGCTGTGCTTTTGAATTGCGCCCTCCCTCACCCCTGCTTACTAAACGAGAGCAGACGCTGTGTCCACTGGAGTGGAGGACAGTGCTGATTTAGTAAGTGTTCCAACAAATATTCGCTGAATACGTTGACTCCCCATGATAATACCCGGAAGAAAGCGCTTTCCTTCTCCCCATTTCAGAGACAAGCAATCAGAAGTTTAACAGAAGCTGTTAACTTGCCCAAGTCCACAGAGCTGGTAAAGTACTCATTGCAAAGTACATGCTAACGACAGAGAACTGGGTTACTTCAAACTGGGCCAGAGTAAGCCTTTGATTAACGAGAAAACATAGTTGTGAGACAGAAGGAAACTCAATTTTATTGTACCTACAACTGGCAGAGCCATTATAGGCCATGTTGTGGGCTCCTTACAATAACCTTGTGTGTTGGTACTGTTATTTCCATTTTACGGATGGGAAAACCAAGGTTCACAGAGGTTTGCCCCACTCCCCCGGGGTTGCCAAGACCGGCTAACAACTAGGCATTCGGCCCTACGTTTCATACCACTTTCGTACCCCTCCTGTGTGCACATGTTCCCATTCTCGCCGCACAGACTTGGGACAAGGAGCAAGTGGCTCAGAAAAAGGAATGATGTGGGGACCAGTTTGTCTCAAGTTCCCAGTTCACGTTTTCTGGCCTCTCCTGCTCCCACCATGGTTGCTGAGCAGACAAGAACTCCCTTTGCCATGTTGGGCAGCCTCCCTGTGACCTCCTTCATCCCTCCAAGCTTTCCCTTGCGCTGCTGGGAAGAAAGGGATGATGGGAGAACAGATACAGATTTGAGAAAGAGATCACAAGGACCAGTCTCCACCAAGTTCAATAGGCTCCTCCTTTCTAAATCCTCCAGAGAAGGCTAGAAATATTCAAATGCTGCAGCCTAAAACAAAACAAAACAAACAAAAAACAAAACAAACAAACACAAAACTTAGTTCAGGGCATAAGTCCGTGGAATGATCTGAACAAATCTGCCTACCACAGGGAAATTTATAGAAACAAAAAGGTAGCATCATTTCTAAAATATTTTCTGTTTTTATGTAAGAGTATTTCATAGAAACAATGCTCAAAAGTGCATCTTAAATGATTCTTAATTTATGGGGTACTTATTTTCCTGGGATTAGCCAAAGGACTGAACCCCATTCACACCTGAGGGTCCCTTCTTTGGTCCGAAATCTCCAAATGTCTAGGTGAGTGGGGCTTTGCTTTGGAAGAGTGGGTTGGGGGTGAGAGGAGGAGCAGATGGGATGTGAGCCTCGGGGCTTAGACAAAACAGCGTGAAGTTGTGCGAGGTGGGGATCCAGGGGTGGGTTACAGATTCTCCAACGCTGAAGGAGTGCTTCCTCCAAACCCCCCCTGCCTTCTTCTGGGGTGTGCCAGCTCTCTGTCCCGCGCACTTGTGCGTTGGGTGGGGTGGCAGTATTCAGGTGGAGGAAAGAGAAGGATGAGGAGGAAGAAGGTAAGAAGGAATCAGGATACAAATCAGTGTGAACACGCTGCCTGCTGGAGCCGCATGTTTGCTGAATGGGTTGCCTCTCTAGAGTCCTCTGATCTTTAAAGAACTCTCAACTCAGGACAGTACTCATATCCATGTAACGTCTTGTCAGAAAGCAGGCCCTTATTTTATAAGCAAATTTGTGCTCCTCAAGGTACTAACTCTCTCGAGATCTCTGCCTAGCAGAAAGGGCTAGAAAAGCCATTGTCACACGAGAAAAAGGTTTATAGAAAAAACCCTTCAGTCAGCTTCACTGTAAAATAGCCCAGGTGAGCCGATTAATTATTAGCTAGCTTGAACATGCTAGTTAAAACATAAGAAGTGACGAGTAGCAGTAGAGACGAACAGACCTGGGATCTGAATCTCAGCTCCAATATACTGGGAAACCTTGGACGAGCAACTTAACCTCTCTGAGTTCTATTCTGTAGAATGTAAAAGTTCTATTCTGTAGTTCTGTAAAAGGGGCATAAAAATACAACCCGACTCTCAGTCTTCTGATCATTGATTCTGATAGGGCATGGAAAAGTCAAAGCGCAATGCCCTTTATCATTATATATTTACCTAGAATTAATTAATTAATTAATCCAATTTTTAAAAGGTTTTATTCATTTATTTGTCAGAGAGAGCATGCGAGCACAAGTAGCGGGAGCCGTAGGCAGAGGGAGAAGCAGGCTCCATGCTAAGCAGGGAGCCCGAAGGGGGCTCGATCCCAGGACCCCGGGATCATGACCTGAGCCGAAGGCAGATGCTTAACTGACTGAACCACCCAGCCACCCCAAATTTATTTTAAAAGTTGTAGAAGTTATAAAGAGGCAACCAGGAGGATAGAGAGACCGTGGCATGTTTGGCAGAGAGAGTATTTTGAAAATTAGGACAATTCAAATAAAATCATGACCTTTGAGGTCTCTTGAAAAATCAGAGGTTCCGGCAACTGTGGCTCCTCATCTCCAGGGGCAGACCAAGCAGGCCTTCCCCACCTAGCACCTTGAGGCCACTTTCCCCCACTCCTTCACCCCCTGCCCACTCGGTATCTGCACACGTGCACAGTTCTGTGACTTTGCCACCTGCTCTAGAGCATCTTCTTTAAAAAATACTCCATTGGGGCGCCTGGTGGCTCAGTTGGTTAGGAGTCTGACTCTTGATTTCGGCTCAGGTCGTGATCTCAGGGTCGTGAGATGGAGCCCCGTGTAGGGCTCTGCACTGGGCGTGGAGCCTGCTTAAGATTCTCTCTCTTCCTCTCCCTCTCCCACACACCCCTTCTCCTTCTCTAAACAAAACAAAACAAAACAAAAAAACCCCAAAACCCACAAGTCTGTTAATGTAAACTTTGGCTTCTATAAAGGAGACATGCTTCTGACAGCTGGGTATTATAGCGAGGGTACGGTTTCATGGTCAGATAGGGATGCAATCTCACAGTCCACAGAAGTTTCATGAAAACTGATGAGCCTCAGCTTCCTTATCGGCAAAAGAGGGAAAATTATTCCTACCTCTTTGGGCTGGGTAAGGAGTTTATATGCTACACAGGCGAAGCAACTATCATATGGTAACTGTTAATACTCTCAAGAATACTGGCAAAAGCACAAGGAAAAAAGTATGTATGTATAGATCAGGCAAAATGTACTAATGTAATAACTAAGGTTCCACTAACAACTGGTGGTAACTAATTTAGCTACATTTCTTTTTTTGAGGTATAAATAGCCTTTTAAGAATTAAACTTGGGGGGGCGCCTGGGTGGCTCAGTCGGTTAAGCATCCACCTTTGACTCATGTCCTGATCCCGGGGTCCTGGGATGGAGCCCCACATTGGGCTGCCTGCTCGGCGGGGACTCTGCTTCTCCCTCTCCTGCCTGCTGCTCTACCTACTTGTGCTCTCTGCCTCTGTCTGTCAAATAAATAAATAAAAATCTTAAAAAAAAAAAAAGAATTAAACTTGGGAAAAAAAAAAGAATCAAACTTGGAAGTCAAAGCTCTGCATTAGCAAAAAAGGCCCCAAATCCTTCCTGTTAGAGTAAAATAATGAAGGGTTTACAAGTAAAATAATATGCTGTCTAGAGTTTGCTTGAAAACACTCCAGAAAAAAAAAGTGACTTAGATGAAAGAGGTCAGAAAAATTTTGATAATTGTCGGACTGTGTGATGGGTTATAGAAATGCATCGAGTTATCCTTGGGATTTCTACTGTGCTGGAAAACCTCTATACATTAAAGATCAAGAAAGAAAAAATATTCACACCAGGTGTGGATAATGCATGCTCAGGGCCTGGCATAAGATAAGCACTTACAACATCTTAAATATTTTTTCAGTAAATGGATAGACAAACAGTGTTTCTTGTATCTCCCGGGTCTTTCTCCACTGACACAACGGTAATACCTTCTTTGGTAGTCTATTCCTTCAGGTCTCCCCACTCCGATTTATTGCACGGGGAGCAGAACTAATGTCCTTGAAGAAAAACTCCCCTCAGCTTCCAAGGGGCTGTTCTGTGCCTTGCAAATCAGTTAGTGGTTTTAAGACTCCCCACTCGCCAGCCTCTCCTGGACCAAGTGACCTCATGTCCACACGTACACTTCAATTTCTATCTCCGTTCTACCCAGACAAATCCCACGGACTCTAGCTTTAATGCTAGAGAGCCATTTTCTAGCTGTGTGGCCTGGAAAAAGTAGCTCAACCTCTCTAAACTTCCATTTTTACCTTAAAAATGGGTTACTATCTACCTGGTGGGGCTATCCAGGAAGCACCCAGCACTCTGCCCAAGTCAGGCTCTCAGCGAGAGGTAACTTCTGTGGTCATCATTAATAAGCTCAACACATTATTTTCGTAATGTGCCTGTCCAGCACAAACTCCTCCCTGTGTTTTATTAGTCACAATCCTTCCCCTGCTTTTCTCAGATTTGACCCACTGGGTTGGGTTGTCTGGAACACGAAGAAATTCCATGGTGGCCATGTGCCTGCTGTAAGGTTATTCATGTGGCCCTGAGCCTTTGAGGAGGGTCACCTTAGTCTATGGGTCAACCCCAAAGGCTTTGTCTCGCACTTCTGTATAACTCTGCACAACTGCAGAGCCTCACACACGGAGCCCTCAAAGAACAACACCGCCTTTCAAACTGTCAGTACAATTTCTTCCAGGAGGGTCTTGGGAGAACTTAAAATGAGCAAGAATTTCTCCATGAGGTGTTTATGAATAAAGTTATCATCTCGTCAGGAGAAATCTGATCAATACCTAACCAACCTCCAGCCACGGGGGGAGTCCTTGATAAGACCTCAATGCGGAATGTACTTTCGGTGTTTTTCCAACTTTTCTGTCTTCCTAGCTGAGTAACCTGAAGCACGGGAATAAATGTGTTGCGTGCCTCAGAAGACTGGTGTCGTGCCTTAGTTCAAACCAGGTTATAACCAGCTTCTGCGATGGGTGGCCCCATTCTGCATCTAGGGCAGGGATCCTCAACCCTCACCGGGCACTGGGACCATCTGGGGAACTTTCAAAAAATACTTATTTCTTAGGCCTCATGCCAAAGATACGGGTTTAATTGGTCTGGAATGGAACCTGGGAATTCACTTGACTTTGAAAAAAAAAAAAAGTAAGTGATTTTCATGCACAGGCGAGACTGAGAACCACCGACCTAATGGTTAGGAGGGAAAAAAGAGATAAGCAAGGGTTTGTGGTGGTGTCTTTAGGTTGAACTGTAAGGCACTGGGGAGCCATGGGAGACCTATGAGCAGAGCGATGACGTGAAGTAGAGAAAACAAAAAAACAGTCATTATGCATTGGAAGACCAGGTAATGTAGGCATTGGTATAAATAAAAGGGGTCTATCCAGGCAGAGGAAGGAAAGTGCTGCTGTATCCTGCGACAGGATGTTTGGCAGCCAAAGGGCCACCATTAGGGATCGGCCGGACAGGATGTAAGTGGAAACCAGCCCTTGGTCTTGCCTCCATTCTCTTCTCCTTCCCGTTAAAATTGGCTCAAGTGCTGACCTCAGCATGTTGTTAGCGTATCTGCTGTCAAGAATAAAGCTGAGTTTCCACATACTAAGCTTTATGACTTTGGTCCAGAATTCTCTTAACAATAAAGGTTCCAGGGGATGCCTTTAGAAAAACAACCCGCTGCTATGATAATAACCATTGCCTTTAATCACATGGGCTCTTTTTCTGGGAAAATAATCATCCAAAATTTCCAACAGAGTGTTATCCAAAAGTCCTGAGGCAATGATGTTTCTTTATTGCATTATGATAATAACCAGTTTTGGAGAGACTAAAGTGAAATGGCCATCCTTAATCTCCACTGGTGGAAATATATATTGGGACAATCTTTATAGAAATTGGACAATGTATGCTAGGAGCTTGGAAATAATTCATACTTTTTGATCTAATGTTATAGATCTATTCCTTAGAATGAACTTTAAGAAAATAATCAAGAGATGTGATATTTGCAAACAACTTTATCATAGAATACAGAATATGTATCACATATCTATATATAACATATATATATAAATCTAAAAAAAAAACAAAAAAACAAAAAAACAAAAAAAGGGGGCGCCTGGGTGGCTCAGTGGGTTAAGCCTCTGCCTTCGGCTCAGGTCATGATCTCAGGGTCCTGGGATCGAGCCCCGCATTGGGCTCTCTGCTCAGCAGGGAGTCTGCTTCCCCCTCTCTCTGCCTGCCTCTCTGCTTAATTGTATTCTCTCTCTCTCTGTCAAATAAATAAATAAAATCTAAAAAAAAAACCCAAAAAACCATATATATATATATATATATATATATATATATATAATCATACCATATAAGTTTGCCATAAAACACTGAAAATTTGGAAGTAATCAAAATAAATGTCCAGCAAAAGTGACCAGTTTAATAAATTTTGGTACTTCATTAAAGCAGAATATTAATAATCTACTAAAATTATGGCTTTACAACGAATGGAAAGAGCCCAGATGTCCATCAACAGATGAATGAATAAAGAAGATGCGGCGTATACATACATTTATACCATGGAATACTACTCAGCCATCAAAAAATGGAATCTTGCCATTTGCAACGACATAGATAGAACTAGAGAGTATTATGCTAAGTGGAATAAGTCAATTAGAGAAAGACAATTATCACATGAGCTCACTGATATGTGCAATTTAGGAAACAAGGCAGAGGATCATAAGGGAAGGGAGGAAAAAATGAAACAAGAAGAAACCAGCGAGGAAGACAAGCCATAAAAGACTCTTAATCACAGGAAATGAACTGAGGGTTGCTGGAGGGGAGGGGGGTAAAGGGATGGGGTAACTGGGTGATGGAAACTGAGGAGGGCATGTGATGTAATGAGCACTGGGTATAATGTAAGACTGATGAATCATTGAACTCTACCTCTGAAACTAGTAATACACTATATTTAATTGAATTTAAATTAAAAAAATTATGGCTTTAATTAATATTTAATATATTAGAGAGTGTTCATGGTGTATTTTAAGTGAAAAATAGGATGTTTCAAAGCACTTTTTAGTAGAGACTTATTTTTTTCGGTGAATTTTGCAAATATAGGAACATACTTGAGATAAAACAAGGTAAATATATTCCCTCATATTTTTCCACAGTTTCTACATTTTAAAAAATAAACATGCATTACTTTTAGGATTCTAAAAGATACAAAAAAATGTTTTGTTATCAGTATGTATTGAGAGTCAATGAAAATTTTTAAAAATATTAAATGATCAGTCTTGTCCCCTTTATGTGAAAGGACATACATTTGTGAAAAGCCCCAAATTTTTTATTCACTTTAAGAGAGGCTTTTTCTGACCTCGGCTTGTCCCTCACTTTCTCCCTTAACGCAGACTGTTCCTAGTTGGAACGCTGACGATCTTTGTCCTACAACTCCAAAACACCTGTGAGGGTGGAGAGTGCTCGGCAGGATATTCATGCTCTTACTGATCATTTCTATAAAAGTTTTCCGAGCCAAGGATGAGGACATGAAGAAACGATTAGGTATTACGGACACCTGAGTCCTTGGGGCTCCACATACCGAATGTCACTGAGCACATAACACTGACTCCTTCGCCCCTAGAAGCTCATTAGTTCTAGTCTGAGAATCAGGACTAGATCCAGGGTCATCGTGAACCAGAAGGCCTCCTCCTCCACGTAGGCCAAGCAATTTCAGAGAAATACGAGGGCTCTGGTTCTTCTCCAGGATGGTACAGACTATTCCGTGTGTCCTGACTGAAGAGCATTAGCTTGTTTTCTTCAAAGAACACCTACGTACTTGGCACGAGAACAGGAAGTGAATTGTGAGTTGTGTACAGGTCAACCTCCCCATGCCTGCTCTCCACAGCCCTCCCGCAGTACGCCCAGAGTTGAATCTGAGCTGCTACTTGGTCCGGCTTCAGGGTGGCATGGACCATGGCAAAGGACCAGAGGGTCAGAGCTTGTCATGCCATTTGCTCTATGGCCTGACCCAGCAGGAGTCCTAGGCCCCATTCGGTTCCCATCTCTGGAGCTCAAAGCCATCAGCTGGACGGCAGCTGTTTGCTTTGGCAATTAGTTCTCTGAAGGTGAAACGAAGCAGGTACACCCGTAGATAGAGATGGAAGTGGGTGCCACACATCCGGCAGAGTCCCTCCCAGCACCCTCAGAGCACTGTGACACTCAGGCAGGAAACGAGACCCACCTCATAAGACGTTCTGATGAGTCTGAAGATGTCGACCTCAGGGTAGGGCTCCACGTCATCACTGAGCAGGGAGTGGAGGTGAGGGATGGGAGGCAGTGTGCTGTCTTTGTTGGTCACGCTGTCTAGATACCTGGAGATGAATCCAAAGTCACCAGAGGCTAATTCGGAATTCTCCCATTACAGTTCTCTAACCCGTGTTCTACAAACTCAGCATTTTCTAAAAGACTAGAATTTCCTTAAGAAAAGAATGAAATTCTTCTTCTAAAGAAATTCTCCTTCTAAAGACATAGTGTATGAAAATAAATCCTCAGGGGTGCCTGGGTGGCTCAGTGGGTTAAAGCCTCTGCCTTCGGCTCAGGTCATGATCTCAGGGTCCTGGGATCGAGCCCCGCATCGGGCTCTCTGCTCAGCAGGGAGCCTGCTTCCCCCTCTCTCTCTGCCTGCCTCTCTGCCTACTTGTGTTCTCTCTCTCTCTCTCTAATAAATTAAAAAAAAAAAAAGAAAGAAAATAAATCCTCAGCCACAGACAAAAGTGGGCATTATGATTTCCATCAAGCCAATTAAGACTAAGGAAACCAAGGAGAAAGACAGAAGGCAAGTTCAAAGAAGAAACCAGAGGTGGTTTTCAAAGCGTGGCTTGCTCCTTGGTGGTTCAGTCGGTTCAGCATCTGACTCATGATTTTGGCTCAGGTCATGAGATCGAGCCCCGAGGCTCCGCGTGGAGTCTGCTTGTCCCTCTCCCTCTGCTCTTCCCCCTGCTTGGGTGCTCTCTCTCTCAAATAAATAAATAAAATATTTAAAAACAATAACGACAACCAAGGGAGGCTTTGTCCATTACCTTCCCAAAACGGTCATGGCCTCCCCGTCGTCCTTGCAGCTCAGCAGCTTGTCCACGTTCGCGTCCAGAACAGCCAGGGCCAACTGGAATATCACCTTGATTCCTTCATAGAAGAAACAGTCCACGACCACAACTGCACTCTCGAAGGGCATCACACTGAGAAACAGCGTGAGGAACCAAGACAGGGAGATGGTGGAGATCACGCCCAGGTCCTGCATGCAGTCGTACAGCTGGGGGACGTAGTCTCGTGCTAGCTCCTCGAAGACACCCTGGTCCACCAGTGCGCCTGCAGCAGGGGCGGGCACAGAAGGCCACAGGTGAACCCACCGCACCTTCCTACTGAGGGACCCCACCGATCGGCCTGGCTAAGATGATCCAGCTCCCGGTTGCTGCTGAGACAACTCGGCTCCTTTCTCTTAACCGCACTCTGCTGCTCCCCGGTTACTAGTTACTATGTTACTAGACCAGAGTGTCCATCCCGTGCGGTCAGCAGATTAGTTCTGGGTGCTTCTTCCCTTTCCAGAGTTTTCCTGTCCTGCTTCCCTACCACAAAAGAGCAAAAACACAACCATAAGGGTTGTTGGAAAAGTCAGTTTAGAAAGTTTTCGTGATATATTGTTGTTTGGTTAGGCGTGAAATGTGTATCTAAGTGACTCCATGTCTCAGCAAACTTCTTTAAAAAAAAAACAAGTCGCTTTTCTGGATGCACGGTCCCCACATATGAGTTTTGTGTTTTGTTTTAATGCGTGTTTTTAAAACTAAAAAGCATTCCGGGGGCACCTGGCTGGCTTGGTCAGTAAAGTGTGAGACTGTTGATTTTGGGGTTGTAAGTTCGAGGCCCACACTGAATGTAGAGATTACTTAAAAAAGAAAAAAATCTAAAAAAAAAAAAGCGTTCCAGTTGTACATACACACTCATGATCAACTTACTGACATTTCTGGAGAATTTTTCCAGTGAATCAAATTAGTGTGAAAAGGTTTAGAAATGAACAGCACAAGAGGGAAGTATAAAGAATACATACTACTAGCAACAAAAAGCTTGTCCTGCTAAAATGAAGTGTCTAACACTCGAGAGGATTATAAGGAGTAACAGCGGTAATTTGTTTAAATGCTTATGGTTTGCCTTGTAACGAAATCAGTCCTGAAAAATACTGCAGAAACTTAGTTTTGGGTACATTTTATATGCTTTTTTTAAATTTATTTTTTTGCATACTTCTGCTGTCCACAGATGCCATCCGCTTCATGAAATTTGACAATTTTTTGTCAAATTTGACATGTTTGGTGCAGTTCCCATATGCCAGAGTGACACCTACATTGAGTATTTTCTACGATAATTTCTCGAACAGTGATACATGTATATTCTTTTAAGCTCCATGAGGCCCCTTTGTGTACAATCCATATTAATTCAAGCCCTCTCATTCCCATTTTGGGAAACTGGAGTAGTCCAAAACTCTTTTGGCTAAGAGTGACTGGAAACGGTGTTCTAGCCCGTATCCCGGCTCTGGAAACATCTTCTTGATGAGACGTGGGTTAACCTGTTTGCTACATCCCCACATACCGACAACTCTGGTGTTGTAGTAATCAGGAAGCATGCGCTCACACAGAGCCACCAGCAGCCAGAAAGCTTCCTCCTCTTTGGCATAAAGCAGCAGCACGGATGTGACAATATTCATGGCCTGAAGGCATGAAAAAGGGTGTCATCAAATATATTTTAAATTCATCCACCACAGGTTAACATAAGAAATTCTGTGAACCTAAAAAATTACCGAGTGAGTCTCACAGGGCCAGCAAACTTTTTCAGCAGAAGGCCAGATAATAAATAGCTAAAGGCTCTGCAAGCTACACACACATATTCGTCTAAGGTTTGTTTGGTTTTTATTATTTAGAACCCTTTAAAAATGTACCAACCTTTAGTCCTTGAGCCTGCAACTCTTTTTTTTTTTTTTTTTTTTCATTTATTTATTTGTCAGAGACAGAGAAAGAGAGCACAAGCAGGGGGAGCAGCAGGCAGAGGAAGAAGCAGACTCCCCACCAAGCAGGGAGCCCAACATGGGACTCGATCCCAGGACACCGGGATCACGACCTGAGCCGAAGGCAAGACACTCAACCGACTGAGCCACTCAGGCGTCCCAAGCCTGCAACTCTTAAAGGTCTTGATGAACACCAATACTCAGCAAGGAGCCAGCCCCTGTGTACAGGCAAGCCCTCATTCAAAAACTTTGCCCAAAGGCTATCTGACAAAGCTTTTAACCTGCTAAAATCTCAGTGTTTCTAATCCTTCATTCACGAGACAAATGTTTCCTTTTTAATCTTCCATAATGGTTTCTATAACCCAGTACACATGGCCTGAGGCTCTCCTCTGAGAACAATAAAACCTTTCAAATTTGGAGTCTTCACCCACTATTTCCATCTGGATAAGGATGGCAGAGATAAGGAACAGTGATTTAAGTTCTAAAGTAACCCACTTTATTAAAAGATATTATCACCTAGCTCATAACCACTCAAGGCTCAACTACTTTAATAGTCCTTTTAATTAAAAAGAGAAAGATCAAAAGATAATTATGATTTCTATAATTGTAGAGGCCAACTAACTCCTGTACTTCATTTGATCTTTTACAAACCAGTAATTGTTCACCAGGCTTCTACAATATAAATACCAAAAAAAGGAGTTTTGTTCTAATAGGCTTTTTCTTGTAAGTTGTAATATTTTCCCAAGTGAAATCATTATTAAAATTCCGCTTGAGAATTAACCTGCCGATTCTAGCACTCGATCACGGTCACGGTTAGCTAGCTCCTTAGTCATTCAGTCAAGGTTAAGTTTGTAACAGGCTCTGGACTCAGTACTGGAGAATAGGAAGGGGGGTAATACAGCGGTGACAAGTCTCACAGGACTTAAATGCTGATGTCAGAGAGACAGAATAAAGATGTAAAGGTTAATCAATTTTGGGGGTGTATTTAAGTTAAGTGCTATCAAAAAGATAAAATAGTGTGGTATAGGAAGACCTGTGCTATGTGTGTGTATGTGCATGCACGTGTGTGTGTGTGCATGTGTGTGCAGAGGAATTAAGCCTCCTTTAGCATTTATCTGTCTATCTACCCATCTAGCTTTCCCTCTATTTTTGTGTTCAACAGTCATTTAGTAAAAAATATATTTTTTACAATATATCATAAATATATTACAATATATTTATATAATTATATTATACAATATATATTATATATTATAATATAATATATATCCACCTTTCTGGATTTGGGAGATGTCTGAGGTACTTGTCAATATATTAAAAGGGTATCCAGTTGTGATTTCACATTTTTCTGAGTACAGCTGACTCAAGTCTATACATTATGCTACATCCATCACAAGTGTCCTGATAGCTACATTAACACATCTCTATGACAATATCAATGACTACATTCCTTATGCTGTGTCTTCTATTCCCATCACTTACTGACTCCATTACTGAAGGCCTGTATTTCCCACTAAAAGCTGGAACGCTTCCCATATTTGCATGTCATCCTTGCACGGGGGTCATGCTAATCTTCTCTGTCTCATTGCAATTTTAGTACATGTCCTGCTGAAGTGAGCACAAGCCTGCTTTAGCTTTTAGCTGGATGGCCCGGGAAGGCCTCTGTGAATATGTGGCCTTTAAGTCTAGAGTCACATGATCTTGGAGCTTCCCCGATTGTAGTAGATGTATTAGTACAAGAGATAATTTTAGCTGGTACGGGGGCAACATTTTTTGAACACCGGATTAAGCATTTATTTTAATGGGTTTTACAGTATAATCATAGCATATAAAAGTTATATTCTCAAGTATGTTCTTACTTAGAAGGCAAAGGAGGAGCACTGTGGAACTCAGAATCCAGAATTACAGGCCTGGTGCTCAGGCACACTCTCTTTTACCTCAGGGAGGGATGAGGGGTAGCTCAGAGAGAAATCAGAAGCACCTTGAAGGTCACCCAGGTATGAGGCGGTGGGTCCGGAAAGGGCATTCTTGTCTCCCAGCTCCTCCGCTCAGTGCTGTGATCTCAACCCAGGGAGATTTTGCTCCCCAGGTGCTATCTGGCAATGTCTAAAGATAGTTTGGCTGTCCCAACTAGGGAGTTCGTGGAGAGATGTTATTAAACGTGTTATTAAACAGGAATGTTATTAAACATCCTACAAAGCACAGGACAACCCCGAACAAAGAATTATCCAGTCCACAAGGTCTCTAGTCAAGGTCAAGAAACTTAGGTGCAGGGATGGTTCTGTTAACCATTCTTCTGTCTTCTTACTGACTTACTGGTTAATCAACAGTTAAAAAAAAAAATCTAAACCACCTGTGTCATTTACCTGGCAATATCCTATGTTAGGATTTCGAAAAGCATAAGCTGTTAAGACTCTCCTTAGAGCAGCAATGCCCATTTCATTCTGGAAAGCCGGGTGTTCTGGAAGGGAGCGGTGTAAATCCCTCTCAATCTCCTCCGTGGCGAGATTATACTTTCCCATGGACTTCTCCACTAGATCTTCGTAGTACCCGGGATGCGTGGCCTTCTCATTGATGGCACCTAGGAAATACCCAACAGATACACCATCCGAAGGGGCAGGCCCTACCTTTGGCCTGCAAACATAGCTTACCAAGTCAACCTCTTTGCGTTCTTTACCGCACAAAGGACACTTGCGAGATAACGACAGCCCACGGATGAGGTGAGCTGTTGAAACCGTGGCCGGACCGGCAAATTTACTTGAGGCCTGCTGCCCTCTTTCACCTCCACTGTAAGCCAAGCTAGAGGCTTGCAAGCTAAAAATCTGTGTTCCACAGAAATTCCACAGATGATCCTGAGGGGCTACTTAGGGGAAGAGGAGGAAGGAACGAGAGTAAGCCAAAGCTTCCTCGTCTCAGCCAGAGCAGTTTCGATGGTATTTTATTGGGGTTCTCCTTAAGAGTTCACTTGAAAAAGAAAGTTCTGCCTCCCAAAACAAGTTTGAAAACCGCACACAAAAGAATAAGCTTTGAAGAGTTCAAACAGCCATACTACAGAGTGGAGTAGGTGTTAGAATGTATGCGAGGATTTTTAGAATTGCAGTGGGTGGTGCGGGCATTCCTCACGGTGAGCATCGTTATGGCTGGGAGTTCCTCCGGTGGTGGGGATGAGCATGGAGAGATGGGTTGAGAATCACTGGTTTGAGATATTTGCATTTTAAGATTCTTGAAGACAGAAAACCCTGTATGAAAATATCTAAATCTAAATCTAATCAAATATAACATGGAATTATAAATATATATACACACACGCATACACATATAAAACACACACACATATATACATATTATACACACACACACACTAAATGATAGGATAAACTGATTTATATTTCACTGATTAGAAATTAGGAAGAACCCCTGGGCAGACCTGGACCGTGTCAATGACAGCCACCCAGAAGAGACAACCTTACCACTCACACTTACCCTGGAAAAGGCGTTCTGGTTGACAGCAACTTAACACTGGCTTTTGCTTTGTTCTCAAGGGAGATGTGCAAAGATATCTTAGCATCTGGCCTGCACTTCACTTCACTGGGTGCGCCCAGCCTGGTCCTGGTCTAGTGGCCCTGGAGGCACAGGGAGCAGGGCGGGACCCAGGCGGGGCTCCCCTGCCAGGAGCTGGGCTCTCCCCATGGGTGAGTTGGCTTGCATCCTACCACACGTATCCTGCCCCCAGTGAGCTGGGTGGAAACACGAGCTGTAGGCCGCCCCACCCTCGGCCTCACATCGTCCATCACCGTTAAAGAAAATTCAGAGTCCGACTCTCTATGTGTCTCTTCAACAGTGCTGCTTACTATCGTGTACTATTTCTCGGCTCTCACTTTGAGTTTCCTTTTCATCCAAAATGGCGCTGCAAGTAACTTCTTATTTGAATGAGGATGAAAATGGAATTTTTCATTTACTATATCCGTGATCTGAATCAGTTTGTCAAGGTGACTAGTTCGCTAAACACAAGGAAGACAGAACACAGGACGGTAAGGCTCTTCTTGGGCTGGATTTGTAATCAGAGATCATTTGACTCAAATTTGGATTTCTAGATGAGGAGCTAGGGCTGGTCTATTTAAGGAAAATAAGCCAGGTAAATGAGGCTAGAACAAGCTAGTTTTACATGAAACAGATAAAGCCAATTATTTTTCAGGATTCTATCCCCCAACTGCTGAGATGTTAATACATATCATTATGGGCAATTACCATTTATAGCCACTTTTAGAAAGAGCTATGAGTTTGTTTTGGTTGGTTTTTTAAAAAGGCTTTCCTGTAAGTGTGGCAACTATTCTTTTAATTTTAATGTCATTTTTAAAATGAAAGGTTTTGATAACAGCACTTGTGTTGGACCATCTTAGGTTCAAATAAAAATATTCAAATAAGCTTATCTAAAATGATTACATTTCAGGCCTCTAGCCAGGTAAAGCAACTTACTTAATGACTGGTGACACACCAAAAGAATGCCCTGGATGTTCACAGCAGAACAGACCCCTGGGATGCACTGGAGGCTTCAGGCCGGGAGGAAGGCCTGATGGGACTAGCCTGAGGAACCTCTCGTCTCCAGCAGGACTTGAACGTCTGACCCCACAGGGCTCTGCTGGGGCAGGAGCCTGGCTGTGGACCAGCGAAGGTGGGCACATTTTTCCCACCGGACCTTGACGCTCCTCCTTCCGCCCTTGGAGTGTAAGTGTGATCTAAGCCTTCAGTTCTAGTGCACATTCTGGCCTCTCCTTCACATCTCCAAGTGATAACTAGCAAATTCAGGAGGTGGCAAAAACCAAGGTCGAGGCTTTCTCATTCCTCCTTCTCCCTGCCTCGATGGCGGCTCTGACCACGTGCCACCCTCAAGCATTCTCAATGGGATGTATTCTCATCATGTGTTCTCATCAATGGACACAGCCAGGAAAAGGCAAAAAACAACAACAACAACAACAAAACACACACACACAAAAAACCCAAAAACACAACTCCTCAAATCACAAAGAATTATACTCTTTCCCGTAGGTTCTCTTTTCTCCTAAGTAGCATTCTCCCTTCCAAGTACTAACCAGGCCCGACCCTGCTTAGCTTCCGAGATCAGACGAGATCGGGCGCGTTGAGGGTGGTATGGCCGTAGACTCTCCTAAGTAGAGTTAGTGAAGGGATGGAATATGTGGACTTGGGGGATGATGGCTTCCATATTTGGACAGGTGTATACGTATTCTGTGTTTTCACTGAGGGACTTCAACACTCGGGGGAGTAAAGACGATTTAGTGCTGAAGTGGAGGGCTGCATATTCGAAAGAGCCCAGATGCATGACGGGAGGCGGAGGGGGAGCGCACAGGTCCCGCCCACCCCGGGCTCAGGGGCCCCAGCCCAAGCCCGGCCCTACCTGACAGCAGCAGCCAGAGCTCCCCACGCATGCTCTCCGGGATGCCCTTCAACACCAGCTCCCGTGTTTTTTCTGTGCGGTACATGCAGATCCCTTGTCCGTACTCAGCAAAATGAATCTTCCAAGCTTGCTCTTTCAAAAACTCTTTGGCCTAAAAGGGATAAATAAAACATTACTACGTCCCAAAGTACTTTGAGGATGCAAAGGGGAACTTGGATGGAAAGTCAGAAGATCTCCCCTACTGAATAGAGTGGTTATGTTCTGATCAGAGCTCTGGGGACCAAAGAACTCAGATTTTCCGGAGTCCTTCCTTCATTTGAGACCTGAACCTAATTTGAAGGCTGTGGTTCTGCTTTGAAGCTTTCTGGCCCAGAGTCAGAATTCCATTTACCTGAAATGGGTCAGCAGAATGCAAATTATATTTATGGCTTTATGTCCACACTGCCAAGTGAAAGTGAGTTGGTGTTTTTGAAATGTGGGCTGAGAAACTGCGTACTTACTTGTTGGCTGACTTAAACAGTAGTTAAAAACAAGACAAAAGTCCTGGGATCAAGGCCCACATCGAGCCCCACATCAGGCTCCCTGCTCAGCGGGGAGTCTGCTTCTCCCTCTCCCCCAGCTCATACTCTCTCTCACTTGCTCTCTCCCTCTCTCAAACAAATAAATAAAATTTTTGAAAAAAAAAGAAAATAAAAATAAAAAAGTGTCACCCATATGCTGTATAACTCATCTCCTTCTGTGAAAAAGCCATTCTAAAATCTAAAGAGAGATTTAGGTAAAAATCTGCTTTGCTTATAGGAAAATATTTATTTACATAGATTTTTATGAGTTAACTTTGATTAAAAAACATTTTTTTAAAAGATTTTATTTATTTGACATAGAGAGACAGTGAGAGAGGGAACACAAGCAGGGGGAGTGGGAGAGGGAGAAGCAGACTCCCCGCTGAGCAGGGAGCCCGACGTGGGGCTCGATCCCAGGACCCTGGGATCATGACCGGGGCCGAAGGCAGACGCTTAACGACTGAGCTACCCAGGCGCCCCTAAAAAACATTTTTAAATGTTATTGGTCTAGGGGCACCTGGGTGGCTCAGTTGTTAAGCATCTGCCTTCGGCCCCGGTCATGATCCCAGGGTCCTGGGATCGAGCCCCACGTCGGGCTTCCTGCTCAGCAGGGAGTCTGCTTCTCCCTCTCCCACTCCCCCTGCTTGTGTTCCCTCTCTCACTGTCTCACTGTCTCTCTGTCAAATAAACAAAATCTTTAAAAAATAAATCAATAAGTGTGATTGTTCTAATACAGAAAGTTTCAGGCAAGAGCAGGAGGCACCCACCAATTTCGGGTTGAATTCCTCCGGGGACCGCCGCCGGTACATGGTCATCAGGGTCTGTGTGGCTGTGGGGACGCTGTTGCCGTTCAGGTTAAATTGGCGCTCTCCATCGGCATCGGAGCTCGTGCTCCTCTGGGGGCTGGAGGACACGAGGCTGCTGGGCCTAGAATACACCTGCTGATGCAGAGAGGAACAGACGCTGAAAGAGCGCGGGCCGCACAACCCACTTCTTCAGTGTCATCTGTCCAGACACCAGTAGCTCCATCACGGTTCCCGACAGGTCTCTTGCTATGTGAAAACACAGGAGGAAGGCAGCAAGCCAGCACTTTGGCAGAGATTAGACAGATGTACAGGTCATAGACCATGAAGCTGCAATGCTCAAAACAGGTCTCCTCTTATTTTAGGTGCATTTGTGCAACAAACTGGCTGGCCATTAGTTTCTGATTAGCATGCAGGGAAAGCATGACCTGGCAGAATCAACTGCTTATGGGGCCACCTCCTTGAGCCCGCTCTAGTTTCTCATGACCCCTCATCTAGTTCTGATGAGCTTGGACCGGGTGGACTGGGGCGGGCCTGTTCCCTGTGAGGTCACCATCGTTACAATACATTTCAGCTGCCAGTAATTGCTCTGTCATTTGAGCCGGGCACCTATCTTCCCGGGCTCCGATTTCCCTGGATGTTGGCCCACGGCCTAATTCAAAAGGGACACAATATGTATTTTATCATAATAAAGTCATCATCATGATGTTGCAGCTCAGATTTGAGACTTTAGTGACCCCTGTACATTTCCAACGGTGTCACTATATGGACCAGAGTCCCTTGCTGCATAAACAGGACCGATTACTTAGTAATTTCTTCAACTATGAAATAAGAAGGTTAGGCCAGATGATCTACAGGGATCTGTCCAGCTCTGTGAACCCAAAGACAAACTCCATGAGAGTTAAATAAGCTATTGCTGAGACACTGCTCTGGGCATCAGGGTAGGTGCCTTATCTTAGGACAGCTTGAGGATTGAACAAAATGGACAAGGAGGGGACCACTGTCGGGCAGAGCGCTAGGACGAATGCAAACACCCATAGGCAGATCCCACAGACCTCATCATCTGAGCTGTTGTAACTGCCTGCAAACTCCTTGTCCGAGTATATCTTGGAGGTTGTCTGTTGCAGGAAATCCGAGATCCTCTGCACTAGAAAGTCTCTATCTTTCAAATTGGCAAATAGGAAGGTCATCCTGTTCCTGGTGCTGATGGATAAAGGACTGGGGAGTACGCTGGAGCTGTCTGCCTTTTCCACAATCGTCACCTGAAAGAAACAGGAAGCAAAGAGCATTGCTTTCCAGGGATCACCCAACAGCAGCCTCTGAGCAGCACCAAACAAGGATGCAACAGTTTTACATTCTGTAGGAACCACCCCTATCTTATTGAGGCAAAAATGAGATTCTCTGCCTCTGTTCCAACAAAATAAAATAGCTCCTAACAACTCAAACTGGAGCTCATATCAGAAGTTGGAATGATCGTGCTGGTCTTTCTAAATCAGCAGTTCTACATTGGGAGGGATTTTATTCCCCTGGAGACATCTGGCAACATCTAGAGGCATTTCCGGTTGTCAGGAGCGGAGGGGACCAGTGGCATCTGATGTCGCTCGCCAGCCTGCAGTGCACAAGACAGCTGACCCCCAACAGAGTCTGGCCCACAATGGAAATACGGCCAAGGTTTAGGAAACTCCTTGTGAAGAAACTCCCTGATTTTCATTAAAATTTCACGAGTCCTAAGGGAGAGGACTCCTCGCTGCCCCATCATGCCTAAGGGACAGAAACAACCCGTGATACTTGTGCCTTTTTACCAAGCTTAATGTTGGGATGGTTTTCAAAACCTCACCCATCTTTCAAACATCTCCTTCGAATTCCAGGGCTTTGCAACCCTCTCCTCCTCCCACCTGAATGTTTTACAAGGCTCAATTCCGAACAGACACGAGGTAAACAGCTTAATCGCATCCGCATCGGCGATGGCGGACCGTGTGCTCGGATGTGCGCATGCGTGTGGTGAAGCAACTCTACCACATGAAGAAATGAGCAAGAAAGAAGGACGTTTGTTTTAGCTCTGAACTGAAGACATACAGTTGGGGCTTTAGAATAGGATTTTCATCAACTGGAAACGAGGATAAATGCATAAAAATATTTTTCTTCAGCACAGTAGGGGAAAAAAAATCTCAAGGCAAGCCCTAGATAAATGATTTACTTGCAGCAGCTCTGGCTATATCCTTGAGGTTCAGTTTCTCTTTCCTTCTTCATTTCTACCTGTAAGCCGTCTGGACAGGTTCGACTTTAACCTCTTCATCAACATTTTCATGTGAAATACATTTTCTCCAAAGCTTAATTTTAAAAGCTTTTTTCCCTTCAAGGCAAAAAACCTGTTAGAGTTGCCTGAAAAGTTGAATGGCCCCAAGTGTAAAATGGGGACAACTGGGATCCACAGAGGGAAAACTACAGGATCTGACTTCTACAAATTTTTTTTAACAAAAATTTTATTTATTTATTTGTGAGAGAGAGAGAGAGTGAGCGGGAGGCAGAGGGAGAGAGAGAGTCTGAGGGAGACTCTGCACTGAGCACAGAGCCTGACATGGGGCTCGATCCCACAACCCCAAGACCATGACATGAGCTGAAACTGAGTCGGACGCTTAACTGAGCCACCCAGGTGCCCCCATATTTATATACTTTTAAAGG
The DNA here is from genome assembly GCA_028534135.1 of Potos flavus. Classification (NCBI taxonomy): domain Eukaryota; kingdom Metazoa; phylum Chordata; class Mammalia; order Carnivora; family Procyonidae; genus Potos; species Potos flavus. The sequence goes on along the minus strand of CM052899.1, from coordinate 72,648,937 downwards.
AATTCCCTGAGGTACTTGGGAGTTACACATAAAAGTGGATTTTTCCTAATGCAAAAAAGCTGGAGAAATGGGAAAAAAATTTCTTTATCATGAAAAGAATTTTCCCATGGCCCTTAAAACATGCTAAACAATACCTATTTTTAAAAGACCTATAAAAACTCCTTTTCTCACAACAATTTTTTTTTCATTCTTTCGGTCACCAGATGTCTCAGACCAAATGACAAATGCCAAGGGAACTAAAGGTTCAAGTTCCACACCTAAAACCCAGATAGCCATGTAGATCTTGATGAGGTCAAAGTGGAAAGTCCTTTAGCTAGATCACGAATACAGAAACAACCCGAAAGCTCCCACATAAAACATGAATGCTCACATGAACTACAAAATATTTTTTGCTGACAGATTATTTCTGCTAGAATCCAGTCCCATAAGCTTTGTGACGCCAGCAAAGCGTAACAGCTACATGTGATATTCTAGTTTAATGAGACACATTTCATTACCAACTTGGGTTATAAAAATAGACTGGAATTTAGTCAAAGCTTAATGTTTTAATATGTAATATCTGCAAGGTAATTTATGATTTAAAAAAAGAGACTTCATCTGGAATCTCTATCTAATGAAGAACCTGATCGGTTCACTTTATCTCCCTGCTTTGTTGCCTCAGGAATTTCTTCAAAATCTGTAGTAACGTGATTCTGCGTCTATTTGATCTACCTTAAGTCTATCTGTGGAATATACATTAACAATCTCCAGTCAATATTTTGGCTTAGTTGTAAGAAATTAAATACGAAACAACAATTCCTAGTTAATATAATCCTAAAGTAGCCATTTCAAGTAGGATGCTCCCATGGAGGCTGCTGCTCATCAATCAGCTTAACTCAGGTCTAAAAGGTGCCCAGTTCACGGACAGACCCCCCTCTCCTCAGACAGACCCTGTGTAAGGGGGGAAGGGGAGAGGGGAAGAGGAAGGGAGCCCACACCATCGCTTTTCTGACATTAAGGTAACCGAAAGGTTGTAAAAGTTACACTGAGTCCTTCGCTTCTCACATTAGTTGGGATTAGGGATTATTGTTCATATATGTTGGAGATTCATCAGGTTCAAGGAAGGGCACTGCTGCCTTCTTTGAAGTTGCATCCACCACCATAACATGCTTTATCTCTCGATGCTACTACCTCCACTTTTGTTCCTCCACTGATTTACCTGAAATATGACCGAATGATCTCTGCTCTACCAGCTGTTGGGGAAAACAAGCAAGCCGAAGATGGGCTGAGAATATCAATCCCTATTCTCCCAGTTGCCCTGAACTCTCACTACCGTACTGCATATGGCACTGAAAGGTGAAGAGAGCCAGCAGGAGGTAGTGAATGGGAGAGCGGACAGCGGACATCTTGACCCTTCCCCCCACTCCTTATCTCCTTCTGGATAAACAGGGATGAGTCGCTGAGATTCACCAGCGCACATCCTTCATCCTGGAATGGATTGCCCTAGCTGTCGCAGGTAACTTGCTTTTAGGTCGTACGTGATGAAGAAAATTAGAAATGAAGAAAATTAAGTTTGGTAACAGTCTATGGCAAAGAAGGTCCATTTGCTGGAAAAAGTTATGAAATCCATTCCAGAGCCAAATGTAAGTACTTGTCGAATTATCCACCTCAGAATTCACCCCCACCACATATCTCCTCAAACAGGGTCATAATACCAGTTTGCGCATCTTAGAAGATGTAGAACCAGATTTGTCAACTGCCTAACATTTTGCATTCTTTTTGATCCACCCATTCAGCTTCTAGGAACTTATAATTCATACTCTAAGGAAAATTATACATATAATTGGAAGAAAGCTAAAAACAGTGCATGGGTCCAACCACAGGTAACTAAACAAATAAATTTTATAGATCCAGTTAATGGAATTATAGCTAGTCATTAAAAATGATACTATCAAAGGGCATTGAATGATACAGGAGAAGGTTTAATATGCACTCAGTGTTGAGGGAGATAAGCAAAAAATAAAAATTCCCTATGTTTTATATCTAAATAATATAAACGACATAGATACAGTGAAGTATAGAAAAAGCCTGGAAAATCTGTATAGCTGAATAACAGGCTATCTTTGACTGGTGGGACTAGGGATGTATTTTGTGTTCCTTTTATTTGTCTGTACTTTCACAAATTTTCTGTGGTAATGGTGAATTGTTCTTTAAACAAAAGAAAACAACAACAAAACCCCCCAAATCTGCTTATATAAATGTTCTCTCTAAAAAAGAAAAGAAGGCAGAAGGAGACTTGAATCCTTTACTCTAGGGAATCTTTTTTTTTTTTTTTAAGATTATTTATTTATTTATTTGACAGAGAGAGAGAGAGAGATCACAAGTAGGCAGAGAGGCAGGCAGGAGAGAGAGGGAAGCAGGCTCCCTGCTGAGCAGAGAGCCCGGTACGGGGCTCGATCCCAGGACCCTGAGATCATGACCTGAGCCGAAGGCAGAGGCTTTAACTCACTGAGCCACCCAGGCGCCCCTACTCTAGAGAATCTTAACAAAGGGTCAATCTTAATTACATAACCAAAGTTTCTAAGCACCTTCACTTCTAGAAAAGGACCAGGGCAGGTTAAAAGTGGTCACCAGGACTAGAAACCGTAGGACTTCCAGCCCCCAGCAGCCTAACCTGGAGTTCCTTCTCGACTCTGAACCTCAAGGCAAGGTCTCCACGTAAGTCCTAGAACCACCTAGCACCATGGAGACAGGACCGAAGCCACCTCCTCCCCAGAAACAGTAAGAATGTGGAGAGAGAAAGAATGCACAATGTCTTCATTGTGCATGAGGATCAGCCTGGGACTTTATTAAAATACAGATTCCAGAACTTGCAGAGATTCAGAAAATGTGGGGCAGGCTCAGGAACCTGCCTCTGTGGCCGGCAGCCCCGTGGTTCTCTTGCTGGTAACTGGCAGACCGGATCTAACACTCGGCTTTCTGATTCACAGTCTAGACTGTTCCCTTGGGACCAAGCTGCTCACAGGCTGTGAGCGGGTGTAGTAACTACATTTTCTCGTTTCTGTATTTGAAGATTTGATACCCCGCTCCCAGAGTCAGCCAACTCCAAGAGAAAATAAAGGACTCGCCTGGGAGCAGGCCATTCCTACGCAAACCAAGCACCGCACCGCCCCCACCTCTTTCATCCAGCTCTCATACTCAGGGTCAACTATCCTTGCTCTAGTCACCACGGCGGGGAGAGCGGATCCCAGAGAGCTAGGGACAGCCCCAAGCCCCAGAGCCTGCTGAAATTATTCCAACCAGCCCATTCGAAACCTGCTTACCCTGCCTCGCCACTTTCTTCCCATAGAAATCACACTAAAGGCCCTTGCCCCCATTTCCCGACTCCCTCTGCCTATGGACCTACCGTGGTGCTTTCCCAGTGGGCCCCCATGGCCTCTCCCAGAAGGATGGTGAGTCCAACAAGCTCTTTCCAGGGGCAGCCACCTCCTGATGTGTTGGCCTCACCACACCTGAATAACAGTAAAATCTCCATTTTAAAAACTTGAGGCTGGAGGTGCGTGGGTGGCTCAGTGGGTTAATCGTCTGCCTTCGGCTCAGCTCGTGATCCCGGGGTCCTGGGATCGAGTCCCACATCAGGCTCCTTGCTCAGTGGGGAGTCTGCTTCTCCCTCTTCCCTTGCCCCTCCCCACTGCTCATGCTCCCTCTCGCTCACTCTCTCTCAAATAAACAAACAAACAAACAAACAAAACTCCAGGCTGCCTTTTCTAGGAAGAAAAGCTCTTTCAGGTCGCTGAGAGCAATGACGACACACAAAAGGGGGTGGCCAGGGCCACCAAAGAATTATGAACACGCACCTATGGTTAAAAAGACAACGAAACGCTGGTAAAAACATCTGTGGTTCACACAGAAAAGTATTACAAACAAAACACTTGGGAGATCCACTTTCACCCGACACCCACCTCACGGAGTGGGATGATGAGGCTACACACGTTCTCCCCCTTGCTGGTGAAGCAGATGTAATTTGTGGACACAAACATCTGCCCCAAGATGTGCATTTTGTTGAATGGAGTCCAGAGGGTGCAGTCTGTGTGGCCGTCCAGTTTTTCATCTTTGGGCAGCCGGAAGAGTGCGCGGTACCTCTCACTCTTTGCCCTGGCATCGAGATCGCTGGAAGGCAAGAAGAGCGTCACCTCACGCGAGAGCAACGTTTCAATGGTGTCTGAAGGATGCAGCAGGGGAGGCCCCCTGGCCCATCTCTCCGCTCCTGCGCCCTGTGTAAGACTCACCCCCACCTTCTTGGCTTTCTACTAGAGCTAACGCCAACCTATGACCCAGAAGCACAATATAATTATTTTAATCTATTTAGGTCCCTTGGGTGGTCATTTTACAATCAATATCCGTAAATGTTGAAGAATCTGAGGAAAACTAGGCCTGGATAGGAAATCCACTCTTTTTCTAAAGGAATATGATGATTTCTAAAGAGAGTATTACATTTACACTTCTCCAGAGTCACTTTGGGGGCCTTATCTCTTAGGAAAGATCTAAGGAGAATGTAATTAAGCCTCACGAATCTGCTGGCTATCACGGTCTACCCTAAAAAGACAACAAAATTGCCTAAAACACAGAAACAACCCACCTCGTGTCTACTTTGAGTTTCCTACCTCAGCTCGGTTTTCTCCCCTTTCTCTGTTTATCAAGTCAGTTGTTCAAACCTCTCCTCTCAAGCTTCTGTGCCACCTCAGCCCCAGGGTGGTCGAGTGTCTGGCTTCCCAGAACAAAGACACCAATTTCCTTCCATCCTCACCTACTCTTACTTCCTTTCCATTTCAGAGGGAGAGGTATGAGCACACACAAACAATTTTTTCCATGCCCTATTGGATGTCACGTCTAAAATGACCGGTTTTCTTATATAGCTTTAGCTCTGTGCCCCCTCCTTCCCTGCACCTACCTTCACCACGAGTGCTTCCCCTTCTATCCTATATTCAAATCTTCTACATTCTAGAAGAGCAATCTCTCCTCCTTTACCACTGAATTTCTTGAAATAGCAGTCTACACTTGCCTAATTCCCGTTCCTTGCCTTTCATTTGTGATTCAATCCACTGCAGTAACAACCTTCACCCTCAACGGCTCTGCTGAAACACGCCTCGGATCAGCAGACATCTTCACTGCAGTGATCTCCTGTCAGGTTCCAAGTACCAGCTGTATGCCACAGATTTCCAATCCCATCTATGCTACTGGACCGATCTTCGGTGTGATGCTCTATAGACAACTCAACTCAACATGATCAAAACTTAGCTGGCATATCTCCCTCAGATATGCTCTGACTCTCGCACTCCCCGTCTCAGTTCCAGACAATTCCATGCATACGTTCCCACTTGAGAGCCTCAACTTTTCCCTCGCCCTTTCTCTAGCTCCACTCCCACATCCAGACTTCCAGGCTTTTCTGCAGCCTCTCCTCATCACACGCGTTACCACTTTCCAGACATTGATGGACTTATTCTCTTCTGTGCTTTTCCCTTGTGATTCCTGCATCATGTTATTCCCTCTGCCTGAAATATCTATCCGAATGAATCTGTATGGGTGACTTCTCCTACCTCTGGAGAGTCCACTCCAAGCGGCATCCCGTGAGGGCCTTACCCACCACCCTGCCCCATCTCCCCACAGCACCCCGCCCATAGACATCCCGCCCCTAGGACGAGAAGAGTTCCCGTCACTTTGTGTCACAGCTGGCCGTGGCTGCCTCACTCATTGACCTCTGAGTGCTTCAGGAAGTCTTTTTCAGTTCTGCATCTATACCCAAAAAACTGTTCAGATCCCTTGAAGTGGTTCAGAAAAGGTTGTATTTCACAGAAGAATGTAAGAGTCTCTTGTTTCTAAAGTGTGTAAGACTCTACGTCACCTACCGTTTCAGAGCCGACACTTTTTTAGGAGACTTCTTTTTCAGTTTGGGCAGGGACTTGTCCTGTTCAAATCCCTCATTGTCTAAGAGCTGCCTCATGGCTATGTTGGCGAGCTGCTCCATTAACTTGAAGGTCTCATTGATGTTGAGAAAGACAGAGAAGAAATGTTCACTGGACCTCGTGCTCACTTTGATCACATCGGGCAGGAGCAGCGTGGCGTTCTTCTCAAGCTGTGTGATGTCCACCCACCGGATCACCAGCTTGGCTGAGCACAGGGAACAAGCTGGTCAGCACCTGGCTCCTTAAAATCCCCAAAGGATCCTTCAGTCTCATGACCCGGCCCCCAATCTCGCAGAACTCCTTTGAGTTTGCATGCGCCATATTTATTACTGTTTTGTTTGTCTGAGAGACAAATTCAGACCCCATAAATTCTGAAGTCATCATTATTATGGATTGAAGTCCATGTCAACGATGTTAATACAGCTTTGGGGAATCTTTATTACTTAATAACCTCTTTTTTTTAAATGAGAATAACTGACTTCACTTGTTACACAGTTAAAACACAGCATAGATCGCATCATCGCTACAGATCTATTTGCAGCATTTTGATGTGGTTTATGAGTTTGGGGCAACGTCTCAGCAGACTTCCCCAAGCTTCCCTCTGAAATTCTAGACAACTCACCTTCCCTTCCCATAAGGAAAGAATAAAAGCAAAGGTGGTTAATACTGAGGTACATCCAACCCTGACGGGGGACCTTCCCCTTCCAGTAGCTGCAAGAGTAGTAGTTGACAAGCTTTTCTTCCTCAGGCATCCCAAACAGCCTGTGGAATTTCACAATGGCTTCTTTAAACTTCTCCGTGTCATCATCTTCCTTCACGTCATTGATCTTGTTATACTCTGCAATGATGCCCTAGAGCAAGGAGAAAATGAGGCACACGACGAGTATTAATAAGACTAGGGCTGCTTTTTTCTGAATGCTGTAAATATTGGAAAGGGAAAAAACCAATTATTCATGCTAAAATTTTTTTTAATTGATGAATTATTTTTAAAAGGTGGCCCCCCCCAATTCTAAGCCCATTACCGGGAAGCACTTGTGTACTAAAAGATCTTCAAATAACAATATCGATTTGATTATTCGTTTATGGGTGTTGGATCATTTTAGGAAGTTCACTTAGAGTGAAACCCATGGTCTTAGTCTACAAATGAGGAGATGTAAAGATTTTGCAAATTCTACTGCTTTTCCTAGCTCATCATGATAAAGTCACCCTAAAGGTCAGTTTCTGCTTTTCTCAAGATTACTACTTCATTAAGAGAACAGAGAGGGCTGGCTTTCACGGAGACCAGAGGAGATCCATTTGGAACCAAGGCTAATCCAGGGGTGAGCAGGCTTTGGGAGCGTGCTGCATTAGGGAACTTCAGACAACCACCAGGGGGCACGAAGGCACTGGACCTCTGGGTGGGGAGAAGAAGCCAGTTCAGAAGGATGTACAAATCTTTCCCAGTTGGCAAATATACCTACAGCCCATGCAACATTTCAAAATTATCAGTGCCTTTAGAGGGGGATTAAAAAAAAAAAGAAAAAAAAAATATATATATATATGAAATAAATTAACAAATAAAAGCGACTGAGTGGGAAACCATTAATAAGTAGTAGCGGTTGGGTTTCTGGGCAACCCCAATGGCCAATCAACTTAGAGTAAGCCTGGACACCCTCAAGTGGGCTAATACCTATTCCCCTGGACCACTTAGCAGGGCTCCAACCTCAAGTCAGAATAAGAATATTAGAAGGGGGCGATGTACAACAAACCAAATGATACCCATGTTTTCAGTGGAAAAACATTCAAACGGCATTAGCCCAGATCGACTAAATATCACGCTTCTAGAATGCTCATCTAAATTTAAAAAACAAGATGTCTCTAATATGAGAGAATTTATGAGGATGCAGAACTGAGAAATACCACTCTGGAACACGCCAAGGCCTAGTACATAATATCAACAGGCCAGGCCTTGCCAACTAACTTCAACAGTAAAGGTAATAGTCCCCAGAGGGTTCGCTTCCCAACTTCCCCACCTTTAAGAAGAGAGAGGATCCAGAATGCAGAACCTCTTCTTAGTTTGTTTGTAATTTTTTTAGCCAAATGGACTGGATGATGGAACAAAGGGATGGAACATCTCCCTCCTTTACGTTCTACAGGTACTATGTAACATAAAATGGGTTATCCTCATTCCAGGCAACAGCTCCACATAACTTTGAAAAATTACTACAATCCAGGATGCCTGGGTGGCTCAGTTGGTTAAGCGACTGCCTTCGGCTCAGGTCATGATCCCTGAGTCCTGGGATCGAGTTCCACGTTGGGCTCCCAGTTCCACAGGGAGACTGCTTCTCCCTTTGACTTTCTCCCTTCTCATGCTCTCTCAATCTCACTCTCTCTCTCTCAAATAAATAAAAAAAAAATCTTTAAAAAAAATTACTACAATCCAAATATTTGGGATGTCCAATATAAATTTAAATACACAAAGGACACTGACACAGAATTCACAAAAAGGAAAATTAACTTAGCGAACGTGAAAAAATGTTCAACCTCATAATCAAAGATAGAAAATTCAAACAATAAGAGCCCAACTTTTACCTATTAAATTTGGGAAACTGTTTAAATAACCAGAATGCTGAAAAGTGAGCAATGACATAATTGCACAGGGATTCTAATATACTGACAATCTCTACTGAGGGACACTAAAAATGTGTAAACTCAATAATGAACGTTTTGTAATTTGTAATCTATCCCAAAGGAATGAAACAAAAACTACAGAAGAACTTATATGAACAAGTGTTCACCGTATGGTATTACTGTTTGTGCCCACCCCAACTGGTCTAGAATCTAAGGAGACTTCTAGAAAGAGAGGAATGGTACGGTCAATAGTGAGATGATATTCCATTACTAAAATAACAACTAAAAATTATGTAACAATACCAGTCAAGGAAACAAGGATGCGATACAAAATTATATGCACAGTAAGACTACTATTAGGATAAAATGCACTCCAGAAATCTAGAAAAAAATACACAAAATGTTATCTATGGGTTTGAGTTACGGTTGCCTCTGTAGTTAATTATTACATTTATAATTTATAAAAGTTAATTAAAACTCAAGACAAATAAATGTGTTGGTTCCCTTCATTATTGGACAACCGGGAATGCTTAAAGCATTCGTTTGCACATGAATGACGTTCTTTCACACATAATTGCATTAATAGCAATTTCTTCCTCATAATTGGTTTCAGGGGAATTAAATGTGACATTTTCGGTGTAATAAAAACAGTGAGAAGAACGGCTATTTGACATAATTGGTCCTTGTTTTATTTTCTGTTTTTTTGTGTGTTTGTTTTTGTTTTCCTCCTGGCTATTGTCACTTCTAAGTAATTTGTATCTATTATCCAAAGATGTACCATCTGAGGGAGGACTAGCAAAACCTAACTGAGGACCTCAGAAGTAAGTGCCTCCTACACAGGAAGAGGCTTCCCGACCATCCCCACACCAGTCAGCTGCCCCCTGCGACACAGTCAAATGAGGAACCTCACACTCTCTCCCCCTTTCCGTAACTTCCCAGAAATTCAGACGTGTGATGCAGAAATGAAATGAAGAAGTTATAAAAATCAGAAGGGTTTTATCAATAAAACAACTCTCAGGAATCTGAGAACACTTTTTTGTTTGGAAACTCCTACCTCCTCCCAGCTTCAAACTGACCCTTTCCAACATCTTCCCTGCTCCCACTTTTACCTTCTTCGCTACCTGTCTAGATTTGTTAATTATGACGACGGAGTAGAAACTGTAATCAGCCATCTTGAAGCAGTGAAAAATGTCCATTTTTGAGGGGCAAAAGGGTGGGGGAAAGGAAGAGGGTGATATGTTAAATGTGCTTTTGTGCTGTTCAACCCTCCCTAATTTTACATGGCCCAGTTAAAACTCAGTTCACTACTCAAAAATATCAGACCCTAAAAAGCAACGATATTCAACTTCTTTTTCTGATTATAAAACTACTACTTGTTCGTGTAAAAGTTTAGTGAAAGAGAAGAAATCAGGTAGAAATTGACTATCCTGTATAATTTTAATGAGAAGTGATCAGATCACTTCCTAGAATTCTTCCTTAACCTGGGTATAAAGAAAGGCTTTCTAACAATGACTAAAAATCTGGAAAGAATTTCTAATTTTGACTAAATAAAACATTTAGATGATCCATGAGCAAAGTCAAAAGGCAAATGACAAACTTAGGGAAAATATCTGTGATATATATCACCAACAAAAGGCTAGTGGCCTTTATATAAAAGAACTTAAAAATTAAAGAAAAATAAGACCAAAATCCCATAGAAAAATAGGTGAAAGACATGAGCAGACAATCTACAGAGATATAAAAATGGCCCATTAAACATTTAAAAAGATGTTCAACTTCACTCGTAAGTGAGCTAAATGCAAATTAAAACAACACTAAAATATTTTCCCCCCAATCAAATTGACAAAAACTCAAAAGCTTGATAATCTACTTTTTTGGTGAAGTTGTAGGAAAACAGGCATTCCCATATATGCCAGTGGGAATGTAAAATGGTACAATTCCTGTGTGTGTGTGGGGGAATTTGGCAATATTAAGCAAAATGACACATGCATTTACCCCTAGATCTGGCAATTCCACTTCTACCAGTTTATTTTAAAGATAGCTCCTCACAATACAAACACACACACACACATATATATCATGTATATCACTATATGTGTGAATTATAATTCATGCATATACTATATGTTTGTGTGTGTATATATACATACATATATAATTATTTATAATTGCAAAATATTGGAAACTACTTAAATGTCCAAGTGTAGAAGAGTGCCGAATTCTTCACAGTACATACACACATAATATTCACCTATTAAAAAGAATCAGGCACTCAGTGTAATGTGGGATCCTGGATTGGATCATGGAATAAAAAAGGATGTTAAGTGGAAAAACTGGTAAAATCCAAATAAAGTCTGTAGTAAACAATATTTTCTTTCTAAGATCTATTTATTTATTTGAGAGAGCTCATGCATGCACTGTGAGGGGGTGAGCAAGGGGAGGAGCCGAGGAAGAGGGACAAAATCTTAAGCAGACTCCACACTGAGTGCAGAGTCTGATAAGGGGCTTGATCTCATAGCCCTGAGATTGTGACCTGAGTCGAAACCCAGAGTCCGATGTTTAACCGACTGAGCCACCCAGGGGCCCCTGTAGTTAAACAATACTGCATTACTATTCATTTCTTAAGTTTTGATAAATCTACTACGGTTACAGAAGATTGGTAATATTAATGGGACCTAAGTGGTAGGGTCTATGGGAATTCTCTGTCCTATCTTCACAGTTCTCCTGTAAATCTAAAAGTTAATATTTCAAAATAAAAACAAAACTATTAAAATGCTTTTTAAAAAACAAACACAACAGGTGGATACTCTCTGTGAACTGATATGAAGTGTTACCCAAGAGTTATTGAGTGAAAAGAGCAAATGCAGAGGAATATGTACATAAAGGCTTATGTGTAAGATTTAAAGAGAAATAAGAAAAATACATATATCTGTCTCTTTTTACAAAAAGAAACACAGGAAGGATAGACCAGATAACACGGAAGTTAGTTAACTACAAGGGGTTGGGGAGAACAGGGTAGCAAGGATGCAGAAAGGAGTAACACTCTGGGAAATTTAAACTTTTGGAAGCATGCTAATATTTTCTGCATGCAAAAAATATTAAACTAACATAAACTAACAATGTTAGAAGAAAGGGCCTGAAACCGAAAGCAAATGGAAACAAAGGGCTGATTTCAGGACTGGGACAGAGAAAGTACAAGATGAGTCTGGCACATAGGGCGCCTGGGTGACTCCGTTGGTTGAACATCTGCCTTCGGCTCAGGTCACGATCCCAGGGTTCTGGGATGGAGCCCTGCATCGGGGTCTCCACTAAGCAGTGAGTCTGCTTCTCCTTCTGTGATTTCTCTCACTTTCATTCTCTCTCAAATAAATAAAATCTTAAAAAAAAAAAAAAAGATGAGTCTGGGACATCCTGCTATAGCAGAAGTAAACAAGTGTTCCAAAAAGTAACAAGGACATGACACAAGGATGAAGAAGGCAATCTGTAGGTTTGGGACAGTGTGAGTACCAAAATAATTAAGTCCAGTAACGAAACATAAACAACTGAAAAACATAGGAATCATGAGTCCATAACAAAAATAAATCGATGAATAAATGCCAAGAGAGCTCTTGCTTATAGCAGAGTAACAGGGGCCAAATGATAAATGTGAGAGAATGCTGGGCTCAGAAAACGATCATTTTGTAAAAACGTCACAGCCAAGATTGGTTCAGACAAAAAAAATCATGAATGGACACTAAATCGTGGGGAAATTTTGATAAGGAGTAGGATATCTGCGTAGCCTCAAAGTGTTTTCCCATAGAAGATTTCAAATTGTTCATTACTGGAAAAGGCAAAATTAGTAACTCTGCAGTGGAGAACCTGGGTAGGTAACACCTTGCTGAATTTCTATCCCCCACGAGGGGAGAGACTATGTGCCTCCAGAAATGATACTCTTACAAGGACAGAAGTGTTCCACCTGGGCGTGCACCATCAGAATCAAATCCTAGGAAACGTCTGACAAAACCCAAAATGAAAAATGTCCCGTTAAAAAAAATAGAACTGCATACTTAAAAATACGAATGTCATAAAAGACAAAGAAAGGCTCTGGAAACATTCTAGATTGAAGGAGACAAGAGATGAAAACGAATTTAATAGCTTCCCAGACTGGATATTGCGCTGGACTGAAAGGGAAAAAACGGTAGACATTGAGTCGATTAACAAGATTGGAATATGTATCAAATATGAAAGTATAACGTTAAGGTTAAATTTATTGAAGGTGAGGACTGCGGTGTTATTATTTAACAGAATATCCTTAGAAATACACACTGAAATATTTTGGGGGAAATTCCACTCAAATAGAAAGTAAATGAGCACTCAAATGATAATATAAATGGGGTAAAACGTTAAGATCAAGAGAATATGGAAAAGGTCTACAGGTCCTCATTTTTTACAACTTTTCTGTAAGTTTGAAATTGTTTCCAGTTAAAAGTTAAAACAAAACCAAAAAGAAACAACCCACTACCTGTATTTTTCCTCTCACAAATGTGGTGATATCGTTCTCGTTTTCAAAGATGGAGAGTGTCTGCAGTAGATTCTGCTCTAGCCATTCCCAGTGTTCGGTGATTTCTTTTCTGGAACCGCCTGTATGAATAATATAATGATAAAAAAATGACAATAAAATTTGGGGAATTTAAAAGATAATTAAACAGGCTCACTTCATCAAGATGCAGTGTCACTAAAGGAGACCACCGTCCCAACAGCTCTGCCTTGAAATGCTTTCTCCCTTTCAGAGGAGACACAGAAGACACATAAGGATATGGAAACCCAAGAGGAAGCACTTCATTAGAGTCAAGTGTGATCAGGTGGCTTCAGAAACTTTTCCAACACTGTCTCCAGTTAGAAGGTAGCAGTGTTTCTCCCACTCACTTCTCTGGATTGGGACTTGAGCACGACCCTCCACTTGTCTCCCTCCTAGAACCTGCACGCACTTTACAGGGTAACCTAGATCTCGCTAGAAGCTGGGTTACAGTTGTTAAATTGCAATAATCTGAGAGCTCTGGTATGCCACTGGAGGTCTGAGGTAACCACCTCCTATAATGGGCAAAAATGATCCTCGCTCACTTCAATTATGAATGAGATGTGAAAGGGGACGATCGCTGGGGAATAGCTGCCTGGCTCTCGCGTGCGCGGCTGCCTTGAAATGTAATGGGATGAGGTCATCCTGACAGCCTCCGCGCAAGTCACTGCGCTTCCATCAGCGGTAAGAAGCATTAAGTCACCTCTCCTGGCAGGCTCCGCACTCAGACAATCCCAGCCTTGTAGTCTATGGAACACGCACCGCTCTCCGCTCACCACTGGGGGGCGTCCCACGGATGGACGCCGTCAAGATGTGCTTGTAAAGACACTGGGCTAAATTCCTTCCCCTTCCCCTTTTACTCTTGCTCTGGGATTGTTAACGATCTTGCAGAAAACCAGGATGAATAAATCATTCACATACGTATATATAAATTGTATGCACTACTCATTCCAGAATTAAGGAATGATTTTCTGATTCCACTGATTCATAACCTCCAGGCGTCCCCTCAGATTTCCACGCTTTCTTTTCCTTGATTTCTTAAGTGTCTTTTCTACTCTTTGTTCTCTGTCACCAGTAATTCAAGGGAAGTCAGAATCTCACTCTGACTCCTGACAAAGAAGGGCGGGAGACACGAGTGTGTCTGTAATGATACTCGGAATCACAGGAGCAGAACTAAAATCTTCCTGAGGTGAGGTTTCAGAACCGCTGTCTAAGGACAGGGAAAACCAAACCAAACCCAAGTTCATTTTCTTTTATTTTAAGACTAAACACCAAAACTGCCTACATGGAATACCGATGCAGAGGACGAAAAGCAGATTTGTCAGTGGAGAGGCAGCCCTGTGAAAACACGAAGGAACAGAGTGCCGCTCTCTGTGGGCATTACCCATGCCTCACTTATTTGGGGCCACAGTCAACCACATGTAAAGGCAACTGAAGACTCTGTACTACGATGTCATGGAGAGAGCTAGAATTCAGGACACCTGGGTCCCCTCCCTCTGCCATTAGCCAGTTGGATGAGTTTAAACAGTTTGTTTAATCTGTAGCATGGAGATGAATGAAACACACACACACACACACACACACACACACACACACACACACCCTTCTCCATCTCAGAGCAATGCTATAAAAATCCCAAGGAATAAAGTCCACAGAGATACTTTGGAAAATAGGAAATATTTTTCAGATGCAAAGAACAATGACCATTTGGAATATTGAGGGGAATGAGTCATTTTGGGAGTTTACCAGAGTGCTTTCAAATATTTTAGAGTTTGAATTTTTCAGTAGTCACTGGAAAAAATTCTTACTTTTTAAAGATTATATTTATTTATTTGAGAGAGAGCTAGCGAGCGAGCATGAGCAGGGGAGGGGAAGAGGGAGAGGGAGAAGCAGACTCCCCGCTGAGCAGGGAGCCCGACTCAGGGCGCGATCCCAGGACCCTGAGATCAAGGTGACCTGAGCCGAAGGAAGACGTCTAACCGACTGAGCCACCCAGGTGCCCCGGTTGCTGGAAAAATTTCTAAAATATTCTGTGCCCTTCTTTGTCTGAAAACAGGTCGCTATCATCCCCAGCTGTGACTGGCTTGGTAATACGTATAGACAGAGCCCTGTAAATGCCTGCCAGGAGCCCTCCACCCCAGCCACCTGTGCTTGCTGGCGCTGGCGGGTGTGTGCATCTCAGGGCAGAGGCACTCCTGGAGACCCGCGGGACTGCTGAGCTTCAGCAGACTTGTCGGGCACAATTCCCAGCGTCTGTCTGATCTTGCTTCTTCGTCTGGCCCTGCCTGTGTTGACTGCAGATGTGCCTTCCAGAGGCTGGTTTTCACGTGGTCTGGCTAGTGACTGCTATCGCAACATGCTCTGCCCTTGACCAGGTAGGTAGTCACTGCAGGTACTTGACTTTAGAGTCCCTGTTACTTTGGCTCTGGAACCCAACCTCTGCTCAACCTCACTAATCCTCAATCATCCTGGATAGAAAAGTCCATCAGCTATAAGACCTAGGACGGAACAGGTGTGCCTTCAGCTTTGCACGTGTTTCAAAGTGTTCTTTCTGCATATATTCACGTATGCACGCCCACCCACCCACACACGCAGGGTAAAAATGGCATGTGCGTGGATGTACTCATTCAACAAACATTTACTCATCCTTTCAATTGTCTTGGAGAGAATACGAAGACATTATGGCTAATTCTCATCTTTTTTAAAAAAATATATATTTTTAAAGATTTTATTTATTCATTTTTAGACAGAGAGGGAGGAGGAGAAGGGGCAGGGGAGAGGCAGAAGGAGAGGAAGAGGGAGAGAAGTACTCTCCACTGAGCGTGGAGCCCAACACACAAGACCCCATCCCAGGACCCCGAGATCATGATCTGAGACGAAACCAATTAGACACCTAATTGCGTAACCAATTCCGCCACCCAGGCGCCCCTCCCATCTTTAAGTAAGCACTCTGGTACTAAAGTTCAGATTTACTACAAACACTGTTTCCCCACCTACTGCCTTCTCTGCTGTCCCGGGACCTGCTGTGTCCCACCTCATTGCACCGTCCACTATTTCCATGATCTCCACCTTCTACCACCCAACACCATTTGCACCATTGGCTTTTCTCTCTACTTCTTGCTGCCCAGGATGCAATCCCCACCCTTCTATCTCTGATTACTACCACTGCCCCCCACTGCTTCTGCTAGTGAGGTTTCCATTCTGCTCTCCATCTCCAGTTGCTTCTCCCATACTTTTGAGTGTCGCAGGAAAAGGCTAGGCTTCTAGAGTTATCCTGAGCCGCTCACTGCTCCCACATATAGGAAAGGAGCTGACACTGCATATCTCAACATCATTAGGTCTTGCAACTCTTTCGGCGTCCTCGGTGCCTTGGGCCTGCTTCTGTACTACCAAACAGGTTTTGGTGGTTTCTTCTGACTCTATCTGCATCTAAGATTCTAGAGTTCCAAAAGACTGAGCTCTAGATAAGGAAGGACTTTGTGTACCATGATATGAAACCATTATCAATCACCATATACTATTTGAGAAGAGAAAAACACACAAATGCCATCGGCCAATGGTAGCTGCAGGAATTAACTACGGATACTTATCCACACCCAAAGATACTTTCTAGGGCAAGTAATGAAATATACATTTTATGTTTATTGCTTACTACAGAAAAGCACCACATTCTCTGAACACTTTCCTAAATGCCCTGGGTTCTGGGGACTAGAAGAATGATCAGTACCGACAAAGCAGAGCCGATTCCTTGACCCAGCAGACGAGACAAATTCTGAAGATGCCACCCTTGTGAAAAGTATTTGTGAAACCAGGCATCCATTTCTGTCCACTTCTCAGTCCAGACCAAAGAGTCCCCATTACCTCTCAGAGATCACAGAGCAAATGTCCTATTAACTGGGACCCGCTGTCACTTTGCCGGACCACTCTTTAGGAGTGAGCGAAACTCCACAGGAAAAAGGTTGGCATCCTAAGGGTTCCTTATAAATAGCTCTTTCCTTTCTCAAGACACTAAATACAAGGGCTGCACTACTTAAGATGTTGGAAGTTTTCTTTGGTTATTTTTTAAGGTGAGGTAACACACGGAGCTCTTGCGCTGTGAATAGGGACTGGTCTGTTCACCCGGCAGTTTGAACGGAAGGTGTTAGAAGCTCAGAATAAGAAAGGAAGGGCTTGGCTGTCCATTTTCTGGAAAGGCTTCATTTATAGAGATACAGCAGGACAAACAAGCTGACCCGACTGTGCGATCAGCTGGAACTACAACGAAAGCCGGTGTTGGGCATGAGAATCCCTCAGAAAGTCCAAGTTAATCCAGGTGAAAGCATCCAGCTGTGGGAAAAACTAGATCAACACCTGATGGGCTTAAGGTTACTTAGAAATTAATTGTGGAAAAATGGGAACCTTTATCTTTCTGAGTGGTGGTTTTTGTTTCGTTTGTTTTGTTTTGAAGAATACTAGCCACAGGCCCTGCTGCATATATCTGGGCAAAATCTGAACATGATTTAAGATGATGAAAAATACAAAATGATCCTAGTCTAGCGTCTCATCTAACTTTATTTTTTTTATTTTTTAAAAATTTTATTTATTTGACAGAGAGAGACAGCGAGAGAGGGAACACAAGCAGGGGGAGTGGGAGAGGGAGAAACAGACTTCCCGCAGAGCAGAGAGCCCGATGCGGGGCTCGATCCCAGGACCCCGGGATCATGACCTGAGCCGAAGGCAGACGCTTAACAACTGAGCCACCCAGGCGCCCCCGCATCTAACTTTAAATGTATCTTAAAGTACATAAAGACTACTTGAAATAAAAAGGAAGAAGCATTAAGATGGACCCATGATTTGGTTCTCTCCTATCTGGCCTCTGAGCATTAAGAACAAAGGCTTACAGTCCTCCTGATACATAATCAGCAGATATTTCTTTGTGATGCATGATTACCTAGCTCCAAAACCTATACTTAACGATGAACACCTAGCATTTTCATCCACGTGGATGGAACTGGAGGGGATTATGCTAAGTGAAATAAGTCAATCAGAGAAAGACAATTATCATATGGTTTCATTCATATGTGGAACATAAGGAATAGTGCAGAGGATCATAGGGGAAGGGAGGGGAAATAATGGGAGAAAATCAGAGAGGAAGACCATCCATGAGAGATTCTTGACTCTGGGAAACAAGCTGAGTGAGGCTGTAGAAGGGAGGTGGGTGGGGGAATGGGGTAACTAGGTGATGGGCATTAAGGAGGGCACGTGATGTAATGAGCACTGGGTATTATATGCAACTGAAGAATTACTGAACACTACATCTGAAACTGATGAGGTACAATATGTTGGCTAATTCAAGTTTTTAAAATAAAGGATGTTTGTTGGAAAAACAAAATAAAACGAAGCAAAACAAAAATCCCCAAATAACAAAACCTACTTAAGTTGCAGTAAGTATGGCTAGAGATTAGATTATCTGGAATAATAAGAAGCCTGGTTATCAGGGAGATGATATCACACCATAGATCAGAACACAGGCTAGGGTTTGATGTCAAAAAAAGTAGAGCTGGTTTCAAAAGTACACATACTGACTTTGTAATCGTAGGTAAATTACTTAATTTCTTTGTGCTCGAATACCTCATCTGTGATATGTAGGTAACAACACCCGCCACATTGATTTATGCTGGGGATTAAATAAGATAATACACACATGCGAAGTCCCGAGCACAGGTCTAGAATATACAAAGCACTACATGAACTGTTGTTCTTGCTATTACCATCGTGAGCAATAGACAAAGATCTCTTCTTGACGTGTGATGCAGGAGGTATTTCTAACTTCTGATGTCAGGGCGCTAAAACATTAGCTGTTTAACCCTTGCCTGACTAACATGCATTCGGCAGAAATCTCTCTGGCCATGGCATCATTATTTTTGGACTGCAAAGTGTACACATTACTGAAGTAAGGCGTTCGTAGAACAACTAACTCCTTGTGTAACTACTGTATGCTTCTTACATAACTCTGCTTAAATCTCTTACAATATGCTTATAGCTTTATAACCACTTTTTTTTTAAAGATGTTATTTATTTATCTGTCAGAAAGAGAGAGAGAGAGCACAAGCAGGAGGAGCAGCAGAGGGAGAGGGAGAAGCAGCCTCCTCGCTGAGCAGGGAACCTGATGTGGGACTCGATCCCGGGACCCTGGGATCATGACCTGAGCTGAAGGCAGACGCTTAACCAACTGAGCTGCTTAACCAACTGTACCCAGGCACCCCGCTTTATAACCACTTTGAGGAAACAGAAGCCCAGGTAACTCATCCAGCCTCAACTGTAAGATTCTTACAGTCCTGGATGTGGTTGATGTCCTTATTTTACTTATTTCACTTCAGTGCCAAGGTCCTTTCCCACTCTGATGGGAAGAAAGTAAATGGCTATCTTTCTGGAAGGTAATCAAGCTAGAGGCACTAAAAGCCTTACAGATATATACATTTTTTGACTCAGCATATCTATTTCTATGAACTTATCCTCAAGTGATAATTAAAGGAATGTGAAAAGATTTTTTCAGAGGATATTGATTAAGGTTGTTCAAAATGCAATTAATATTAGAGGAAAAAAGACTCATGTTTTCGATAATTGTGTATCAGGTAAATTACATTATACACACAATAAAATATCTACTTATTAAAACTGACGTTACAGAAATAGGTTTTATTGACATGGAAAGTCTATACATATATGTACATACACATATATACATATGTCTGTGTGTATGTATGTAAACACACACACACACACACACACACACACACACACACACACACACACACATATATAAAGTCGAAAAGGTGATTTGGAGGGGCCCCTGGGGTCTTCAGTCAGTTAAGCGTCCAACTACTGGTTTCAGCTCAGGTGGTGATCTCAGGGTCTTAAGATCAAGCCCCATGTGGGGCTCTGAACTCAGCGAGGAGTCTGCTAAAGTTTCTTTCTCCCTCTCTTTCTTTGCCACCCCCCACACTCGTGTGCTCCTTCTTTCTCTAAAATAAACAAACCTTTAAAAAATATAAAAATAAATTAAAAATAAGTAAAAGGTGGAGTGTGCTATTATTGTTTTTAAATTTATTCTTTTTTCTTACCTCCATTTTCTAATTTTTTGCAATGAACATGTATTACTTACAAAAAAAAACCAGGTTTTTTTTTTTAAAGACTTATTTATTTATTCTAGAGAGACAGCGAGTGAGCATAAGAGGGAGTGGCAGAAGAAGAGGAAAAGGGCACCTGGGTGGCTCAGTGGGTTAAAGCCTCTGCCTTCGGCTCAGGTCATGATCTCAGGGTCCTGGAATCGAGCCCCGCATCAGGCTCTCTGCTCAGCGGGGAGCCTGCTTCCCCCTCTCTCTCTACCTGCCTCTCTGCCTACTTGTGATCTCTTTCTCTCGGTCAAATAAATAAATAAAATCTTAAAAAAAAAAAAAAAGAAAAGAAAAGGAGAGGAAGAGACAATTCCAAGCAGACTCTCTGCTGAGTGCAGAGCCTGACATGGGCCTCGACCCCACAATCCTGAGACCGTGACCTGAGCCCAAATCAGGTGCACAAGTTCTTTTTTTTAAGCTGCTGTGTTCCCAAGGACACAAGAATAGTTCTTGTAGATACCTGGAACAAGAAAGGATTATAAAATGCCAACTTCCACATTACATGCATTTCATGTGGATGGCAACTAAATTACCCCACATCTTCTCTCTCCATTGCAGAGAAATAGCAGAAGCAGAACCAGCTAGCAATCTTTAATGAAACTCTGGGTCTTCCCAGCTGCTGACTAAAAGAATGCTTAATCATGAAAGCCAGCATGGCGCTGCTCAAAAAGTACTGGGCTAGTTAGGGCGAGACTTAAGAATTAGGTCTCAGCTCTGCACTAACTAGCTACAACTAGCATTGTAAAGATGGGCGATTCACCTTGCCCCTGCATCCTAGTAAAATAAAACTGTGAGACAAGACGGTGGCTATAATAGCTTTCGGGTCTGAAAACGAATGACCATCTAGGCCCAGATAAAATTCTGGGATGGTAAAGAAAAGAGAAGCTAAATCAATAGGCAGCCAAATCAAGGCACCATGCTGGGTTGTGTCATCAGTAAAGTACCCATCAAACACACATTCCCTTATCAGTCCTGCTGAAAGGTCAAATGTATCAAGAGGGAACTGTCATCAGCTCCTTTTTTTCTGTGTCTTGCTCTTCTCGGTGGTCCCAGGGCCCCTCTGTAGACAACGTCCTTGGAGTTACCAGCATTTTTATGTGTCTGTATTCTCACTGAAGCTGTATAACCCTTCTTACTATTAGAACCTTCTAGCTCTTCTAATGGGGAGAGCCAAATGGGTTGCCTTCTACTGAAATCCACTGAAGGCCAAGGAGGGCAGAGGACTGGGCTCACTCCTGCCTCTGGGGCACCAAGTCCAAAACACCAGCTGCTGAGGAAAGACCTGCAACTGTTTTGCTCCCTAATGAGAGGTTCAGATGCAAAATAGTCAGCCAACTGACTGGTAGGGGAGAGGGGGAGACTGTCCAAATACAATGAGCTCAACGAAGCTGCCTGGACAAATTCCTATGGTACTGCTTCCTTTATGTTCTTAGAGACAGCAAAAGGTATAATTTACTGCATAAGCTACTGAGCAAAATGCAATTCAGCAGGCTAGAGTTGATGGCACAATGGAATACCAACCAAAGAGAAAGATGGTTGGGAGGCCTGGGTGGCTCAGTTGGTTCAGCGTCCGCTTTCGGCTCAGTCATGATCCCAGCGTCCTGGGATCGAGCCCCGCATCAGGTTCCCTGCTCAGCGGGGAGCCTGCTTCTCCCTCTGCCTGCTGCTCCCCCTGCTTGTGCTCACACGTTTTCTCTCTGACAAATAAATAAATAAACGCTTAAAAAAAACTAAAAAAAAAACAACAACAACAAAGAGAGTGGTGGCTTCATTTTGGGTAGTAGTGAAAAGAAACAGTCATTACTTGGGAATGTTTTTGGCTCCCTTTCCCAATTAAAGGACTCAGTGTCAAGGAAAAGTAGAAAAAAAAAAAAAAAAATCAAACCAATCTGGATACAACCGTTAGATTAGAAGCAGCATATGAAAATAACGTTTCACCAAATAACGGTTGTTTTTTTTCCCACTCTTCTTTCTGTCTGGTTCACATTAACTGCCCAGGGCCGGGTGACTGACTGCTATGTTGGGAGGAAGTGAGACTCGAAGCAGTCTCCTTGCCTCCTTGTCTCCTGCCTGGCTCTTTGTGGCTCACGTCGAACGCAAGTCAAAGGATTAGGATTCACCACCGCTCTTCTATAGAAAGTGGTCTAGGTGGAGCAAGGGTTGGAATGTGCCCCCTTGAATCCAATTGACACGGTGTGGATTCACAGGTATCTTCTACACCAATGTTTCTCAATTTCGTAGCTTCCGCAAGGCAGTGAGCTAGGCTCACCCGGTTCTCTGTGGACACTTCTCTTACGGCAAAGATTCATTAAAGTCAAGCAAATTAAAAAGCTTTTGACACACTGTCCCACCAAATACCAACTTTGTAGTTTACCAAAAAAAAAAAAAAATTAAAATTACAAACAGAAAGGTCAGCCTATCGGAGAAATCTGAAAGCTGGCAGCTTCCGCTCTTAAAATCCTCCCCTGAAAGGGAGCCAGCAATTTGGGTTTTAAATGGAAATCGATAAGAAGGACTAATGGGTGAATGGGACTTTCACGCTGGTTGTCACTTCCGTGGAGTCTTCCACAAGGAAATTCTGGAGGTAACTCTATGGGTAATCAATATGTACAAAAGCTAAAACTGTTCTGGGCTTATTATAATGAGATCATGCCGTTGTGACAGGCATTATTTACTGGGAAAATGGAAGTACATCTCTTTGTGGTATAAATTATGCCATCAGCATGTCCTGCCTCGTGTTCCTTAGCCTTGGCTTGGCAAATAATTCAGGAATAATTCGGCTTTGTGACTCTGGGCTCTTTCCTACACGAGCGTTCACGGGAGCATCTGCTTCAGAGAATGGCAAAGCCCCAGAAACTAACTGAGGAGTAGTGATGTCAGGTCACAGGGAAAGAAGGAAAGGTTAGGGCCGAGGGGACAGGAATAGAAGTCACAGAGACACAAACTAGCAGCTCCCCTCAGTGCAAACGCATGCCGACTGGCAAGGTCGTGCTCCTAGAATTTTAAGGAGAAAGAAGAGGGCTCTAAGGAGCTCTAGGCTCCAAAGGATCTCAAAAGCCTCTGGACACAAGTAGCAGACAGGCTTGAAGGTGAGAGAGAACGTGTCAGAGGGTCTATTCCACACCCTTGTTAAGTCAAGCGGTTAAGGGGCTCTGCCTGATTTCTAATTCCCTTTCTTTTTACTTCTTCACTTGCTGGCTACAATGTCTATTTTAACATTTTCTAGAATGTTCGTGGACTAAGTGTGACGCTTTCCCCACCGACCAGGGTACTTCTCCCTCTAAGGTAGCTCTTGGGTCCTTCCCGTGTATATTGAACGAACGGCCATGGAGTGCTGGCTTAGAGGAGGCTGGATGGCTCGGGTAAGACTGTCTTCTTCAGGGTCCCAGCTTCCCTCTTCCTTTAGCCTTGATCTCCTTCCTCTCGCTCTAATCCCCACCCTTCACTCCTAGGGGGTTTTCTGCATGCCCTGCACCCTGATGCCATTCCTTCATTCACCAGATTGCATAAATGACTGATATATATATTGCATCATTTCTCATGGGGCTGTCTGTAGCTTAACCAGAATAACTTGAAAGGGATACAACACTACAATGTCAGAATTTCAGGTGCCATTAAATCCTTGGGGAAACATTCCTAGGGCACCAGGGCCTTCTGGCAGCTGGAAATCATGCCCAGAAAACCTCTCCTACCTACGTAAAAGGCCAGCTGAGATTCTTGCATTTAGCTGGGCACCCTGCAATCAGCTGGCACGGAGTGGTACTGGTTCACGCTGGTCTATAATTGAATATTTACTTATGTTCTCAAGAGCAGAGACCGGATCTAATTATCGTTATATCTTTAGATCCTAGCACAGTACTTCCTACTGAGTAGAGATCAATTTAAAGACTGAGCAAAGTCAACTGAAAGAGCTCCCAATGGCCAAAGCTGGAATGATCTGAGCAACAAAATAAAGTAGCATTGGACTCCTCCAAAGTATAAAATCAATATGCATGATTCCATACTGATAAAAATAATTGAATAAATTAAAACTCCCTACTCCTTAAGGGTGGGCTGTGCACAGTGACTCCCAGAGAGTAACAGCATGGAAAGGGGAAGAAAATAGTAACATAACAGTGGAGGAACCCAAAAAATACTACTTCAGCTGGGTGATTGAGGAAAACCTCATTAGTCATAAATTAACAATCTGTACCCTTGCCTGACATAATGTGATAAAAATAGCACTTTATCTCTGTGATCTCCCTCAACAGAAATCCACCACCTTAGCCTAATCATGAGAAAAACATCAAATTCCAATAGAGGGACAGTCTACAATATACCTGACTAGTAATGTCCTACAAAACCGGCAGGGTCATCCAAAACAAGGAAAGCCTGAGAAACTTCCACAGCCAAGAAGAGCCTAAAGAGACATGACAATTAAGTATAATATAGTATACTGGATAGGATCTTGGAACAGAAAAAGGACATTAGGTGAAATTTAAATAAACTATGGCTTTTGTTTAGTAATAGTGTATCAAGGGATGCCTGGGTGGCTCAGTCGGTTAAGCGTCTGCCTTCGGCTCAGGTCATGATCCCAGAGTCCTGGGACCTACTCCCATATCAGGCTCCTTGCTCAGCAGAGAGCCTGCTTCTCTCTCTCCCTCTGCCTGCTGCTCCTCCTGCTTGTGCTCCCTCTCTCGCTGTCAAGTAAATAAAATCTTTTAAAAAAAAGTAATAGTGTATCAACATGGGTTCATTAACTAAAACATAACTAAGATGTTAATAATAAGGGAAACTATGTATGTGGAGGGTACATGGGAGCTCTCTGGACTATCTGCCCAACCTTTCTGTAAATCTAAGACTGTTCTAAAAAATAAAGTCTATTAATAATAATTAAAAAAAATCAAGTGGAAGTGAAAAAATGAAAAAAATTAAGTGCTCGGTGCCCTTGCTTTTTCTATGGTTAGTTGCAAAGCCACATGCAAACAAATAACTAAAAAAATCTTGGCCACTTTGGATTGAAAATCCTTGTGAGAGATCCAATAACGAATGGCAGGGCTGCTGACCACTATTTAAAACACAGGACATTATTATAGATTATGATCGGGAAAAAAAAAAAGATCCCTACTCAGGTAGAAAGTACTGTGCTCGAAGATGTAAGTATTATGGAGTACACTCAAGTAGTCCCCATGTTCCTCTTCATTTCCCAGGAGTTGGGGTCATGTGCCTGGTTCTCGTCAACACAGTGTAAGTGGTGTGTGACACGTCTGGGCCGAGGGAGTTAAGTGTGGGTGTGCCTCCCCCAATGTTTATAGCAGCAATGTCCACAATAGCCAAACTATGGAAAGAGCCTAGATGTCCATCAATAGATGAATGGATAAAGAAGATGCGGTATATATACACAATGGAATACTATGCAGCCGTCAAAAAAAAAACCCGAAATCTTGCCATTTGCAACGACATGGATGGAACTAGAGGGTATTATGCTAAGCGAAATAAGTCAATCAGAGACAGACAATTATCATATGATCTCTCTGATATGAGGAATTTGAGAGGCAGGGCGGGGGCTCATGGGGGGAAGG
>CM052899.1:72609073-72622612 GCA_028534135.1 Potos flavus | reverse complement strand
CGAATGGAGAAGGCCACAGGATCCAAAGGAGACTTTGCTGGAGCGAGAAAGAAACCTTTACCATACTAAGCCATTCAGATTTGGAGTTTACCTGCTGAAGTGGCTATGTCTGATTACCCTAAAATACCAAGCGACTGTATTCCCAAATAAAGGGTCCTTCCCTTCTGGCAGAAAGTTGTTAATCATGAGGTTTCTCCGTATTTCTGAATATGGCTACTTACCACAGGCGATCGTCCAATAGACCAAAGAGTCCGGAGTCTGGTACAGGATTCGGTAAGGGGCCACCCGGGCGCTGGAGTCCAGCACGACATCAAGGGTACCCACGAGAAGGCCTGAGGGCAGAGAAGGGAGAAGAATGCTTAAGGGTTTCCCCATGCTTCCCCCAAATTCCCAGAGGCAGGGTCAACACACTCTTTCTGTTGGTCCTCCCAATGGTCTTCCCCTACAACCCTTCTCGACAGCCCCTCTCATGTCGCACCCACCCTGACAAAGTCTTCATCTTAAACAGTCCGATGTTGTCTCTACATTATTTGTTCCAACAACTTGCAAGAGAAACTGCCTAAGCTGGAAGGCAGTCTGCTGGTGTCAAAACTAATGGGAGGCTGACAATGCTGGGAGCCCAGTCCCTGGCAGATGCTGGTATTTTCAAATGCCTACTGAAAATAAAATTAAGGAGAGTATTAAGCCCTTATGTGTTGGTGTCTCTGCTTTACCTACATTATGCCCAATATGCATTATTTCCTCCTCCTTCTCACCTAAGAAACAAATCCTTATTTTGAGTAATAAGGCTTCCTTGCCAAGGCTGGGAGGCAGTCATGTCTATCTGAGTCAGTGTGCCAGGCTGGCCCACATATTATTTTAATCTGTCCCACTTTTCTTTGTATTGAAAAAGTATAGGTCAGCTCAGCAAACATCAAGTAAGTACCTACTATGTGCAAGGCAAACCCCGCGGGCACAAAACACAGTAAGACAGAGTCCTTAAGGTATTTATAATCTAGTAGGGGAGTGATTTAACACTTGCTTAGGAGTGAACAAGGGCTGCAAAACAAGCATTTTCACACCTCAGTGGCAGAGTCCTTTGGCATTTGTCACATCAGTCATTAAAACCAGAGATGGCTGCAGATGACTGCCCTCTGCAAGGGTGCAGGAATTAGGCTGAGGGTCAGGAAAGGCACTGGGGTATCATACGGTGACATGCTGTGGGTCAGGAACCTCACTGATCTATCCAGACCCTGGGGGAAACTCGCCCATGTCATCCAAGTCCAGGAAGCCTGAACAGTCAGCAAATGAATTTACCTACTTATTTGTGAGAAATGCAAATACTCAGTACAGCAATGCTCACTTAAGAAGAGGCAGTGTCTTCAGTTTCCTGGAATGCAAATCTATCTTTTAACCACCATTCCTCCAACGTCCCCCCCTCCAGGAAAGTGTGCCTCCTTTTGTCTATCCCGAACTGGGATTAGGCACCAAACATTTTCTCCACTATTCTAAAATAACATGGACACACTCACAAATTCTACAAACTCAAATAAACTAGATCCCTTACTTGGCAGGATGAATCCAAAAGATTCCCGTAAAGAAAATCCCCGCAATTATTCCAAAGTCAGATAGAAATCGGCACAGAGCGGGATTTGGACTCAGAAAAACCAATTAGGAACTCTGGCTAGTTTTCATCTTAGAGCAAGACATCTTATTTTCAATGCCTCGGTTTTCTCAAGGATAAAATGGAGACAATATCACAGTTACAAGATTGTTCGTGTAATAAGACTGAATATAATAGGATTTAAGGGCAAGAGGCTGAGTGGAAAAAGGGGTCAAGAAACCTGTCTGGAACTTGCCAAGACACTCCTTTATTTAATTTGACTTCTACTTAGATGGCATGTTTATTAAAAATGGCTTGGGGATACTGCTGATAGTGCTCGAGGCTGAGAGGGGGAGGCTAGGAGCAAGGCTCCCTTGCTCTGCTCCTACTGAAAATAAGCAGCATACTGGGAAGTATAGAGCTCCGTGCCTGGCTCATAGCAGGATATTCATGAAGTTCTGCTGAATCGGAACCCTAAGTTCTTCTGAAACTGTCACCACTAGTATCACTGGACGTGTTGTCTTTTAACAATGTCTTCCGGTTTGGTTCCCACCATATCACCATATCGAATGCCTGAATGTGTACGATACAAGTGAAATGCACTTCCTTCTGCTCTGGCAGCCTGAGGTCATGGAAGGAACTAGATTGCTGAATCACCTAGCGTTCAGACGAGCTCAGTTCTGGCTCTGACTCTGTTATAACCAGTTCTGTGGTGTCGACATGCCACTTAACTTCTCGTTGCTTTGACTGGCTCAGTTGTAAAGGGATCTTAATAGCACTTGCCTTCCTGAACCAGCATTATTAATCAAGAAGCCCCACGGAAGGTTTAACCACGGGCAAGTCCTACAGTTGTCCTTGGTCTTTGTCCAAGGACAGGAACCCGTCTGGGTTTACTGCAAACCATAGTGACCATAGCCGATCTGAACACACCAGGAAAAACAAACTTTCACTAAAGTGGAAATTAATTCATTTGCTTGATCTAGCCTGTATGAAATACAATATGGCCTGTAGTTTTCCAAGGGGTAAATTTCCACATAATGCCACACATGTATGCATTTTTGTTTTCTCTACTGTGGCGTGGATTTACTGCAAAGACTTCTAATTACCTTCCAATTATCTGCAGATGGAAGAGTACATTAACAGGAAAAGCAGAAAAGAGCGCCGGCTGAGCTGGATTCCCTTCAATGTTAACTAGAAATACAAGTGCATCATTCGTAACTGAGTGTTTGTAATACTTTACTCTTCTTGAATCAAAAGAAGAAATGAAATCCCCACAATACTGGAAAGGTCACATACGTTGGTTCTAAGGAACACATACTTCATTCTGGGCTTAGGGAATTCAGTCACGGATTAGCCTACATGGTTCAATGAGCCTGTAGAAGAATGTCATCACGGATAAAGGTTCTTCTGAGGGCAAGCACAGCTCACTGGGCAGAGCAGCCAACAGAAGCGGTCCCAGTTCTGGAATTCTTCAGTCCTGACCCTTCCACCACCCTACTCTCACAACCCAGCCTCCCTGAGCCTCAGTTTCCCCATCCTTAATGTTTTACTAGACTTCTATACTCTGTAACACACGGAGGGGAAGGACTCTGCAAAGGTTCAACCTGATCCACTCATCTTGACCACAGAGATGCCCAACTGAAATCCATCTCCAATACTCATTATCCTACATTACAAAATCTCCAGTGTCACTCAGGGACAAAGAAAACTGAGTCGTTTAAAGAGGACCCCCTCCCCCCAGAGTGAGGGCTTCTGATGAGATACCAGCTCATCGATGTTGAGTGTGAATTCACAACTGGCACCACCAGCTTCCAAAAGATTCAGATGAAAACAAATAGGTTTTCATACCTATTCATACCAACTATAGGGTCCACGCTGAAAATATCTGAAACCACAGACAGTATAATATTATAATACTCACATGAGGTGAACACACAATTAGAAAACTGCTGAAAATTCTTTGAAAACTTACGGTACTAGATATTCAGACAGAAAGTAATGCTGTGAATCGAGGTATGCAGTTGGCCCGCCGAATCAATTTACACAGTCTTCCCCATTAACCCAGATCTGCCCTTTCCCTCTGTAACATTGACCAGAATTGGCCCTCTCTTCGGAATGTTGTGCTTATCGGTCAATATTCACTTCCCACTGCCTGAAATGACAAATTCCTAAGTATTTAATACCTCTCTTTCTATCCCTCCTCCCCTCCAAGCTCTGCTTCTGTAGTACCTATTGAATTTATTTAAAATTACTTGTATATTTTGCCTCTTTCCACGTCTCCTCCTCTTTCCAGAGGACCTCTTAGGGTGGAGACTGACTCTTCCTGACTCCTGGGTCCTGCACTTAGCTTGGAGCACACACAGTAAGCCCTGAACACACGTTTGATCCATGGATGAGTTCGTTAGTTTTCAAAAACCTGCAGAAGTTATCACTGTGCTGCCTAAACGCTATGGATACAAAGAGTCAAGACTCTGGGAGAGGGGAAATATTCCTCCCATAGCCCCTATCCATACAGAATACTGGAAGATGGACATCTGAGCCAGAGAATCCAATCACCCCCTCCCCACACCCCCCCCAAACCAACCCAGCAATCAAGACTTTCTTAGAAGTTTTATTACTCATACCTCTGAAATGGCTGTCAAAATACTGAACCTTTTATCATTTCCTACACGAAGCGCTGTTTTAGCAGCTGCTCTAGTCAGCTATTTCTGGTGTTAAACAATCTTTGATTGCCTGAGATAACTGAGTGAAATTATGGCTCTCAAAATAACTCTTCCCCACATCTACCTATTGTATTAGTTCGGCGGCATCTTGTAACATAATAATGCTGTTTTCAAGGAGACTCGGAAAACACTACAAAATTGGTACGTTTAGGCTTGCCATCTGCCTGCGGGCACTGGAGGGTGTGTGAGGCACACAAAGTCATCGCTCACTCTGCTCCCGTGTCAGAAGCGCGCTGGACATGTAGGAACTTGCCCGTGACAATGATCGATCGCCTACTGACGATCTTGGAATAACTTATGTCAACGTGGACAAGATCCCAAAGCTCATTTGGCCTTCCTCTACCCCCTCAGCCATGGGGCCGGTCCGAGGTCTAGAATGAAAATGGCAGCAGAAAGGTCAAGGGCACTGGCAATAACAGCCCCTTCTCAGAGAGTGCCACAGACGCCCTAAGCACTATTGTTTAACGACGTATTTCAAAACCACAGAGGAGTATAGGAAACTACCAATACGTGCGCCACTACTCTGACTTTTAACATTTGGGCCTTATCTTTTTTTTTTTTTTTTAAACAAAGAAAACGTAACACACACAGCAAGGGTCCCTTTAATGCCTCCTAGATCCTATTTCCCTCTCTCCATTCACCACTGTCAGGTGGTTTTGTATTCTCCCCACCCAGGTCCTTATACTTTTATTGCCCCATGTGTATGTACGTGAACGCACACTTAACACTGATGTGCACTTTAAAATTTACATTAATGATAAAGAGTAGATATTGCTTGGCAACCTGTTATTTTATTTACCTAATAAAATGATTATAAAATTTACCCAGGTTGGGCTTGTAAATTTGAGTCATTCATTTTAAATGCTATATAATATCCACCATATAAATACAAGTTACTCTTTTTCCTAATAAAGGGCATTTGGGTTTACCGCCAATTTTTTTCCTGTAATAGGCACTGCAATCATTTTCTTTGTATATGATGTTTTAAGCATGTGAAAATATTTTAGAATGTAATTGTTGGGTCATAGGGTAAGCACATCTTTAAACCTTCTCAGACATTACAAAATTGCTCTCCAAAGTGATTGTGCCAACTTACTCTTACCAGGAAAGCTAGACAATATGTTTCTCCACAATGGTCCCAACACTTAGTATTATCAGTGTTTTGGTTTTTTTGGTTTTTTTATTTTCACCAATCTCAAGGGTGAGAAATAGTATCCATTTGTTGTTTTTGTTTTTAAGTAAGCTCTACACCCAACATTGGGGCTTGAACTCACAACTCTGAGATCAAGAATTGCTTGCTCTACCAAGTGAGCGACCCAAGTGCCCCTTCGTTTGTTGTTTAAATTTGCATTTTGTTGATTCTTAAGGAGTCTGAGTATCTTTTCCTGTTTCTTGGCTATTCTGTGAGCTATTTGCCCTTCCCACTGAACTGACTTGTGCTGGAGATCCAGTTCAGAGATTCAGAGTTTACCATGTAAAGGCTCCCACGAATATATACCCTGATCAATTCATTTCACCAAATATCCACTGATCTCCCTAAAGCCAGAGAGGCAGTATACTCTTCTTTATATATATTCCATACAAACAGAGGAATTTGGGATCAGTACTTGCAAACCCCTCTGCATCACTCCCATGGAAAGTTTCTGTAGGTTACAGGTGCCCACATTCTCCCACCTGCTGCTCCCAAGGTGTCATTGGTACATCCCTTGTTTGTAAGTCTTAGCACTGACATAGGGTTCCATGCTCTTAGGCAGAGAGTAATCAAACGGTAACACCCAGAAGCAGTGGCTGACAGAATTATAACCTCCAGCCACATCATAGTTTTTATACTTAACGAATCTTGTTTGTAGTTTCCTCCCATCACTTTGCGAGCTCCTGGAGGGCAGGCGCAGCCTTTTTTACGTTGGAATTCCCAAAGTCTCCAGTAAGTCCCTCAAGTTACGCTGAGTATTTATAAATTGGGCCACAAATTCACTGTGATAGACATTGGGAGAAACCAAGAATTATTTTCCAACCTTACTCGGCTACCATAGTATCTAATTCTAGCAAATTGACCTTAAATAATTAAAATTGTCTAAGCATCATTCAATGGATGGAGACCAACACCTGAGAAAAGCCTGAAAAATCCCACCTCGGAGAGTGCGAGGTAATACAGCTCAAACTCACATCTAAACTTTGTACCAAGGGAGATCGACTTCTCTAATTTCGGAAGTAATTTGTCACTTCTTAATGAATATTGAGATTTATCTGGAATTAAGGTGGATCAAAAGCAGAGATCTTTAGGGAAAGCACAAGTCTTTTTATTCTCTTACTTTTGGAAACTAGTCCAGAGATTGGCAGTTGTTGCCAAAAAACCATAAAACTACCCCAAAGCTAAATCAGTTGAAACTCTGGCACCCACACACAGATTGGTAAACAATTTGTTTTGCACACTGTACTGGCCAGGGAACCAGGTGAGAGATCAGAAAAACCATCCTGCGTACACAGCAGTGAGGGCAATGAGTTTCCTCAGTTTCACAACCTCAAAGAGTCTAACAGCCTTTCTCAAGTTCTGGCTAAAAGGGAGAGACCAGTCCCAGTCCTGGGATTCTATCTTCAGTGTAGAACTGTCTGGGCATGTTTTTATTTTAGCTATTGCATACTTTCTAACCCCTCTAGCGGCTTTAGGTAAAGATGGTTTCTCAACACAGTTCAAACCACTGTTGCTGGTTTAACATGCTGTCCACGACTCTCTCCTCTCAACTTCAACAGCTGTGGGTCACCACACCATCCCGGCCACACGTATGTCATGGCCGCCTTACGATACGACAATGCCTCTCTCTTGAGGGGAGAGAGGACAGAGCCCGTCTTACACGCACACACATGCACACATATACGCACACAGGGATCTGTCACCATTTATGGAAAGATGAGCCAATGAGAAGTCTGGTAGCACAGGAAATATACTGTCAACTCTGTCAATTAGGAGAGGACTCCTCAAACTGTTTGTGATCAAAAATCAGTTTGGGTTTGGTTTCCAAACTGTTACAAACTGACACTTTTGTAAAATAAGGTACATGTGAAATACTGTATCTATAGAATATGAAAAAAGATAAAACAAGCCTCTGATTTTTTTTTTATTATTTAATTCAACAAATTGCTCTAGGTTTCTAAGTGCTTAATCTCGATTTCTGTTCTTTAGCTCAAGGCAGTGGTAACACATGGGTTGCAAACTACTACTTTAAATAAATAGCACTAAATTAGGGAAGGGAAGGCTGGAGGGCAGTAATTTTGAGACTGTGTTTATTATAATCATATGCATAGTTTTAAAGAGCACATTCAGGGGCGTATGGATGGTTCAGTCGGTTAAGCGTCTGCCTTCAGCCTTAGGTCATGATCCCAGGGTCCAGGGATTGAGCCCCGCATTGGGCTCCCTGCTTGGTGAGAAGACTGCTTCTCCCTCTCTCACTCCCCCTGCCTGTGTTCCCTCTCTCGCTGTATCTCTGTCAAATAAATAAATAAAATCTTAAAAAAAAAAAGAATAAAGAGCACATTCAATCTATAATACACATTTTTTATCTGGGAAATTAAAATAATTGTCTACCCACTGCAAACTTAAACGAAACCCAACAAAGTCATTTCTTAACTGAAGGCAAGAAGACATGAATGGGGGAGGCATGAAGTTTTTGTTATATATTTATCCCAAGGGCACTGGTTTAAAAGTGTGGAAAATCTACAATGTTGCATTAGCTGAGCGCTGGGAGACTCTTGATGCATTTCTTACCAAGAGGGGTGCAGGCTCAGGGGCAGAAAGACAAAGCTCAGAGAGGCAGAGCACTCCCTCTGTAGTATTTCAAACTAATTCTGGATTGCAGGGTCTCCGAAATCTAGGCTTGCTTACAGGAGTACAGTAGTTCCTTATCCGTTGTTTCCCTTTCCTGGGTTTCACTTGCCCCCAGTCAACTGCCATCAGAAACAGACGACTCTCTGATTTGCGGTTAGAAGGTCAATAGTAGCCTCATGCTATGGCACAACGCTTGCGTCATCCATCTCACTTCATCTTACTGCGTAGATCTCCTCTCATCTCACGTTATCACAGGGAGAAGGTGAGTGAGTACAGTACAAGAAGCTATTTCAAGTGTGGAACACATATATTCTTATAATTGTTCTATTCTATGAGCAGTAATTGTAGCTAGGCTCTTTCTGTGCCTAATTTATAAATTAAACTTTATCACAGGTATGTATGCACAGGAAAAACCCAGTATACATGGGGTTCAGCGCTATCCACAGCACCAGGCATCGATGGGGGGCCTTAGAACGTATCCCCCACAGACAAGGGAAAACTACTGCACACAGAAAGTGAGGGCTCAAAAGGAGAGAAAGCAGCCATGACTTTCCTATTTTCCAGCAGAAAAGATAAAGCACACAGGCGGGTTTATACCTAAAGTAACTGGAAAACTGAAATCTGAAGAGCATTTCCTCAGTAGTCACACAGCCAATTAGCGTATGCTGCTCAAATCTACCAAGCACCCCTCCCCACCCCCCAAAGAACCGTCTTCCAGGAGCTGCTCCATTTCACCCTGTAGCCCAG
The DNA here is from genome assembly GCA_028534135.1 of Potos flavus. Classification (NCBI taxonomy): domain Eukaryota; kingdom Metazoa; phylum Chordata; class Mammalia; order Carnivora; family Procyonidae; genus Potos; species Potos flavus. Next base: position 72,613,737 of record CM052899.1, on the reverse strand, counting down.
TCTCTTAAAGTCACAGCAGCTCCTCCTACAAAAACGGAGGGCAGTTGGAATTGACTTTTCCTTCTCTTCAGGACTGTGTCTGAGAAGGAATCAATAAGATATTTCAATACCTTACCTGACACCCCGGTTAGGACCAGCTGCATAATTTGCAGGGCCCGTGGCAAAAAGAAAATGCAAGTCCCCTTGCTCAAAAATTCTTAGAATGTCAAGGCCACTAGTAGAACATTCAGCCAAGGCCGGAGCCCTTTGAAATGCGGGTTCCTGGGCTACACAGCACAAGGCCACGTCCCCAGGAGGCCGGTCCTGACCCAGCGGGACCCTAGTGCACAGGGGTGATTTCATCCCCACAGACAAGCTTGTTGTTCTCAGCCTTTCATCAGGGATTCAAGTTTGCTCTGATACGGACCAATGAGGACAATGAACTGAATTCATTCAAAAAACACTCTGGGCACCCGCGTGTTCCGATTCTGCAAGAGAGCCCTCAACCCAGAAGGAGGAAGGTAGATGCACTTCTGTGACATTGCCAGCTGCTTCCAAATATGCAGCAGGAAGGGGTCCTGGTTCTAATCTCGACTGTAGAGGCCGGTATGAAAACTTGAAACTGGCGGCTCGGGGCTGGCCAAGGTCAGCCTGCAGAGCGAAGACAGAGAGGCCTTTCTGGTGCTGGGGGGAGTCGTTCCTCACTGTGAAGCCCATCGTTTCTGAGAGAGAAGCCATATTCACCACCTCAGGGGAGCCTGGGCACGATGCCCCCGTCTACCTTCTCCCAGGTGGGCCACGTTCATAGGAGCCACTCACTCTATCCCAAGATCATTGCCAACCCTCCTGATTCATGTAACCCCTTCTCCACAATGAATTAATACCATGAACTAGAAGCAATTATGAATTTTAAATGACATTTAGGTAATGACCTAGTATGTCTAAATAAGTTATAATGTATTTATGCAATGACAGACATTTAAAATCATGCCCTTGGGGTGAGTGGGGGACTCAGTCAGTTAAGCATTGGACTTCAGCCCAGGTCATGATCTCAGGGTGCTGGGATCCAGGCCTGCACCTGGATCCCTGCTCAGCAGGGAGTCTGCTTCTCCCTCTCCCCTCCCTACCCTGGCCTCGTGCTCTCTCTCTCAAATAAATAAAAAATTTAAAAAATAAAAAATAAAGTCACGGCCTCAAATGATTATTTAATGACAAGGTGAAGCATATCTAGTATGCCATGTGAAGAAAAGAGCACAAAACTAAAATTTTTGTTCCATATGATTCCAATCAAAATATAAGTATAACATTACTATATCATAAACTGTAATACAGGCATTATTTTTAAAGGCTACAAAATTACTGGTAGGTAAAATGATTTTATTTTTTTCTGTATTGTTCTGTGTTTCCAAAACTTTTTCAAATGTACATGCAATACTTTTATGATGCAAAAAAATTGTTTTGTTATCTCAATTACTTTCAACCTTCTACTTTAGGTTTTTTTTTACTTAGAGGGGTAATAGCCTTAAGCAAATAAATGGTCACCATGTTTATAATAAAGTTGCTACTTTCTTCAAGATGGTCCAGGTTAGTCATCTCGATGCTAGAATGAAATCCCACAGGTGGGGGGGTCAATATCTAAAAGAGTGGCATCCTCAAAATCAAGCTCTGATGGAGAGGGGCTTGGCTTTACCCTTTAGAGATCTGTTTAAAGTTCATTTTTTCCCTCTTGTATACAAAGTGTATCAATACCATAAGCTGATACATTTTCAATCCCAAAGCACCAAATTACTTAACTCAATTATAGGGACTACATATTTAAACAACTAGCTTAAGTCAGGAAGTTTATATTCCACAAATAAAAACTACCAACATTGGGGTGCCTGGGTGGCTCAGTTGGTTAAGCATCTGCCTTCAGCTCAGGTCATGATCCCAGGGTGCTGGAATCAAGCCCCTAGTCGGGCTCCTTGCTAGGTGGGGAATGTGCTTCTCCTTCTACCTCTGCCTCTCCTTGCTCTTGCGCTCTCTCTCTCAAATAAATAAAATATTTAAAAATAAATAAATTACAAACATTAAATGGATGAAATTAGTTTTGCTACTTTCATTATGGAGTCTTCATTAGAATGGTAAATACCCATGGCGCTGCCTTTGGCCGTATGTAAGTGAGGCAAAGAAAAAGGCTGTGTGTGCTTCTATCTACATAGGAAATGTCCAGGAAGGATGTACATTAAACTGTTAATAATGGTGACTTCTGGGAAATGACATCGATACGGGGAGACATCCCACTGGGAAGAAATCAGATTCTTTCGACTACTAGAACTGTATTTTTATTTATTTTTTTTAAGATTTTATTTATTTATTTGACAGAGAGAGAGAGAGATCCCAGGTAGGCAGAGAGGGAGGCAGAGAGAGAGGGGGGAAGCAGGCTCCCTGCTGAGCAGAGAGCCCGATGCGGGGCTCGATCCCAGGACCCTAAGATCATGACCTGAGCCCAAGGCAGAGGCTTTAACCCACTGAGCCACCCAGGAGTCCCTAGAACTGTATTTTTAAAAGTAATTTTTATGCTGTTGGAACTATGTAAAACCAGACTCTTGCGCATGTATTATAATAAAATAATAACACAAGAACTAATAAAGGGAAAAAATATAATGAATATCCTGCTCTGAGACTTTATAAAAGATGAAACTCTGTAACCAATCAGCTCCTGGTATTCTCCGTGCCGGCCAGAAACATGGCACCTGTCCTCGGCACACCGTGATTGGGGACAGAGAGCAGGACCATCACGCTGGACCAGACAAGGCTGCCTTTCACCAGGGACTACGGTCGAGGTTCACACACAGGGCTCAGAGGTGGCCTGGAGTGAAAGATGAGGCAGGCCAATCACACCCTCTTCCAGGGAATTCGAGCTGAGAAACGCTCAGAGAAAAGTCAAACAGCTGCAGAAGCAGAAGATGAAAGGATTTCAAGGCAAGGGAATGTAGCACATGAGCCAGATGACACGGAAGCAGAAACACTGAGGTAAAGGAAAGATAGAAAGGAGAGGTCAAGAAAGCCAGCTGTGGGCAGAAAGAGAGGGGGACAGGAAGGAAGAGGGCAGACAAGCGTGCACGCGATCCCCAGGAGCTGGGAGGCGACAGAGGAGAGGAGACCCTTCCCCACTGCTGCCTGGCTTCCTGTCAGCTTTCCAAGCCTGGTTCCAGTTCCCGTGCATCCTGGCTGCCTGCACCAGGTCTCAGAGGCCTGAGTTTCTTGCAACCCAAAGTGCCCTGCAAAAACCCTAACTAACCCCTTTGGCTCATCTATGATGAGCTGAGTAAACATTCCCTTCTGTACGGCAGGAAGACTACTGTTATATAACCAAGTTTCAAGGCATTCACAGCAATTTAATAATATGCTTTCCAGCGTTGCATCCCAATATTCTAGAACAGACAAAAACAGCAGCTACAGAACCGTAATTAAAATAAGCATGCTATTTACGGGGAGAGATACAGGAGCAGCCCAGTTTGATCACTGGGAATTCTGTCTGACGCTATCACCTCGAAGGCACACGCCTCCCCTTGCATTCCCTCTTCAGAAGAATTCCGGTCTGGGACGCCTGGGTGGCTAGGTCGGTTGGGCGGCCGACTCTTGGTTTCAGCTCCTGTCATGATCTCGGGGTTCTGGGGTGGAGCCCTGTGTCTTTGTCTGCAGGCTCTCCGCTCAGCGGGGAGTTGGAATGAGGATCCTCTCTCTGCCCCTCTCCCCTGCTAGCACATGCGCTCTCGCTCTCTCTCAAATAGATTGATATCTAGATAGAAGAATTCCAGTTCTAGCTCAGCCTTAATGCACCTGGATACGGTTAAAGGGATATTTCACAGAACACATTTAGTTCGTGATACGTCAAGGGAGAGCAACCCTCACCTAAGGCCCAGATGAAGCTTCAAAGAGAAAAGTGAGCAGGGAAGACCTGAAAATAAAGAGGCTATCGTGGCACCAATGACTGGAGAAACTAAATGAGGAAGCTTACTAAATATGGTTTCACTTTGCAAAGCCAGGTGGATAGCCGCAAGTAAGGCCCTTAGTTTGTGAAGCTGTTTATTGTAATATTATGCGTTTTTCCATATGTGTAAATGACCTGCGTATGCAGATGAGTCCCTTATGCAATACATGAGATCCAACTGAGATCTCCTAATAGTTCAGGGGTGGCCTAGAAATAGCCTATGAACTGTTTGGAAAAATACTGATAATGGATGGAAAAAGGGATCACTGCCAATTACAAAAGCAGTATACTGAGGTGGGGGAGCATTCCGTTGCAAAGTGATTTTAAAGTCGTTTCCAAGAAACTGTTCTTTTCTCATGTTATAAACAATGTCGTGATCCAAGAGACACAGGGCAGTATGACCACAAACAGTATACCGGCAATGTCAGCACCTCATACACCCTCGATTACTTAGGGACTGAAGAACAAAGATGAAAGGCAAGGGGATTTACTTTTCTTTCTTTTTTAAGATTATATTTATTTATTTATTTGACAGAGAGAGTAAGAGTGCACACGAGCAGGACGAGCTGCAGGCAGGGGGAGAAGCAGACTTCCCACTGAGCAGGGAGCCCGATGTGGGACTCGATCCCAGGATGTAGATATATATCTAGATCTAGATCTAGATATATATATCTAGATCTAGATCTAGATATATATATCTAGATCTAGA
>CM052899.1:72590470-72608973 GCA_028534135.1 Potos flavus | reverse complement strand
TGAAACAAGACAGGACTGGGGAGGGAGATAAACCATAAGAGACTCTTAATCTCAGGAAACAAACTGAGGGCTGCTGGAGGGGGGCGGAGGGATAGGGTGACTGGGGGGGATAGACATTGGGGAGGGTATGTGCTATGGTGAGTGCTATGAATTGTGTAAGACTGATGAATCACAGACCTGTACCCCTGAAGCAAAAAATACATTATATGTTAATTAAAAAAAAAAAAAAGATTTTTGCCCCAACTTTCCTTTCTGTCATTTGTTTGAGAGAGAAATAGAAATACAGAGGGATAGAGAAAAGACCTATTTTTTTAAAAAAAATATATCAGTTATAAAATAACGGTATTTAAAATTTTTTTATTTTAGAAGAGAGAGAAAGAGAGCACAAGTGGGGGGAGGGGTAGGAGAGGGAGAGGCAGAGAATCCCAAGCAGAGTCCCCACTGAGCATGGAGCCCCACATGGGACTCCATCCATCTCACAACCCTGAGATCAAGACCTGAGCCGAAATCAAGAGTCGGACACTTAACAGACAGAGCCACGCAGGCACCTCGAAACTAATAGTATTGAAGATGCTTCTTCAAACTGCACCAGCCTTCCTGTCCTAGCTACTACATCAATGATTCAAGAATGCCAGCGATTGCTCTTTGATGGCGAATTCACGATCCCTTATCCTTTCAGATGTGCCTCCTCCTTGTGCCTGTTAGAACAGCGGATGGCTATCAAGTTCATTTCCCAGCAGCGTGTCCACTGGAGCCGCTGATGGCAGGGGCAGGGACGACCCTGGGCACAGAAAGCGGCGGCACAGTGGGGCATCGCATCCCCGCACTCCCTGGCTTCAAAACTTGTCCTTCGCGGCTCCAGGGCCAGGGCCTCTGAAATCTAGAGCACGGATTAGGAAAACAGATTCTTCCCACGGCTCGGTCACATGGTGAAGGCCACGCCCTCGGGAGAGGCACGGGTTTCCCGCACTCACAGTTTCCGCTGGGAGCAATCCAGTGCAATCTACGGGCGACAGGAAAGCCGGGCCCTGGGTCCCCAGGTGCCCACCCCTTAAATCTCCATCTGCTAGGCCACGAGAGGGCGACAAGTGTTTGCTGTTGCTGTCGTTTGTGCTGCATTTTCAGAGTTTTATTGAATAGACAGGCCATTCTCCAGGGTTTTTGTGGAAAACACACCATGCCGCTCAAGTTTGGTTTTGAAATACACTGTCAGCGTCGGAGAGGCCCGTGGATTCCTCAGCCCTTGATGGATCTGGGTGGGGTCTTCCCCTGTGTGTCCTGCTCATACTACTATTTGCCAAGTGTGCGGGGATGTGAAAATAGGTGGAAAGCTCTGTGTTGAACAAAATAAAGCACAACAAGCCTTCGGGTCGCAGCACATTATGCTACAAAATTTCTATACATTGAATCTCAGTGCACAAGGACGTCATTCAATTGAATTAACAATCTGTAGTTGTCCCAGTTTGCCTATAAAGCTGTACTAAACATGCTTTGGTTTACTTAAATGCAGTATGTGTACTGTTCTTTTATAAGAAAGAAAAATAGGGGCGCCTGGGTGGCTCAGTCGGTTAAGTGTCCCACTCTTGATTTGGGCTCCGGTCATGATCTCAGGGTCGTGAGATGGAGCCCCGCATGGGGCTCTGTGCTCAGCGGGGAGTCTGCTTGAGATTCTCTCCCTGTCCCTCTGCCCCTCCCCCTAGCTCACGCTCTCTCTCTTTCGCAAATAAATAAAATTTTTTAAAAAGAAAAAAGAAAAAAAAATACACCTAAATTTGTCCGTTGGGAGGTGACTCACGTGACATTTGCCTGATCTTTACTTCTCTTTATGCTAGTTCTTGGGAAATTTTTATTAAGATCAAAAAAGTCTCCCCTAAAATGTTGGAATCTCTGATCCTTTTCTTCAGTCTTCTGAAGGGACCCTGGGGAAGTGACCCAGGGCCATATAACCGTTGCCCAGGTCTCAGGCCTCCTGCCCCCCAGCCAGAGAGTTCAATGAACAGATAACCACTGTGACTGAACACCTTCACTTGAAGGAGCCAAATGATTAGGAAATTCCTAAGAGGATTACTTCAAATTATTTTCAAAAAGATCACCAAGAAAACCCCTCAGAAAAACTCAGCTCTTTTAACTTAAATCTGGGAGAGTACCCAGGAATCCAAGGGAAACATTTAGATGTTGGTACTGGCCAATTCCTTGCTGGAATAGGAACGTTTCTAGCATGGCAGGGCCCACACTGTGTTGTGCAAAGTAATCACAGGCAGCAGATTAGGTTCCCACTTCCCCACTCAGGAGCTGTGTGGCTTCAGGCAAGTCACTTAGCCTCTCTGAGCCATCGTTTCCTGCCACTAAGTCGGGAATAATTTATCTTCTCTGCCTGTCTCCCAGGGTTATTGGGAGACACGTGGAATATCTTGCCTGTGTAACGTATCTAGACTTTTTTTTGAAATAATGTTTAATTTTAGAGCAAGAGAGAAGCTTAGGTCATACATTTCCATCTTCTTGTATGATGGAAAAGGAGACTGAGCATTAGATAACAAAGTGCTTGCCAAGGTTATGTTTTGAATCTTACTAAGTAGTCACCATGGTTATTACCGTCTAGAAAAGGTGGGGGAATAAATATGGTCTCAGTCCTGGAGATGTGTGTTTTACCCTTATCCTCATGAAACAGAAACGGAGCACCTGTGAAGAGGACACTTTGTAGGGACCTGGAGATATTATCTATCTCTGCTCCCTTGGAGGAAAACAGGATCTGGCTGGGAAGACAGAGGTAGCCCGTGCAGACAAAAACTATTAAAATGACAATCTGCCCAGTTAGTTCAAGGACGCATATAAGAGATGCCATGGGGACGACTGCCCAGGGCTGGGGTCCTCATGCAACAGACAAGTTTTGAACGATGTCCTGGAGTTGGGCTTTGGTAGAAGGTAACACTTACAAGCACGGAGATAAAACTTGCTGAGAAAGTAGATCTTAAAAGTTCACGCCCCAAGAAAAAAAAAGTTATTATAACTACGTGTGGTAAAGACGTTAACTTGACTTACTGCGGTGATCACTTTGCAATATATACAAATATCGGATCATTATGTTGCACACCTGAAACTAATATAATGTTATATGTCAATTATACCTCAAATACATAAGTAAACACATACATTCATAAATACATAAATAGCCAGCATGGAGAACCTGAGTGGAATCCCAGTCCGACTACATCCTAGGGTCAGGATGAAGCAAGGCATACAATATATAAAAACCCCAATTTCTTCACCCAGACAGGGTTGCAGTGAGGATTAAAGGATGTGATGCATCAGAAACATTTAAACAGCGTCGGAGACTTTGTAAGTGTTCAATAGTAGGACCTACTCTGGTTGCTGAAGTGTGGCAGGGTAGCCCAGCCAAGAGGGAAGGTATGGGGCATGCTTGGGGAGTGACCACGAGGCTTGGAATAGAGACCAGATTGTGGCTGGGCAGCCCTGAGCCACACTGTTTGGACTTTACCCGTGACAGCTTTTGGCCTAGAGTTACATATGCTCTTCAGAAATCCCTCTGATGGCAGTGTGCCGTAGTTGGGAAAGGGGGATCGGAAGCCGGAAGACAAATTAGGAAATTTATTACGAGGAGATTCATTGAGCCCCTCCTTTTATACTAAGAACCTTCCTTATACAGAATCACCTTTTTTTTTTTTTTTTTCAGAATCACCTCTTTAATCCTTGTGAACCCCCAGCAAGTTCTTATCCCCATTTCACAGATGAGGCAATAGAGGCTCAGAGACATTAAGAGATGAAGCCAAGATCTGTTAACTGGCCATGTGAGTCCACGGTGGTGCTTCCCCTGTACAGGTTGATAAGGGCCACTGACCGCCAGATGCAGCCAGGGAAACCGAATCTGCTTCATTATTTGGACGGTAATATTGGCCACTGCAGGGAAGATGGTAAATTTTCTGCTGTTTTTATTTCCATCAGGGGCAAGGCTTCTTAATCCACTTTCTTTCTTTTTTTTTTTTTTTAAAGATTTTATTTATTTATTTGACAGAGAGAGAGAGAGATCACAAGTAGGCAGAGAGGCAGGCAGAGAGAGAGGGGGAAGCAGGTTCCCTGCTGAGCAGAGAGCCCGATGTGGGGCTCGATCCCAGGACCCTGAGACCATGACCTGAGCCGATGGCAGAGGCCTTAACCCACTGAGCCACCCAGGCGCCCCTAATCCACTCTTTCTGGGGCTGGGGTGGGGGATGACTAGCCTTTGAAGAGCTGGTTTCTAAGGTGACCCATAAGCTTCTACCACTAATGGTAAGTTTGACCTTAATGCGTTTGTTATTTTCTGCTTGTTCTCCAGAAGGGAAGATGGACCCTCGTAGCTGGGCCCACAGACCAGCTCCTCGTGTGTGCACCCAGAGGGGAGCCACTGTGGCCCCAGCAGCAAACACAGCTCCTTTCCTGGTTCCTAGAAGGTGCTTTTCTGTTTGGGATAAATGTCCTCACTGTAGCTCAGCCAGCCTTCAACGGAAGTTTCCAGAATTACTCTGGCCCCTAACTAACAACAGACAACTAGACTTAAAGGAAGGTCCTTAGGGTCTGGGAAACAGAATCCACATTTCCACTAAAAGCCTATTTATACTCTGGTTGGAGAAATGAAAGGAAAATTGCTGTATATGCCAAGCAGACATATTATTCCAATGGACCCCTGAAACAACCACCAGATATCACCAATAATGGCTAACAGCGGTGACCACATGCTAGCTGCTGTCCTTATCACTTTATATGGACTTTCTAATTTAATCCTTGCAACATCCTATGCCATATATGTATATATATACATATATATGTGTGTATGTATATATCATCAAATAGGGATGTATAGGGAAAGTGCATATAAAGTGACCATCAAATAGGAATGACTATATATATATATATACACATACACACACACACACACACACACACACACACACACACACACATACATATGCAGCTTAGATGGCAGCTCCGGTCACCAGGCCCAAGGCAGGAGGACTCCAAAGCCTGTGACAGTTCACTGTATCAGCTTCTAGAATCATTTCCTTAAGGGAGTGGAGGTGCTCAGAAGGAAGTAGTACAGATAAAAAGAATAATAATCAGAACCTTCTCTAGTTTCCAGAAAATTCAACCTTATTTCAGTCCTTATTTACTTAAGATCCTAGAGCATCCTTACCATTTCGATGATTTTTTAAACTGACAATCTATAAGAACTGTGGTATTCTCCTCAACCTGCGCTTGTGGAACTGTCAGAAATTTTCATATATAAAGATGATTCACAGTCAAGAGGAAATACTCACGATAGGCATTGCCTTGGAAACTGTTGGTTTTTGAGTACTGGTTAGCCTGTTACTGATCCTGATTTAGCCTCCTGCCTGTGAGCCTACAGTGGTCCTTCATCTCTCCCTCTTCATCTTACTAAATCCTAGAGTGGCGGGAGGGGGAGCACTGGTACTTGGCTATCAGCAATGTGTTGGGACAAAGAGTACTTGAGGAACCTCCATCTTCTTGCTGGTCCTGTTACTAACAAGGTCATTTTGAGGGTCGCTCAGTGGGTTAAAGCCTCTGCCTTCGGCTCAGGTCATGATCTCAGGGTCCTGGGATCGAGCCCCGCATCGGGCTCTCTGCTTGGCGGGGAGCCTGCTTCCCCCTCTCTCTCTGCCTGCCTCTCTGCCTACTTGTGATCTCTCTCCTCTCTGTCAAATGAATGAGTAAAATCTTAAAAAAAAAATAAAAATAAAAATAAAAAATAAAAAAAACAAGGTCATTTTGACCCAGTGTCTGGAATTATTCTCCAGTGGCTGAATGGCTGTCTTGGTGTCTTGCCCAGCATCCCGATTCCCTTAGCACACAGTCTTCCTACTTGCTAACACCTGCTCATCTCTGCCTATGTCATAACCAACTGCCTTTTGCTGAGACATTTCCAGAAACATGCTTAGCCTCAGCAGGTCTAAATGTCTACCTCCATTCTCCCAGGGCCAGCCTGTCCCATCACCAACCCAGGATTTAGCCCTCCCCTGCCTGGATTTCCACAAGGCCTGGAGCCTGTTTTTCAATCAATGGAATTAATAACTGATGCCGAATCCATAGGAGCAAGGGACCTTTGGAGGATGAGAAAAAGTTTACTCAAGCCAACCTGCAACAATGAGAATAACTCCAAACGATATGAAATCAAAGTGTTACAATATTACCGGGACATATGAGCCAATTATCGTTTGCGGAAGTGATCACCACATATGCCACGGCGAAACAGGTATTTGGTCATTTGAGAAATTCCACTGATCACTGATCATTCACCTCCACTCATTTCCCATAAAAAACACAAGCCCTCAGAAATCTAGAAGGAACGGTGACCGTGTATACTGCACCAAGTGTGTTTACCGAAATATCCTTTCCATTAACCTTTCCGCCTGGTCTGCAAAGACGTAAATCACTGTCATGATAAAGCCAAGGCCATACATATTTTTACTCAGTCTGAACTTAGGTTAGAGATTCAAACATGCCCCAAACAGATCATTCGTTTATCAATTCAATCATTCATTTATCCAGCAAACATTTACACAGTGACTCACCAGATGTCTAGTATGGGGCCGAGTCATGGCAATGCTATGTTGACCTTAACTAAACCCAAGGTTAGTGGGGACTAACTAATTTAGTAAATAATGTAAGATAGATAACACTATGATTCTGGCCTAATATTAATTCTCAAAAGTAATACCATTCTGGGACGCCTGGGTGGCTCAGTCGGTTACGCGTCAGCCTTCAACCCAGGTCATGATCTCACAGTCCTGGGATCAAGTACCGCATTGGGCTCCCTGCTCGGCAGAGAACCTGTCTCTCCCTCTCCCTCTGTCGCTCCCCCTGCTTGTGCTCTCTTGCTCTCTCCCTGTCAAATAAAATCGTTCAAAAAAAAAAAAAAAAAAAAAAGTAATACCATTCTCAATCTTTCACTCTTCAGCTATTATTAAAACAATTAAAGCACTACTTTCTGCTCCATGTTACTGTTACTTATTTGGTGTGTCTTTTTCCATATTACTTTGAAAAGACTCTCATCACCATTTTGTCTGAAATGTCATTCTCATCCCCTCCAAGGTGTGCCTCTGATTCTCCCCCTTCTTTCCCTCTCAGAGCATTGGATTTTACCAGTAATTCTCCTTCCTGTCCATTGAATTATGACTAATTACTCTTTGGGCTTTCTCTTATCATCTTTCATGCCTGCCCTCATCCCTGCTTTTCTCCCTCTTCTTTATTTCTTTCAACTTCCTTTGGGAGTAGATGAGCTTTTCATTTTTTCTTAGACCATCAAATTATATTTCGGGTTTCACATGATGGAAAGCACAGTATCTACTCATTAGAGTCCTTTCAAATGAGAAAGGCCTTACTATGTCTGAGTGATTATGGCATCTTGAATTACAAACTCTAATAACTCCTAGTAATTACCCCTTATATGCTGTGCACTCACTCTCAGCTTCTCTTCTCAAGACCCTGGGTGGCTGACATAAATAAAAAGGTGTCCATAATCCACAACTTAATCATCATGGCCTTCCTTCAGGACTCACTATGAAGAAGGTATTGCCAACAGACCCAGTCTCAAACTAACCGATTTTTATCGTGACTTCGCAGTCTCTGACAGCTTCCTTCGAATCTGGATAGGCATTTAGAATTACTGAAATGAGAACATTTTAACATATAGGCTCCATAAAAATGTCAAATTTAATGATCAAAAATGCTGCTTTTCAGGGGCGCCTGGGTGGCTCAGTTGGTCGAGCATCCAACTCGATTTCGGCTCAGGTCAGGATCTCAGGGTCATGAGATCCAGCCCTGTGTCAGGCTCTGTGCTGGGCATGGAGCCTGCTTAGGATTCTCCCCGTTCCCACTGTCCCTCTCCCCCACTAAAAAAAAATGCTGCTTTTCAACTACATAGGTAGCATTACTTTCTGAATAAATTTAGGATAATAAAAGTCACCAAAACAGCAAGTGATGGTATCTTTGTGAAATGAGACCAAATGGGCCTGATTAATGCAAGGTCACTGTGCAGTTTCCAAGGTCAGCTGGCCATTTCTGTTCTACCCTTCTCTCTTACCACTCCCTCAAACAGTGCTAAGGAAAAGAACCCGGATACGGGCTAAGGCGCCAGAGTTGGTCTATTACTGATTCAATCGGCAGCTAAAACATCCTTGTCCAGCTTCAGCTCCATGAAGCGCAATAGATAAGAATGATGTAGGAAGTACCACAGGAGCTCCGTCACGAGGCTATGATGCAGCCCGGAAAGGCAACCTCATCAGCACTGCCAACTCCATGTTTTTGAAGGCTGTTTCAAAATTCCCTTTGAATTTGGAGTAGGAAGGCTTTCTATGATTCACAATCCAGAAACCTCTTTTTTTAAACCCCCAAATTTCTCCATGCCAAAAATACCCTAAGTTAAGTCAAAAGACAGACGGGGGAAAAAAGATGCAACTCAGATCGCTGACAAAAAGGCTCACGTCCTTAATATATAAATAGTTCCTAAATGATGGTAAGAAAAAGAGCAGCCGCCCAATAGAAAATGAGCAAAGAACAATAACAGACAATTTACTGAAGAGGAAAGAGAAAGCATTTATAAATATATGAAAAATGTTCAATATCACTTATAGGAGAAATGCAAATTAAAAACATACTGAGATACCATTTTCACTTATCAGAATGGGAAGAATCCAGTTTGATAACATATTCTCTTTATAAGGAGACTGGGAAAAAAAGGCAGTCTTCACATATTGCTTGGGAGAGGGGAACTTGGTAAAATCCCAAGGGAAGGTGATTTGGCAAGACGTATCAAAATTCCAAATGCTAGTATCCCAAGGCCCTGCAATTTCACTTCTTGATATTTACCCTACAGGTCTGTTTCACTTGGCTAAATAACATTTACAAGGTTGTTTACTGCAGCATTGGTTTTATGTTAAATGTTTGAAAACAACAGAGGGGAGAAGTTAAATAAACGATGGATTTGCCATATAATGGAATAATAGGCAGCCATAAAAAAAGAAAAATGGCAGCATTCTATGTCCTGAGAGAGGAAGATATACCGTTCACTGAAAAAGTGTAAGGTGCAGAAAAGCCTTTCTGTACAAGGAGTTGAGGGAAGGGTGGGCTAAAGCTATATACTAGTGTTGGCTTGTATATGCAGAAAAGGATCTGGGGAAGATACACAAAAAATGAATACAGGGGTCACCAAGAGGGAGGAATGGGGCTGAGAGATAGTGCAGTGTATATCTTTTAACATCTTTGGGTCTTTGAATCATAGAAATGTATTATTATTCAAAACTTACTTAAATTTTAAGAAGTGTCTTCTTGACTGTTGAAAATGTTCTTTGCTGAGAACATTAATAAATCATTAACCTCCAGAATTAGAGGATACCTGAGGGAAAGACGCTAAGGGTCATCATTTGCAGTCTCTTCTTGTCTTATATAGCTTCCCAAACATGAATTATGGACCTTAAAGGTGGAAACATTCTCACAACCCCCACCCCTAGCAGTACCTTTCCTTAAAATGGCATTACTTACATACACACAAGCACAGAACCGAGTATAAACTTCTTAGGCTCAAAGGTCATGTACAATTCTAAAACCAAAATGTATTTTCAAAGTAAATTCAACAAAATTATAGAACGAAGAAACACCTGAAATAACCACAGTATAACTGAAAGATGAGGTTGATTGTGTGAACTACATGATCCCTTGCAGCAGGAATCCTGTGTAGGTTCTCTGGGATTCAGCGTACTGCATTACCTTTTGTTACGCAGAACGGGACTCGACCACCACGTTACTCTATTCACATTTAGGAAACCTTTGTGTAGTGTGTTGTGAAATCATTGGACCTTCCTCTGACCAAATGTATCTTCGAGGCATTCAACTCCTCTGTCACTTTCTCAATGGCTGAAAACAGCTGATATGGGAGTATCAGACATAAATCCAAGTGCTCCCTGAGTACTGAAATTGGTATCACTCATAAGTGGTCACTCTAATAACCCAGGATAAACTTGTATTAAGATGATTTTATTCACATTATTAATTTTTAACATCAGTGTGTCTTCCTATATCAGGACATAGAATGTTCCCTTTCTTTTCTTTTTTCTGTCTGCCTCTCATTTCATTAGACAGCAATTCTACCATGTATTTAACCTCTCCCCTATGAACAGACATTTATGGTGTTTTCCTACATTTATTGTAAAACTAATGCTGCAAAATGAAAATACCAAATTTAAAAATTATGACGAGAACTCAGGCTGACACTGAACCCAGACCCTAGGATGCAAAACACAGCGGTTATCAGTTACTATGTTTGTGAGATGCTGCCTCTATTCATTGCCCCTGTTGAAGATTCTGCCCTGTTTTTCAGGCCTCTGAGGGGTCAGCTCTGGCCCCTGAGTCTCCCTTTACCTTTGATGCCCTCTTTGCATCACTGCCCACAGCTGTGGAATGAGCCTGGTCCCATTCCAGTGCCCACTTTCAGGCTTTCAAACCCCGGCCCGGGGCAGAGTCTGGAACCACCTATGGGCTAGGATGAGAGTGTGGATGATCTGTGATGATATAATCCCCATTTAGTACAAATAACAAATCTCCACAGAGGGCACATGCATTTCGATCTGCATTTCAACATCTCTCTCATTAAGTCTTAACCAAAACCAAGAAACTAATTTCAGCATGAAACATCTGTGCAGATTCTTGCTGAATCCAGTCTCTAAAGCGTAGGGGTGATGTCATACGTTTTTGCATCTTCAGTGCGTAACAGGTGGTAAACACCTAATATCTGTCTGATGGATGAGTGAGTCAACGGATGAATAAATGAATGAGTGAGTGATGAATTAGCAGAGAGTAAAAATAGGGGAAAGGCCAAAAACAGCTCCTCCAACTCTACTGCGTGCTGGTAGACTCCACTTGAGACATTAGCTGGCCTCTCCTTTATGTGTCTAAGACCTCTTTGTTTACACAGAAGCAGTATTACCCTTTTCTAATTAAAATCTTTCACCACTTTTAATGTTCTTTATCCTATTTTTCTGATAGATTATGGTTCTTAGCATTTTCATGTGCATTTATTTGTAAAGCATTTGCAGGTATATTAGAGTGGGTCTGACATTTGGCTCTCACCAAGACTAAAGCTGAAACAAGTAGATTCTACTGGACTTCAGTTAATAAAGAATGTAATGTGGTAAACACTTTTCCATCAAATGGTGCTGTGATTATAAAGGTCACTGGCTACATACTTCAGGCACATTCTTTTGATACCACGTTCAACATCAGTCAGGAATGTTGGCCACGATCTAATCCAAGGAGGAAAGGAACAATTTTCTCTCAAGTTCAAGCAGCCTCTGAGCTACATGAAGGTTTGCATGCATGCATGTATTTATTTATTTATTTATTTATTTATTTATTTATTTATTTATTTATTTTACTTCAAACGGTGGAGAAGTAACCGTTCTGCCAAAGCTTTCGATTAAGTTAGCCACTTTAGGAAAGGTAGAAATCTACTTACTTTGACGAAAATGTAGGTACATGTAATACAAATAAATGGGAGTATTTACGGCCATTCTGGGGTCCGTACCAGATTCTTCGGGCATTGTTTTGTTCCCCTTTGTATCTTTCTCCGTTTTGGGTTTTCTCTCCGTCACAGTCCTCATTCACCACAGCTATGGAAGTGCCATTAACCGGTTGCCCCATCTCTCTGTTGACATTTCGGGTTTCACATGATAACACAGTGAAACCATCCCAGTGGATTTCAAAACGTGAAGCCCTCATAAAAGTAATGGGGGTAAAGGTGTACATTAGCGAACTGCTTTCCCTAAGATGTTAGGAATGCACGTGGTCTGAACAAATCCCCAGTTGTAATGAGATTTAACTACCGCTATTAGACTCTGATGATGTGGACGTGAGGCTGCACACAACCATATTCCCCAAGTTCAACTTGTCCATCACAACAGCCAAGAGCCCACTGAAGGCACTAGGGAAGGCGGTCACTTTCATTCTATTGAAGAAGCCCTACTTTCCTTCCTCCTGGTTTTCAAAGTAGAATAAAAAACAATGACGCAACAGGATTTTCTCCCTTAAGAGTGTTCCTTTGTAAAAATCTCCCTTTGGGGCAATTATTTCATTTGGGATTTGAGCAAGCACTCTATTTTGGAGGCATATCATCACTGACTTGCCCAGACATTTTTGTTGTGACCTCTATGGGGCCAAAAATCTCAGTGTTAGTGAGTGGCAGAGATTATGTCTTCCCCTACAGAGACTCCTGGCTACTTTAGACAGAAAAAACCTTCACCTGCTTGGTCTCTTCCCATAACTTCATAGAGCGTCACCCTTTAGTCCCACTCTTCCTGGAGGCACTAAAGGCTTTGTCTGAGTGTTCAGCCTTTGACATGATTAGCAAGGTTGCTTGGGTCTATCATGAGTCGCTCTCCCTCATCAGACCACTCTGACAATCCACACCTCTCCAACAGCCGGGTGTGTGCAAGCTGGCCACTCTGAGGACAAGGGCACCTGCTCAGGAAGAAGGCCTCTACTCTAAGCTGTTGAAATCAGGGGAAATCAAGCATCAGATACCCTGACAGATCTGATAGCACGGTCTACCTGAGACAGCCACAAGAAATATTTGTGGCTTTTGCTTGCACACCATTTGCTTGGACACCAAAGCCACCAACACACAATGGTAAGGAGCTGAGAACCACAGGTGGCAAATAGGAATGATGGGTCCTTTCCACCCCCAAATGGAGAACACTGCAGACAGGCCTCCTTACTGCCGGAACAATCACTGTCCACCCTCAACAGGCTTTGAACTGCTATTCTAAACAATCAGTCAGGGGCACCTAGGTGGCTCAGATGGTTGGGCATCTGCCTTCAGCTCAGGTCTAGACCTCCAGGTCGTGGGATCAAACCCCATGTCGCGCTCCTGGCTCAGCTGGGAGTCTGCTTCTCTCTCTCCCTCTCCTACTGCTTCTCCCCCTGCTTGTGTTCTCTCCGTCTCTCTCTCTCAAATGAATAAATAGAATCTTTAAAATAAAAATAAAATAAAAGAAACAAACACTACTTACCTGTCTTCAATGAATTCAAGTTAAATGAGTTAAATGATACCTATGCATTACCCAAAGATGGCCAGCCACATTGCTACCCAGACCGTGGGGCCATTTAAACTTGCTTCTGAGGTTCCAGAAATTGCAAGGGGGAAAGGAGGTAGGCTGCAAAGTGTTTCAGCAGGTGGGCTCAAGACAGACTGCCAGGGTTCACACACCGCTAGCTCAAGCCCTTACTGGCTCCGTGACCTTGGGCTCAGTCTCCTCCACCAAAAAGCAGGGAGAATGGTAAGTGCTACTTTTGGGGGTTGTTCTGATGGTCAAGGAGCACGCCAGACTCTCAATAAGTATTCAACTGGTATTACATATTGTTATTATTATTAAGATCACTAATTATTATGAGGAGTCTCACTGCCCAAATCCAGACACTGTCCTCTGACTAACCCATTAAAAAAAAAAAAAAAAGCAAGCCTTTGAAATCACCAGAATGCTTGATTCACCAAAGGGTAAATGGTTTGCAAGCTGGTGCCTGTTTCAGGGAAGAATAACCTGTCTAAAACCCGGTGCAAGCTCACAGGAAAACAATACTAGGCTAAACATCGACAAAGCACCTCAGCGCATCCATACCCCTAATTCATCTGATCTTAGTGAAAATCCTGAGGAGCAGTTATCTTTCTCACCTTACACCTGGAGGAAAAAAACTGAAATTCGTAGCACTGGGGCTCAAAGCCCCATTTCTTTCTTATTCCAAATCCTCTTCTCCTTCCCCTATACCATGAAGCGAAAATGATTCCTAACTGGTGCTTTGGAACTCAAGGCTGAATCCAGTCAGAAGCATGGCTAATTGGGGCCCCCACTTCTTTCTGATAATGGAACCCGTCTACTGATGAAAGGAGCCGCGTGCCATGGGGTGAACCTCCCCACTCTCACGGCCCGTTCTGGAACTCCTCTTCATCAGAGCCATGACTTACTGAGCTCTCACTAGGCTCCCAGTGCTGTCCTCAATGCCTGCCATCTGTCAATGTAGACAACTCCAGTACAAGGGTACTTGGACCCTTCTTTTATTTTATTTTTTTGTAAGGATTTTATTTATTTATTTGACAGAGAGAGATCACAAGTAGGCAGAGAGGCAGGCAGAGGAAGAGGAGGAAGCAGGCTCCCCGCTGAGCAGAAGCCGAAGTGGGGCTCGATCCCAGGACCCTGAGATCATGACCTGAGCCGAAGGCAGAGGCTTTAACCCACTGAGCCACCCAGGCGCCCCTTGACCCTTCTTTTAAAGACAAGAAGACTGAGGCAGGGAAATGCAATTTGTCTCCAATCACACGAGCTTGGAAGTGAGAAGTAGATTTCAAACTCATGTACAGGGCTCTTTCAGGTCTTGGAGCAATGTATGCATTGCAAAAAGAACCTGGATAAGAGGGATGGGTGGTGAGTGGTGATGAAATGTAGCCTCAGCTCCGTCTAGGGTGGCGGGGGGTGGGGAGGTGGCTGCTTTCCCACCCACACAGCTCAGAAGGGATACCTTGACCTGCTCACGAAGCAGCTCCGAAGCCATGCTCTTAAACACAAGCCTATGCTCTTAAACACTACAGCGTGGTCCCTGTGGGGAGTACCCGATGAAAATACAAACTCAGAAGAGCATTGATGAATGCATGAATAATGCATAATAAGTAATGGATTCTAAGTTATTAAAGGGAAGTGGAATTTAGAGGCATGGGATAGATTATACCTTAATCTCCCCTGGCTGACTTCCAGGATAGCAAGTCTCCACAGACAGTTGCTCATCCTTGTCAGACACCTGCCATAGCCCTTGTTTGGAAGGAAAACCAAACACTAACAGGCACCTTTGTACAGCTACAGATATATTTTATTATGCGAATATGTTCTGCCTTAATAGGGAGATACTCCTGTAAGATGTCTCAAATACAAGAAGACCTTTGGGAAATCAGAACACCTTTTCCAATTAGGACACTCTTATTGTTTCTTCATCCAAGTTCTAAAACAAACCATTGCTCAGTTCCCATCTCATCTCATTAAGTGTTTATTTCACTAACTGAAATAAAATCTGGTCTTGGTCAGCTTGCTTCAGCCACGCCGCCACCAGCTAAAACCGGTTTCCATATAGAACTCAAGTCTTTCCAGAGCTGTTTATGCCACAGGATGTAACACTCCACCGAGCCCCAGAATTCCTTCACTGTTATCAGGAGATCAGGTTTTCTCTGGCAAGTGTGATTATTAGAATCAGTAACCGTTTGGGGTTAATTTCAAAGTTGTTGAATAAATAGCAGGGAATGAACACTCCTACTGATACATTCCAACCAACAGCATCTATTTGTAAATTGTAATAGTGGGCATCACAGTGAAACTGTACAATGCAATCGCCAGCGTAAATAACAGCCTGAGACTAGCTAGCTCGGTAAGGCATGAGCTCCTCCCTGACACTGGGATGAAGACCAGCTTCCACTTATCACCTTGCACTCAGAAAAACTACAGTCATTGTTCATAGTAATGAAATGTATCTCTATAACCATAAACTACATCTCTATTAAAGCTGGAAGAACAAAGAAAGAAAAAACAAAATCAGGGACTCTATTAAAAAAAGAGAGAGGACTATGTTTCAAAATATTTGGGAAAAGGTATTTCTTTGTGCAATAAAAAATATTCCTAAGTGTTTAACATTTTAAAAAACTGACCTTTACTATACAGACAATATCCCTCTTCCCTCCATTCCCTCCTTCCTCTCTCCCCTTCAAAAATCATTATTTGAGTTGAAAATGCCAGGAGTTATTAAACATGCAGGTACTAATCCCTCCTTTATTTAGCTGGTGTCAAGATCAGACTTGCCCCAGGGAAAACAAGAAAAAGTCTTCCCAGAGAATTTTTTATTTCTGAGAGTTGTTTTCTAATCCTTTAGGGGTTTTGGCGGAGGGAGGGACTGTAAGTCCTTCTTAATGCCTGGGTCTTCGTTTTCCCTGTTAAGTTTCAGCAAACAACCCAACAACTTTAAATTACACAACATTAAATTCTTACTATGTGTGTTTACACACTCATTTCTTCCCGATTATACCTGGGAGCCTGGGAAGCTGGAGAAAGGGCCCCCCAAGAACAGGTAGGAAGGCTTCCTCCCCATTTCCTGCTTTGATTGTCCCAGAATGAAATCATAACAAGTCAAACACTGTTTGACTGTGTGGGACGTAAAAATAATGCGCGATCTACCCCTGAAGAAATAAGGAATAGTCCATCAGTTTCACTTAGATTTAAAAAATACAGGACCTGACAATTGGCCATCCCAGAGGGTTACTGAAACCAAACATTTTTCTTTTCTTTTCCTTTCTCTTCTCTTCTTTCCTCCCCTTCCTTTCTTTCCTTCCTTCTTTCTAATGAACGTCTGTCTGCTCCCGTGGCCAAGTCTGTCTTGTGTGTGCACTGTTTCTGCTTGGTGCTTGCTGTCACCAAGCTGATGGTCGCCCGGTGGGTTCGGGATACTGTCACCACGGCTGTTCCTGATTTGGCCAAGAGGATGCTGGATTCTTTGGAAATACAAAATCCTGACCCCATATGAAACCTGACGGATGCTTTCAGTTTCCCAAGCACTTTCAGTAGCTCATTTGATCCTCACAATGAAGGTGTCAGGGGGCTGGGGGGAACCATCCCCCTTTTCAGAAGGAAAACAGTCCCAAAGAAGTTAAGAATCATGGTCACACATTTAAGAGCTAGCATGGCTGGGCCTCCTTCCATTCTGGAAATCCCTTTAAGATAGCAACCACCAAGAATGTTTAAGCTCTTTCACTACAAATTATTGTAGTGAAATAGTAGTGAAATAGTGTATTGTAATTTTCACTACAAATTATTGGATATAATTTACAATGAAAGACAAATATAGAATTTCTCTTTATCAAGCTCTTTCTTCATAAACAATCTCAAACAGCAACAAATATTCCCTGTGACATCTACATTCTATTTGAAGGACATCTCCAAGGCCCTTTCAGAAATGACTACCCCAATGACTAAAAAGCTTTTTGAAAATACTCTCTCTCCTTCTGTATAAGCATTAGGGATCCTTTAAGACAAAGATCTACCCGGTAAATATGAACAAGGAAAAGAAAGTGCTGAGCTAAGGACTTTAAAAATCTGTGCGCTCTTCTAAACTTAAAAATGTCGGTTATTCTCCCTCTCCCACTCCCCCTGCTTGTGTTCCGTCTCTCGCTGTGTCTGTCAATAAATAAAAAAATCTTAAAAAAAAAATGTGGGTTATAAGCATAATAGAAATAGAAACCCACAAGAGGCTTTTAAAAGCACACATGCTGAAGTTTAGTAGAGCTGTGACATCCAATTGTATACAAATTGAAAGTGAACAAAGTGAACAAAGTGAAATGTCCACAAAAGGCAGAAGAGCAAGGAGGTGTCCTCTGCAGCCCGAAGCTTCTCTTGGCACCAAGGAAGGGGAGACAGATCAAAACACATTATAGATATTTCTACCGAGGGTACCACCGAAGTTACTTAAGTTGTGAAAAAGCCCTAGGGTGTTTGTGTGGTCAAACACATCCTGAAATTGGCATCATACGGACAAAATTAGCAGGACCCCGAAACAGAACAGCCCAGATGTTCATGAATCTTTTCAAAAACAAAATGACACGAGGCCTTTACAAAGACGCCATGGAATCTGCCACGAAAATGGGGTTGTCAGAAGAGAGGAAAACTGGCACTTACTGGGGACAGAGCAAGGAAGAAGGGGACAGTGAGCTCTCAGATACACAGATAAGGACAGACGAATAGTTAAAGCCACCGAGCAGATGGCACCCTCTTCCTAAAGATCACAGGTTACACTCGGGCGGTAACCTGGGGCCAGGACTGAGAGACAAGAGGTGGCTCAGCTGCAAAATAGAGAATAGGAAGAAAAAGGAGTTTGCAGGTCTTATATTCTGAGGATTAGCCTTCTGGCAGTTAAGCAAGGTGGAGGGCAGGCTCTGTAATGATTAGCCAGGCCATCTGCTTAGATCTGCACAACCACAGTCTGATAGCGGACCTGAAGGCAGCAAAAGGGAAATGTCAACTCACGGTTCAGGATTTAGACTCCATTCCTCTCTGCCCTCGCCCATAGAGAAGGAGAAATAATAAGGGCGAAACAGGGGAGTTTCTTGTTAGAGCTGTGAGCTCTACATTACAGAGCATCTCAGGGAGGGCTGCCTGCAAAGGGCATCTAGAAGGAAGAGAAGAGCCAGCTCCCTCCCTCTCTGCGCCCCTCCCTCTCCCCCTACACACACGGGCACACACACATGTGTGCACACGCGCCCCCCCCCCCCCCGCGAGGGTCTTCCCCACCATAAGAAACTGAGAACTGTAGTTGAACAGTCCCACACCTGGGGATCAGGATAAGAGTAAAAGCACCAAGTGCATTTTTATCACTGTATTCAAAGACACTGATGTATTACCACTGTTTAAACAATATACAGC
>CM052899.1:72515259-72581532 GCA_028534135.1 Potos flavus | reverse complement strand
TTTTTTTTTTTTAAGTAGGCTCCACAGCCAGCATGGAGCTGAACACGGGGCTTGAACTCACACCCCTGAGATCAAGCCCTGAGCTAAGATCAAGAATCAGAAGCCCAACCAACTGAGCCGCTCAGGCATCCTAGATATTTATTTCCTTTTTTCTAAGGATTTTATTTATTTATCTGAAAGAGAATAGGGGAAAGAGAAGAGGGAGAGGGACAAGCAGACTTGGCGCTGAGCACACAGCCTGACTCAGGGCTGGATCCCATGACCTTGAAATCATGACCTGAGCTGAAACTAAGAGTCAATGCTCAACTGACTGAGCCACCCAGACACCCCTAGGCGCCCTAGAAAATGAAATTTTAAAAAGATAAAATACACAGTAGAGTGAAAAAATATGAAATATCTAGGAATAAATCTAATAAAATGTATAAACCCTCTACACAGAGAACTATGAAACATCACTGAGAGAAATTTTAACAGATCTAAATAGAGGAACATACCACGTTCATGGACCAGAAGACTTGATACTATAAAGATATCAATTTTCTCCAAATTTATTTATAGACTTAAAGCAATTGCAATCAAAATCCCAACATTTAAGTCTTTATTGCTGCTGTGGTTTTGCTTTGTTTTGGTGGAACTTTAATAAGTTGATTCCAAAATGCTGTGTAAATGTAAAAGACAAAGATAGCCAAGAAACTCTTAAAGAACAAAAAAACCAGGTAAGAATACTTGATCAAATGAATGTAAACTCTCACTATAAAACTACAGTGTGGTAGTTTATTCTGGAGCAAGAATATTTTAATAAACAAAAGAAAGAGGCTAGATTGCCCAAACGAGTCAACTGTCATATATCTGGGCACTTGACTTACGACCAAGGTAACCCTACAGAGCAGTGACAACAGATTTACCAATAAATCATGCTGGGACAACTGGATGTCCACACAAATTTTTTAAAAATAAAACTTGACCCCTATCTCACACAACATGCAAAAATTAATTCCCAGTTAACTGTAAATATAAATTTAGGGGTTAAAACTGAAAAGTTCCCAGAAGATAACATTTACAACCTCAATCTAGAAAAAGACTTATTGAACAGGACACAATAAAACACTAACCATAAAGGAAATGGAACCTTTAAAGAATTTGGACATTAAAATTAGGTAAGAAATCACTCTCTCCTTAAGAGAGTAAATAGGCAGGCAAGCAACAGAATCACGATTTTGCCACACGTATAATCAACTATGAACTCATCTCCAGAATATATTTTTAAAAATACCGATAATCAGTAAGAAAAAGACAAACAATTTAACTGAAAAGTGGCAAAAGACTCGAACCATGACAGGATATTTCAGATGACCAATTCACATGAAAAGGTGCTCAACCTCATTAGTCAGGAAAAAGTGAATGAACTCCAGAATGTCACATTTCTATAAAACCACAAGAATGGTGAAAATTACAAAGACTGATGATGTTGGCAAGGATATGAGCAAGGGAAATTCCCATATGCTGCCGGTGGGAGTATATTGGTACAACCACTCTGGAAAACAGTTTGTTATTATCTGCTGAAGTTGATAATACACATAACCTATGAGCTAGTAATTCCTCTCGTGGGTACAGACAAGATAGAAAGGTATGCCCACAGGCACCAGAAACACACACAAGAAAGATCATAGCTACCTTTCCTTTAATGCCCCCAAACAGACTATTGAAAGATCCACCAACAATACAATGGATAAATATGAACAAATGATTGTGGTATACTCATGTAATAGTTTTCCATACAGCACAGAAAAATAATAAAGCACAGAGCCACAAGCAACGACATTCATAAATAGCACAACCTCAGTGCTGAGCAAAGAATCCAAACGCATGAATACATACTCTGATTACATTCATTCCTCATTCAGAAAACAGGCAAAACCAAAACATGTGTTTAGAGATACGTTGTCAAAACAAAACAAAAAAACTATAAAGAAAAGTAGCAAACTGTTACCAAAAGAACACAAGGATAATTTTTTGTCTTTTGTTTTGTTTTGTTTTTGTTTTTGTTTTTGTTTTACCTTTGGGACAGGGTGAATAATGACTGGGAGAGGGTTACAAGGAGGAGCTTCTGGGGCAACGTTCTATTTATTATCCCGGTATTAGTTGCAAGGTGTCACTGTGATAAATCACTGTGCCCTGAATCTTTATTTTGTGTACTTTTCTGTAGATGTATGAAATCTCAGTTAAAAGAGGTTAAGTTAATAAATCTAATGCATCTGCAATAAAAAAAAAAAACTTCATTGCCTCAATACCTATGCATATTGCCTGGAATAGGGAAGGGAATAGCTTAATTTAAAAAGGAAAAAAAATATAAAAAGCAAGGGTCCTCACTGTGACCCATTATTTTTTATAGTTTTGGCGCTAACATCTCCCCAAGCACTACGGACCATCGAGCACTCCTGGCCAGTTCCCACTGAGCAGGCCAGGTCCCATTCATCATCTCATCATCATCATCATCATCGTCATCATCCTAATGAGTGCGCTGCTGCAGATAATGCACATTATATAAAGGTCCTGAGATCTTCCAGAAAATCTCCAAAATTGACGCCCAACATTTGAGTCTTCCCAACTCTCCTCATAGGTCGATCTTTTTCTTCCTTCAGTTCTCAGCTCAAGCATCATTCTTCAGGGAAACGTTCCTTGCCCCCACGCCCACCCCCTCTCTCCGAGTAGGGTAACCAACACCACCATGTTCTTCTCTTTTTGATTAGGACCGGTCATTCTCAGTTTGTTCCCCACCTCCCAGATCCATCCCTAGGAGGATGATCCCTAGGGACTAGCTCAAATGCCACAGACGAAAGACAGTGGCAGACGCTGGCAGGGTAGAAGAGAAGTCAGGCATGTCCTCTCCAGTTCCTTTTTGCTGTGCTCTGTGTTTCTTTCTAGCAGAGCCTGCTTCTTAGGAGGCCCAAGCCCCTCCTGCCTGGGTCCAGCTCACAAGGCTTCCAGTAACATCATTCCTGCCTCCTAGGGGGGTAACAGCTCCCACCGCTGGGCCTTTCACTGGTTCTGGTAACCCTGCCTCCATCCTTCTAAGTTGTCTTTTCACCTACTCTCTCCATTTGAACTAGGTTTGGTTCTGTTTTCTGCTGGGACCCTGCGGAGTGGCAATTTTATATTAATTTATGTGATTATTTTATCAACACTTGTCTTCTCCACAAAGCTGTGAGCTTCACCACACTGGCGCTCAGACACCGCCAACAAATATTTTGTTAAATGATTTAGTAAGTTAACAAACGCATGAAGGAACTCACGTTAGGATCAAAATATGCTATATATAATTCAAGGATTTCTATAATGTTCCTGCTACATTTAATGTGGCACCAATCTATCTGAGCAGACGTTTTTCCTCTTGTAGTTGAAAAAAAGGCTTTGTTGGCAGGAATACTTTTACTCGTGATAATAATTTCAATCATTCCAGCAATAAGTGCAATAGCTGTGATTTTTCAAGTAAAAAGATGTAACTTTATCTTTCTGAAGGAAGTTAGCAATAATGAGATTCCAGGTGGACTGTGGTTAGTTACAGTTCTGAGTCAGGAGGAACATAATAAAAATATTAACTAGGAAAAGAAGGCTCTGCATTTCTGAATTTTTCATAACCTACGGCATATGACTCTAGAAGAGAAATACTACTTAGTAGTTACACAGTGTAGGATAGTTAACTCCAGGGAGGAAATGTTCTCTGTTAATACAATAAACTACCTACTTTACCTTGTTGTTTTAGGCTCACAGAAGGACAATCTGGGCTGATCGCAGTATTAGATATGCAAGCTACATATTAATGTATATAGTTAGACAACTTCTACAAAATGAACTGGAAAATTCTGATTCTAGGCCGCTAATCAGAATTTCCAGGACAGGGTCTGGAGTTCTGCATATTGTTTTCTCTTTTATGGCAGAAAAAGTGTAGGTAAATCAGGTTAGGTATAGACAATATGATATACTAGCAAAATCCTTTAAACCCATATATGCCATAAAATGTGTCACTTGAATTTCAATCTTGAGAAAATTAGTCTGTAAACTGTAATCATAACTAAATACGTACCATATCAAAAATTTTTAGTTCATAGCACAGCACTTTGAAAGCAAAAATTTAGCTAGCAGGCAAGCTCCCAGAGGGTTATACATTTTGGACTCCAAAGAGGTCAAAGTTCATCTCTTTGCTGCATGCAGTCTCTTTCCTAGTTAAACCTCTCCTATTTCTTCTGCTAATTTCATTGTAAAAAGTATCCCAGTTCTCTTCATGCTAACTAACCACCATGGAGAGGGGGAAGGTCCAATTTCTCCAGTATGGTATGAGTTCAAGATTATTTGTAACCTCTGAAGCAAGCAAACTAGTTAGTTAATAACGAAGGCCTTTCTAATATGGCACTACTTGGGATATGGGTCTGACTTTACAATCCTGAAACGATAGGGCATGCTTTTCCTAATAGTTACATTATTAATAATAACTTGTGAGGGGGTTCCCCTAAGTGATTGAGTTAAAATAGTTAAAATGCAGTTACACTGCTAATTCTTTTTACAACCAGATAACTTGCTTTATTATGTCTAATTAGGTGCAACAACAACAACAAAAATCCTTTTTCATTCTCTTCAGTCATAACTAGTATAGGAAATGACCACACCAGCCTCTTACTGATTGCTTCCCTGGAAACAAAAGAGCATTTTATACCTGATCCTGCCATGATCAGCAAAGAGAAGGAAGGAAAAATTAACCGTCCCCTACCTCTCTTGCCCATATACAAAGCGGTATTTTTTTTTTTTTTTCAAAGCGGTATTTTTTAAGGGGAATAGGCAAGGGCGGGGGGGTGGTTAGGGAGAAGTACTGCATTCAATTCATAAGGCTGCTTCCCACCGCCCCCTCCCCCCATCTCCGTTCTCATCAACATCACCCACTTACGGGGCGCCCGGTACTCGAAGGGCGCCCTAGCCTGACAAGGTAAGAGAAGAATCCTCTTTCACAAACTGAAAAATCACGACTCCTGATGCCTTCCACGCACCCAAGTGGGGCGGGCCGCCCAGCCCCGGGGGACCGGGCGGCGTCCCGGGTGCCCGCAGCCCAGGGCCGCGGGCGGCGCCGCAGGGCTCTGGGCCCCCTCCCGCACGGACTGGCCGCCGGTCCTTACCCGCGAGTCCGCCGCCGCCGCCTCCGTCGCCCGCGTGCCCCTTCCTCCGCTGCAGGATGAAGTAGGGGTTGGCCCTCTCGGTGATCCACAGCGCGTTAGCCAGCAGCACCTCTTCGGGGTTCACCCACATGTTCCCGGGCGCCGCGGGCGGACACACAATGGGGCCGCGGGTCGGGTCCTGCACACACCGGCGCGCACAGGCGCGCACTCCCGGGCACACGCGCGCCCTCCCGCCCGCTAGGTGCGGCGGCGGAGAGCGACTTCACCAGCCGGCCGCCCGCGGCGCCCGGGCCACAACAAAGCCCCCGCGGGAGGCCGGGGAGGACCGCGAGGACGCGGGCGCGGCCCGCAGCATCCTCCCCGCGGCGGCGCCGCCCCCCGCGAGCCCGCGGCCGCAGACGCCCAGGCCCGCCGCCCTGCAGCCCGGCTCCGGCCCACGGCGGCGCGAGGAGCGGGAGCAGGAGGAGGAAGGGGAGCGGGAGGAGGAGGAGGAAGTGGTGGCGCTCAGTCCCGGGATCCGGGCCCGCGGCAAGCAGGGCTGCAGGCGACGGGAGCGCACACGGCCCCGCGCCGAGGGCCGAGCCGGGCTGGGGCGCGGCTGCTCCCGCAGCACCGAGCCGAGCTCCGGGCCGCCTCCGTCTCTGGCCGCTCCGCGCCCTCGAGGTCACCGCACGCTAACACTCCGCCTCGGGGCCACTGGCACACGCAGAAAAGCCCAGCTCGCCGCTGGAAGGACGCTCCGGACGCGGCGAATGAATGACGCGAGCGCGGCTCACTGGGAGCGGGCCCGGGTGACACCAGTTTCCGCGGACGCGGGGCCTCCGCGGGTTCCGAGCGCCGAGCCCCGCTCCTGCGGCCGGCTTTGGGGCAACTTTCTGGGGACCGTGGGCCAAGCGCTCGGCCCCACGCCCATTTCAGCAGAGAGGATGCTGCCAGCCTCCGTGGGGTGTGTGTGTGTGTGTGTGTGTATGTGTGTGTGTGTGCGCGCGCGTCGTGTGTTTTTGGTTGACGCTCTGTAGGCTAGCGCCACCCCTCTTCCCAGGAAATAAGTGTTTCAAGGTTCCAGACTAGGAGCTAGATACCCAGTCGGAAGTGGACGCAGCCAACGGTTGGCCGTGTTTTTGTTTCCTGCATCCCTAGGGCAAGTCATGCGCTAAACTTGTCACCGCCTATAACCCCTCCCCCTCTCCATTGCATTGTAATTAAAGTGGCCCAGCTAAGTGCATTACATCACTTCTTTCCTTGACCTGTGGGGCATGAGCAGTAGCGAAGTTGGAAGCAGCCCAAGAGCTTAGGCCAACTAATTCACACTACAGCTGTTCCTATTTCAGGCATTTGGAGCTCTGAGGACCAGGCACAGCAGAATTCAGGGATTTATTAACACTTAATAGGAGAAAAATTTTATAAATCATTGAAATCAGAGGCACACAAAGGCCGGCTTTATACCTAAACGGTTTTGCGTTCCCCCAATACTTCAAGCCTCTTGGGGTCACAGCCGATCTACCTATATATCTGATGACCTTTTTTCACCTGTTTTACACCTGGGAGATCTGCAGACAGCCAGATCAGCAGAAAGAGGCTCTGCCTCCCAGATGATGGGAATTTACGGAGCTCTGCTTTGTTGTGAAAGTTGGACATCCTAGAGACTTCTTCCTTTCCAAATAAGCAAAGCAAAAGCATTCTCAAAACAAATGAGACTGTGTGGACTGAAGCAATTTTGCTTCTGTAGTTCTCATTTGTACCGCTGAATTCCTTCAACAGCAAAGTAAATGCATCTCAGCCATTTTTTTTTAAGATTTTACTTATATACTTGTCAGAGAGAGAGAAAGGGACAGAACACAAGCAGGGGGAGCAGCAGGCAGAGGGAGGAGCAGGCTCCAAGGAGCCGGATGGGGGACTGGATCCCAGAACTCTGGGATCCCGATCTGAGCGGGAGGCAGCCGCTTAACTGAGCCACCCAGGCGTCCCTGTCCCAGCTGGTTTAATGAGGCCGCCCCTGTGCCTGTTGGTTTCTACTCAGTGAGCTCTCAAGGGATGGAAATCTCTCTTTCCCTTATCACATTGACTCGCCTTCTGCCTCTTAGAAAACATTTTGGACCTCTAGGTATTTGTGGAAACTTAACATATTTAACACAGACTCCAAAATGTCATTTGGCGTCTTTGGCCATAGCACAGTGCCTTTAGTCATAGAATCTATTGCAAGTCAAGCACAATAAACATTAAGATTGCAAATCATACATAGGTAAAAATTTAATAATATATTTATGTAACTGAATATTTTTGAAGGCTTCCATGAATATTCCTTCATTTTATGTAATAAGCATTTTTTTTAAACTCCACTAAGTACCTTCGTATTGTCTCTTTTTTAAAGATTTTATTTATTTATTTGTTAGAGAGAGTGAGCATAAGCAGGGGTAGTGGCAGGTGGAGGAAGAAGCAGACCCCCGCTGAGCAAGGGACTCGATCCCAAGACCCTGGGATCATGACCTGAGCCAAAGGCAGACACTTAACAGACTGAGCACCCAGGCTTCCCATATTGTCTTTTTTTTTTTTTTAAGATTTTATTTATTTATTTATTTGAGAGAGAAGAGGGCAGGCACAGAGAGGAGTGAGAGGGAGAAGTGGACTCCCAGCTAAGCAGAGAACCCTATCTGGGGCTCGATCCCAGGACCCTGAGATCATGTCCCCAGACATAGGACTGAGCCACCCACTCGCCCCCCTTCATATTGTCTTTTAGAGTGTCCTTATCATGCTGCTCAAAGTTGTGACTTGATAGCTCTACCATAACCCTGAAGTGTGATTTTAGCTTAGCGTTTTTTATCTATCGGTACCAAAATGCTATTTACTTATAATTCATGTGTTCATCCACTCATTCATTCAACACGTAATTATTGAATGTCTACTATATTCTAGGCCTTGGGGATAACAAGCAAACAAACCGTATAAAAATCTTTGCCTTCGTGAAGATTAAAATGTAAAATTAATAATAAAAAACAGATTTACGAAAAGTTGGTCCTTAGCTATTTTCTAATTTCTTGTGAGAGTTATAGCCCATTCTTCCCAGGAAATCATGGTTTCCATTATTATAATGAATTGTATTACCAGTAGTAGAAGGCATTGCAAAGAATCAGAGAAGCTACAAGGAGTTTATGATAACTTGCTGGTCTCATACTGTGAACTAACCACTTATTAAAGCGTGGCTTTGTTTAAAAAAAGAAAGAAAGAAAATCAAATATATCCGAACTAGAAATAATATGAAGAGAACCTAATTAATCTAAACAGTTCCTCAGTGAGATAGGTATTTTTAGCTTTCAATTTCAGTTTGAGAATTTCAATTCTCACTGGTTTTAAGCCCAAGGATCATCTCAAACCACTTAAAAAAAAAGATGTAACAGATGCCTCGATAAAGTAGGGGTAAATGATGTCAGTCTTTGTCTCACTGAGATCATCTACTCTCCCCTCCCCCACATAGAAAGAATCAACTCTAATAGGGTTTTGACGCTCCAACCCCCACGCCTTGGAGCAACCAGTGGGTTGGCTGCTTAGTGGGCAGATCTACCTGAAACAAAATTGTGAGGGTAGTAAATTTGTCTTTGGCAATTCTCACCCCCCCCCATTCCTACAATGATTCTACTTTTTCTGCTTTTCACCTTCACAGTGCTATGTTTTCCTCCCTGTCCTCAACCCTCTCCAAATAAGTCTTTTTTTTTTTAAAGATTTTATTTTTTATTTGACAGAGAGGAGAGAGATCACAAGTAGGCAGAGAGGTAGGCAGAGAGAGGGGGAGAAGCAGGCTCCCCGCTGAGCAGAGAGCCTGATCGAGCTAGATTCCAGGAGATCTCAGGTACTACTCAGACCTGAGCCAAAGGCAGAGGCTTTAACCCACTGAGCCACCTAGGCACCCCTAAGTCTTTATTTTGCCTTTTAGGGATTCCCCACTCCCGGAAATGCTGGAGTCTTGGGCACTTTTTTCTGCCCACCCCCTCTCACCTCTCAACTCCAGCAGCCTCAACAGTGCAAACCTCAGTAGAAAATTCAGGTCTAGTTTCAGCAGCGAAGATTCACCCAGCAGAGTAAGAAAGTACTAATGCTCCCCTGGGAAAAACCAACTCCTCCCCTAGCCTTCTAGCTGAAGGTAACATGTTAATAGGAACCATTTTTTTTAAGTGCCCATATTTTCCTTGTCTAACATGGAAGGGCAGTAGCTACGGTAGGACATTTGGAATTTCTAGTGTCCACTGAGGTAGAAGGAGAAGGGTTACTAGTTGGAGTAAAGAAGAGTGATATTGTTTTAAATATCCAAGGCTTTTTGGTAGCTTTGATATCTGAAGAGACCTTCGCAGTGGATCTCAGTTGCGAATCCAGCTGGAAAAACCGGATCAACCAGTCACCACAATGTCTACTCTGCAAGTAATAGAGCTAATTGATGATACAGAATTCACAGTTTGGTTCTTCCAGCACTGAGTGGCTGAAAAAACCTGTAGCCAAGACCAACCTTACATGTAGTGCGCATTGAGGGGAAAAAGCCTTCAAAATAGCTCGGATCTGTAAGAGTACT
Source organism: Potos flavus (assembly GCA_028534135.1). Lineage (NCBI taxonomy): Eukaryota > Metazoa > Chordata > Mammalia > Carnivora > Procyonidae > Potos > Potos flavus. The sequence goes on along the minus strand of CM052899.1, from coordinate 72,571,809 downwards.
CCCCGACCTCTATTCAGTGAATCGGTCCCCTTTTGAATTCTGAGATGCTCTGGAAGTCAAAAATGAATAAAACATATTTCCTTTCATGTTGGAGAACTGTGGCCAGATGACCTCTGTCAAATGCTGTGCTCCTGGAATGAAGAAAGGAGAGAAGACAGCAAGTCTTGGGGGGGGGGGGGGGAATGAACAAGGTATCACACCGATTCGTTTCCTCATTAACTGTCATTAAAGAGGGCACGTTTTAATGGTTGGGAGCGGTAAGGTCAAGAGCTTAGACCATAGGAAAAGGAAGGGAGACGCTTTGCCTACTTCAAAATCATCCATTGTCAGTTCCCTGAGGGCTGAGACTGTGAAAAGATCATTGTTAGAACCCTGGGCATAACACCTGCATCACTGAAAACGCCCAACAAGGAGGTGTGTACTTGACTGCTGAATTTCAAATTTAAGAAAGGTTTAGAGATTTAGGAAGGAAGAGAGACCCTGATTACAGTTACATTCAGCTCCTCATATTATATACAAGGAAACTAAAGCTCAGAAAAAGGAAAGGGCTTGACTTGGGTCACTTAGGTAAATTCATAGCAGAGTTGCAAGTTGTTTTTTTTTTTTTTTATTTAGGAGGCTATTATGGCCCCAAATCGTAACGCCAACTTTTCCTTCTTTCTCCACATATTTGTCATGTTCTTCTCAAAAATTAAAGTGATTCATAATTATATAAGGCTGTCCTGGCTATTATCTATCACTGTGGTCTGAATATCCATATCCACTAATGGGCTAGACCCAAGTCACATGCTTGCCCTGGAGAGGTGGTGACAGAGGTGAAGGATTGGTGGGTGTGGGATAGTCCCCAAAGGAAAATCAAAAAACTGTTTTCAAAATAAGGTGAGAGTGTTGTGGGCGAGCCTGAACAACAGAGGTCTACTGGATAACCTACTACTGACTATTTGTTTTTCAATGACTAAATCCTCTTCATCGTAATTTTCTATTGCATAAATACAACATACTTTGTTTTGTTTTGTTTTCTGCTAAAACCTAGTGGTTTGACCCTTTTGATAACTAAGGTCAAAGATCATTTAATTTACCAAAGGGAGGAGTGAAGGAGGGAGGGATGAAGGAAGGAAGGAAGAATTTTTTGTAAGGACTCGCTAGTACCGGAAACCTTCAGGAAGCTCTGGGACCAGCCTCTCAGCCTCTCTCTTGCTCTAGCGTGCTCTCTTGCTCTCTCCCTCCCTTTCTCTGAATCTGTGCTTTTCTTCACACATGTGTTCCTCCGCTGACCAACCTCCTTTCCTTACCCATAGTTTCTGTTCCTCATAACTTAAGCATGTGCGTGACTCGTGAAAGCTTCTCCGGTTCCACCTTTTGTCATTGCTTTCAAGCTTTAGCTCCCACTGTGAACTAAAAACTTTAGGTATTTCATAGCTATAATTCATGAAAGGGAAATTGATTGGCTCACCTTATATTTTTGTCCAAGGACCAGGATGTTGCCCAGACTATGACTGGCTGCCATTTTGTCAGATTACCAAGACATGACAGCTCTGTGTGTAGGCTGATTGTGTGCAACTGATATTTCACACGGTCTCACTATAATTTTATTTTTTATTAAAAAATTTGTCATTTTGAGAATTGACCCATTACTTGGCCTTCAAATATTCCACTAGCTGGGAAATGTCTGACATCTCCCCTGTTTTGTATATGCCAATCAGCCATATCAACAAAGGCAAACACTCTTTAATCTTGGTCTATAGCTATGGGCTCCGATGATCCAGGATCTTAAAATAATCTCCTCATTTCTTTTAAGGATGAAGGCTTTTTTTCCCCCACAGTCATGCTATTCTTTTGCTGGTGACTAATTTGTCCATTTTCTTGTTAAAAACATGCAAAACCCCATCAACAGAATTTTTTAAACATGTGATTTGTCTAAAGGTGAATTTTTTAAACATGTGAATATAGGGAAAAAGTAGATTGGGACATTGATATTAAGGTAATAATAGTGTTTCTTCTGAATTGCACATGTGCATATAAACCTAATAAGTACATTTTTCTTTTTTTAAATAGAAGAATACAACTTTTTTTTCCTTTGAAGATAAAAACTAACATTTTTACTGATCTTTTTGAAATAAGGTACTTTGATTCACACACTTGTGTTTTTATGAAAGAAAATGGTCAATTTTACACAGATTCTCTAATTCAAAAATTCAAGGGAAAAAATGTAGTTTCCTTTTTAATATGACAATTCACCTGTCTTTTTGTTATACTGACAATATTCTTATTAGAGAAATATTATATTCTATCCTGAATGTCAGATCTTTAAAACATTTCAATATGCTTGACTAAATGATTTGAAAGAAAGAGCAGTATCTAGGTATCAATACTTACACAAAATAACAACGTATCACCCAGACTCCCTTCATTATCAACTGTATTTAAACCCTTTACTTGTTAATTTCCAGGCTCTCAGAGCTTCAGATTACAGATTAGAAAACAGAATATAATCTGAAGATTGTAAATCTTTGAAAAACTGTACGTATAAAACATTAAGTGAGAAAAAAGAAAAAAAAACTTATTGTCTGCACCAAGGGAGAAATAGTTCAGGTCACTTAATTCCTAAAGGATAATCATTAGAGTTGGCTGTTGAGCTAACTTTATCAGAATTGGGGAAAAGGCAAAAAATAACTCACCCTCTTTTGTACCCAGGGCTTTTCACACTCTCATTAGGCATTTATCACTGAGGTGTTTTGTTTTTTCTTTACAGAATGTATTGCCCTTCAGTGACGTCTTTGATTTCTTCTATAAAATACAGACCTAAACAGGCATTTTCATCATAAAATTGTACTGGTGAGAATTTTGCCTTTTTTTTTTTTTTTTTTTTTGTCACTTGTGATCCTCTTATAGGCTGTGAAATGCAATCTTCCATAAAAAAGGGATGTGTTAAATCACACTGATTCCTATTCCAATGAAAATTACAGTTTGCTTTTAATGGGAATGACTCAATCAAACTGGAAGCTTAGACATTCTGTCCCTGAATGAAACCTTAAAACATAATTCCTTCTTTCTTCCTTTATACAGAGCCAACCCTCACTCACCTAAAGAACACTGAAGTGGGAGGCACATATCTAAAATACAAAAATATAGGGGCGCCTGGGTGGCTCAGTGGGTTAAAGCCTCTGCCTTCGGCCCAGGTCATGATCTCAAGGTCCTGGGATCAAGCCCCGCATCGGGCTCTCTGCTCAGCGGGGAGCCTGCTTCTCCCTCTCTCTCTGCCTGCCTCTCTGCCTACTTGTGATCTCTCTCTCTCTATCAAATAAATAAATAAAATCTTAAAAAAAAAAAAAAGCCTTTGGTAAGAAAGAAAATCGATCTCAGATGTGCTGATAGAAAATCATAGAATTGTAGACAGAGACAGCTAGTTGGTGGTTAAATGAAACAGTGCTATATCAGAGATTACATCTGATTAAGTCAACTCTATAAAAATATTTTTATGGCTACAGTGGGATCCCACGGCTAGGCGCAATTCTGAGATAATATGGCTTTGCATCTGTGCTTGGAAGATTCCTTGGATGCGTGTCCCGTATGCAGAGTTAAAGGGAGGGTGAGAAAACTCTGATTATGGCCTTTCTGCCTCAGAGAGTGCAAGGACAGGGTGGAGGAAAGAGGTCTCTTTGTGCTCCACTTCTGCTGTCTACCTGAGTGAGGGAGGCCCTGGGAAGATGGTGAAAACGTAGGCAAAGTTCAGTTGAATACCCCAGCATCTTGCTCAAACTTAAAAGGGAAACACAGCCAATGCGAGGGATTCTAAATTTTCCCCTTTAGAAGAGACGCAGGATTCCTATGTAAAACGTGTGGTGAACGCTCTCTGCGGCTGCCAACGCAGACACAGTGTTTCCTGAACAGAAGGGTCACCTGCTAGCACAGCTGCTCCACGGTGTTTTGATGAACCTGGCATATTTTGAAAACGGATGGCTTCTAGAACCTCCTTTGACGGCTAAAAATATCGGCATGTAATGCCATTTTCATAGTTTTCTCCTTAGCCTATGTGTTATGATAGGTTCTTCCCGTTAAATGTGGTTTTGCCAACGTTGTACTTTTTATGGGAATTGATGTCCCTCCTTGCTGAGGGTTACTGGCCAAAGAGACTCAGGGTGAACATTTGTCTTTCTGGCTGCTCATTACCTGAGCTTTCTTCCTCTTCTCAGGGAAGTCCCTCAGATGGCCACCGGGCTTTCTCAGTCAGGACCAACTCGGGTCCCACTTGACTCCTTGGCATTGGTGACCTCCCAGGTGTCGCTGGGTCCACATCCAGCCCTGGAGTCCACCACACCACGTCCTTCTGGTGAAACTTCCCTTCTCCCAGTCACAGGAACCCCTTCCTGGCCTGCTGGTAATGTTTGTTTCTCACTGGTGTTCAAGTGGCGGTGGTAGGGGGTGGGGAGAATGGGAAGACAGAAATTTTTGGACCCCTCTCTGCCTCTGGGAGGTCTACTTCTCCTCACCACAGACACAACACGACTGTACTTCCTGCTATACCTGCTTCAACATGGTGGTGGGGGGGTGTTACTGAGGGGATAGAGAAAGCAGGGTGGAGTGTCTTCTCACTGAGGCATATAGTGTCACTGGAAGACTTACAGTGTCTTAAACTTACAGCAGGAACTCTGTTGTCACACTACCTGGGGTTCAACCTGGGGAGGCCATGGGGCAAGACAATGTGTGTGTGTGTGTGTGGGGGGGTGGTATTTATGCACACATCCTGCATATTATATGGTTAATATTTACTGAGCATGAACTATGTGCCAAGGCTATTTATATTATTGCATTTAATCCTCACAACAACTCTATGAGGGAGGAACTGAGTAAACTATTATTATTATTATTTTTAAAGATTTTATTTATTTGACAGAGAGAGACACAGCAAGAGAGGGAACACAAGCAGGAGGAGTGGAAGAGGGAGAAGCAGACTCCCCGCTGAGCAGGGAGCCCGATGCGGGGCTCAATCCCAGGACCCTGGGATCATGACCTGAGCCAAAGACAGAAGCTTAACGACTGAGGCACCCAGGCGCCCCAGAGTAACTATTATTGAACTCCCTGTTATAAATGAGGAAACGAAATTATTAAAAGTAACTTGGAGCGCCTGGATGGTTCGGTCAGTGAATTGATCAGGGTTTATTTCACACTTATCCTGGAGATCCACTTGTGCTAGGGAAAATATCTAGAGTTGGGAAAATGCTCATACTCTCAGGTCTTTTAGAAGAGTTTATTAGTGCAAATTGTTCTTAATACTTTCCTCCTTCTCTGAGGGAAAATGGAAAATAAAAAGCTAAAAGACCTTTGACTCATGTGAGCAAAACTGATGTGATCCTCTGGAGGAGGCCAGCTCTGTTCCAAGCGCCAATGAAGACACTGACCATTTTCTCGAGAAAATAATCTTCTCTCCGCAAGGCTTATTGAAGAAAATGAAGCACATTTCCCTAGGGTGTGGGAGTGAAATACAGCCCTTAATTTTTATTCCTTTTCTCTTCCCTTCCAAGGTAGAAAATGAGAAGAATCTGAAAAGTTGAGTCACAACACTTCCCATGGCAGCGGGTTGGAAGAGGTAAAGAGTCCCAGGGGCATGAGTAGGAAGAGAGGGAAGGCCTGTTTGCTCAGCAGATCAGGTGACTTCTTTGGAGACCCAGCATTCCGGGATTATTCCTTAGGTCAAGTTCAGGAAGAACTTAGTCATATGGCATTTAGGCATATGGAGATTGTTTAGGAAAGACCTTTGATAATGACATCACAGAGAGGTACAGCCTGGTAAGCCAACCTAAATGCCCCAGCTGTCTCTGGAAGTTGGCAGAACATCTGCATTTGGTAATTTCTATGAAATAAATATAAAATACCTAAAAGCAAATATTTTTGAAGCAGAATCTCGTTTCTAAGAATGTATTTTATGCACACATATATTCCAAAGATGAATGTATATCTCTTTTACTATGATATTATTTGTCTCAAAGCACAAAGATGGAAAAACCCTAAATGTTCTTTGAACAGAAGACAGATTATATAAATTGTGCTATAATCTTATAAATGGTATAAAGCACTACTGTTAAAATATGAAACCCCTCTACATGTATATCTACTATGAAATGAGTTTATGTGAGGGGCACCTGGGTGGCTCAGTCTATTAAGCATCTGCCTTTGTAAGGACACCAGTCCTATGGATCAGGGTCCCACCTTTTATGTTTTTCCTTAATTATCTCCTGAAAGGCCCTATCTCCGAATACAGTCACATTGGGGGTAAGGGCTTCACCACATGAATTTTGGAGGGAGACAGTTCAGCCCATAACACCTGGTTAGCGTTTCAGAGTATCCACATATTTTCTAATCAGCCTGGCCTTTCACACTTCCAGGAGCCCTCGTTTGTGCTCCTTCGAGCACCAATAGAAGCAGGTGAAGAAGTAAGAACTAGAGTAAGGGATTGTTGGGGGGAAAGGAGGTCATTAACTCTGAAGCTGATATTGCTTGTGACCTCCATTTTCTATCAGCACCACACCCCCCTCTCCCATCACCCTGGGTCCCAAAACATTCAACTGGGACATATGATCACAAACCACCTCTGCTTTCACTGGTTCCAGAACAGTAAGATGATCTACAACAAAGTAATTGATAAAATAAAGCAGTGTCCTAAAAGAGTGCATTGTCTCAGTTTTTTTGAGTGAAAAGTCTTTTCTCCTTTTTGAATCTCAGTGGGCTTAGGTGAATGGTTAAGCATACAATTTGAATGTAATGACTGAGGCCTTTGGCATTTTCCCTGTGGACATCCTCCATTTTATCAGCGCGGTCTAGCCTGTGAACCATATTGCATTGGAAGGGATCTTGTTCCAGGTAGATAACATACAAAGGCTCTGGGGGAGAAAATGTGACTGTCTAAGCTGGCCATGTGTCAGCTGATGGTTCTTTCTGAAGCGTGGTGAGGACACTCAGCACACAGAAGACCTCCACAGAGGTGAAGGATGAGGAAATAGAGAGGTCAAAGGGAGAGTCAGAGGCCCTAAGGTAACTCCGACAGGAGCCATTGGCCCTTTCAATCCTTTAGTGGTTCACCACAGCTTTCCAAAGGAAGTCTCAGCCTAGTCTGTCTAGGAGGGCACTCATCTCCCCGTCAGCCTTGTCGCCCACATTCCAACCTCACACTTCACGCTCTGCCAGTAAGGAGCTGGTTGCTGACATCTATTTACTTGCGTCACATTGACTCCAGATTCTTTGCCTCTACTCAAGCAGTTCGCCCAGCCTGAAATCTCCTTTCTTCCTGACTTGGCTTAATTCTACCTCATCTTCCAACATTCAGCGGAAGAGTCGTCACCTCCCGGAAGCCTCTTTTAGATCCATGGACTAATATCCCTCTTCTGTGTTTCCTCAGCTCTAACCCCTTACTATCACTCTTTCTGTCTCTCTCTCTCTCTGTCTTTCTGTCTCTCTCTTTCTCTCAGTTTCTCCTCTCTCATCATGGACTTTTGTATCCTAACGAGTTGGCACAGTGCCTGGCACACAGGTATTTTTAAAAATGCATTTTGAACTGAACAGTTCAAATTTCATCATTTATCTGCCACATCTGATATCTGTCCACAGCGCCCAGAACTTTCTCCTGGCTAAACTTGTAGGTGGAGAAGACTGGACTTGGGACTCTCTGTGGATGATATTATTCCTCTCTTGGGGTTCAGGGCACAAAGGTGCCTGCCTGCTTGCCTGTCCGTTTGCCTTCTGAAAGTAAAACTGAACGACCGCTGCTCAGCAGGAGCAGGAGGAATATGGCTGGAAACAAGAGCTCTTGGCCCCGGAGCTGGGTTAATGCTCATTCATTCATCCATTTATTGCAGCTTTACCTTCAGGCAGGCCCGGTACTACACACAAGAAACAAGACACAGACTCGGCCAGGCTGGAATTCACAATCTTGTTTGGCTGATAGCTGTGTCAACAAACACTGCGGATTCTTCTCCTCAGGCATTTAAGGTTTACTGTTTTGATCTGAGAGCACACAATAAGCAGTGATTTGTCTTTCCGCTGAAGCCAAGTGTCAGAGAAAATGGAACTCTTAGCTAGCGACTGAGCCTAACCAGCGACCCAACATGTAAGCCTCTGTTGCCTTCAATCTTCAGTGTTCTCTTCTCAAAATTGAGATTGCGCTATGTCCCCTAGGGTAGTAAATTTAAAATGTTATTATACTGAATTTTACAAAGAAAACACGTTCTATCATCATTTTTGAGAATTTGGACACTTGCCAAAGAGATTTGGAACCTGTCCCTGTAATTACTGTGCACTGTGATAAGTACATATTTGATATCTTAAGGCTGTTTCTTAGGGAAGGGGTAGACAGACAGTAGAGGTTTTATAAGGAAAATAGCAAATAAAGCAGAGATTTCATTTTCAGCATGAAAATAATTTCCTCTGTTTTGTCCAAAAAAGCTCAGACCCCTCACAAGACTTAGCGATGCAAATATTGGCTTCAAAAGAGAAGACTTTTTCTCTCCCGAGTGTGATTAGGGCTAGTTCTGAAATCTGGGGCACACCTTCTTTCAAGAAATACGTTCTTGACTCTAGAGAACAAAAAAAATGTAACCCAACCTCAGTATTCCAGTGGGCTCTAGTCCCTGGAAAGCTCCATGATGCAGCTGCTAGGGGGAGAAAAATAGGTCAGTTGGAAGCCAGGGCTAAAGGTGGGGAAATCAAGGGAAAGAAACCTGGATCAAGCCTCCAGGTCCTTCCCCTGTTTAAAATGGTTTCCCTATACCAGGGCGGATTTCAACGGCATGCCCAACTATTTAAATATAGCACAAATAAGAGCATTGCCTTGCACCGTACAAAAAGTGTATTTGACCTATACCATGTGAGCATAATGAAAATACTTTGTTTTGAATGGTTTCGACTAGACAATTGGTGAGTTTATAGCAAATTGAATGTTGAGTTTGAGTTGTGCGAATTTGGAAAATCTTGTGTAAATTGTGGAGTTAGATTTCTTTCCCTGACAAATGTAATTTTGTGTATGGCAGGCATTTTTCATCATTTGCAACATCTTTAGTGTTTGAGAACTGGAATACTTGCATACTTTGTTAAAGAATAAGAAAGAGCAGTACCAACTTTGGTAAATTCTACTCTTTATATTAAAATCAGTCATGGTTGTTTCCCCTCTAGAACATCCTGTAAACTTAAATTGCCCTGAGTGCAGTCTAATATGGTCTCCTGGCTTAGAAAAAATTTCACTGTGTTCAAAGGAATCTAAAGGTTTGACTGATCTAATGAAATATAGTCCTGGTAATCAGATCCCATGAATAATTCAAATGGTAAATCTGGTTACCTTTTTAAAAATTAGTACTCCAGGGGCGCCTGGGTGGCTCAGTGGGTTAAAGCCTCTGCCTTCGGCTCAGGTCATGATCTCAGGGTCCTGGATCGAGCCCCGCATCGGGCTCTCTGATCAGCAGGGAGCTTGCTTCCCCCTCTTTCTCTGCCTGCCTCTCTGCCTACTTGTGATCTCTCTCTCTGTCAAATAAATAAATAAAATCTTAAAAAAAAAAATTAGTACTCCATAAAATGAGATTTTATTACTAAAACTGAATAGACTCAACTTGGTGCCTTTTAACAAAGCTTAAAGTGTCCATGTAAACCAAACCCCATATTTATCCTGAAAATAAGTCAACCACTTGTGGAAGGAGATTTGCTGTGAATGAGATTATCTTTTTCAAACAATTTTTGAGTTTGCATATGGATCAGCGATTTTGACAGATAAACTCATTCTTGTTAATCTAACACCAAATTGATTCACATAACTGACTTGATTGGTATTTTTCATTGAGTTGGCTTAAAATATTTGGCCAAGTTGACTTCTTGATTTGGTATTTGGTAGTCACAACTACCAAATATTCTCATTAAGAAGTTCATTAACTAAACCAGCAATTTTTAAAGGCTCTATGAAATAATAGCCCATTTCTAGGCTCCACATAGCACTCCCCAACAACCAGGAAATTGGTCAACCTGACCAGCAGGTTTAGAACATTTCAGATGTTTATTCAGCTAGCAAAGCATGAGTAATTTTCCTATTTTTTCCCACTGATACAAAGAAAACAAATAACTCTTTACTGAGGTGCTTTCTTCCATCTCCAACACAATGTATTCTATTTCTGAAGAGATGTTAATCCATGTTAAAATGAATTAACAGAGTAAAAGGGTATATTCAGAATTCAAGTGGCTAGATACACTGTAGAATAGTACACAGAATCCTGAGGATTAATTATAGTTAAGAATTCAAGAAGTATTTATTGAGCATTGAGCATGATAGGTGTAAAAGATAAGACATAATATCTATACCTTCAGTTTCAGTTCAACAGAGGGAGTTAAAATAAGTATACCAATGGGATGGAGGCCACAGGCCAAAGAACAATGGTACTTAAGGTATGACTTTGGCCATGTTGACTTTAACTATGATTTTGTTCTCTTACATCTAAAACTGGCCAAATAATACCAAATTTACATTGCTGCAAGATTTCAAAGAAAATGCATACATGAGAGAACTTTTATAGTTGAGACCTACACCAACTATCATATATGCCACATGCATGAGTCAGTATCATACATATATGTATCCTACATGTATGTATATATATATCGTATTATGTATAAGAAAGGGAATACTATGGGACTTCAAAAGCACTAATATCTGGAGAATTTCTAAGACCCATGATTTACCTCCGTTCCCCTCCCCCTCCTGCTCACTGAATTAATGGTCAAATTCTTGTATTGTTGTAACTAAGATGGAATACAATTAGGAATGGAAGCAGGGTTCCAGGATCCTAACACGAATTCTATCATTGTCAACCCCCTGTCCATGGAAGATTTCTTCTTGCTAGACAAAAAGCAAAAACCATCCACATAGTAAATTATTGAGGAAGTAGGGAAGAGGAAAGAGGAAAAGGAAAAATGTCTGCTTGGAAGGTGGGCAGAGTGTCTTCTTCTGAAAAAGATGTAGTACAGAGGGCGTGTGCACAGTGAGTGAAACCAAGTGTTTGGGTGCTAGGATGTATAAAATAAAAGGTTTTACGTTAGATGTATGTTCTTAAAATATGGCAGTAAGGGGTGAGGGGTGTTCAGAACTGCTGGGGATGGTGGACACCAGGAAGATGATTGCAACTCCGGAGATATTTTCCGACCGACCTAGGGAGGTGGCAATGGAGGACAGGAGACAAGAGTGGTGAAGAATGAAACCATGTGCTATTTCTCTCCTGGAGACTCCGAGCTGCTAAAAATTTTCTGTGGATCTATTTAAGGTTCGATTCACAATGTAGATAAGCCAAGATGGCCAGAGTGATTTCCTTATGATTTTATTTTTTTTTTTAAAGATTTTCTTTATTTGTTTGACAGAGAGAGAGATCACAAGTAGGCAGAGAGGCAGGCAGAGAGAGAGGAGGAAGTAGGCTCCCTGCTGAGCAGAGACCGATGCAGGGCTGGATCCCAGGGTCCTGAGATCATGACCTGAGCCGAAGGCAGAGGCTTTAACCCACTGAGCCACCCAGGTGCCCCTTCCTTATGATTTTAAAGCAGACTTCAGCACATGGAGAAAATCAGAGGACAGAGTCAGGTGATAGCCTTCAGCAATATGTAGAGTACAAGATTTCTTAAGGAGGAAAAACTAGAAGTGCGCTATTACATTGCTAAACGCTTATTAGGTCATTACTAACTTCCTTCATAACTGAAACTGGAATGCTCGTGCTTGCCGTAAATGCTGTCATTTCATAATGAAATGTGCAGTGTGTCTAACAGAGCTGTGAGCATGTGAGTAATCAAAGTGTTCTGTTTGACACGAGACAGATGATGCATCATGACCAACGAGGGGTACATTCCATCCTGGTAGTTTTAATACAGCCAAGCAAGGAGGAAAGAAGGATGAAGCCATAGACACATTTTTTTAAAAATTGTGTCTTCTGTTCCAGGTACTTTACTTTCTGTGGTCTATGTGAGGACAAGAAAGAAAGTATGAGGTGGAATTTAAATCAGGCTTCTCCTTTCAAAGTGGGTCATTAGCTTAAGTAAGAGGGGTTCATCCCTCAGTGAGGAGGAGGGAGAAAGGGAAGAGGAACACAAGGGACATTTCCCGAGTGCCTATTTTGTGCCAGGCGCGGTGCTGGGCTCTTCACGGGCGACCTCACTGACCGGGAGTGGAGGGACAGGCAGTGGGAGGAAAGGACTCCAGGAGCAGGCCCACTGGCTGTGGTCGTGGCTCAGCCACCTACTCTGACTTTGGGGAAGTTATCTACTGTTTCTGGCAACTAACACTCCTTTATACTGTAGTAGGCAGGAGAAAAGGGTTTCCTTCCTTCCTTCCTTCCTTCCTTCCTGCCTTCCTTCCTTCCTTCCCCCCTCCTTCCCTCCATTCTTTCCTTCTCTCTCTCTCTCTTTCTGATCCTCACAGCGTCCTTAGAATCAGAGGCTGTTACCGTTATTTTGAAGACATCGAGGTAAAGAGAAGTTAAAGGAGGAAGAACGTAATGATCAAAAAGCATTTGGTTCTACAGCAACCGTGCTGGCATTCCCATCCCCGCCGGACCACTGATTCGCTGGGCGAGCTGTGGCGAGTTATTGAACCTCTCCTGAGCCCTGTAGAACGTGCTTTGAGCAGTGCTTGGCACATAGGAAAAGCTTAGTAAATATCAGCTATTCCGGTAATTCAGTGAAACGGCAGCGATCCTGCTTGTGAAGTACATGTACTGCTGGGCCTCGAGTAACCGAGAGGGGGAACGGTGTCTTGTTTTATAGGACACCGATCTGCGGCCAGTCACTGTCGCGCACGCGCAGGTATTTGTATGTGGGTATTTAGGGCCACGCATGCGCTCTCCGGTCTTTCTCCTCACCATCAGGGCACTTGTTCCTCTTTCATTTCCCCTTTGGGTTGGGCTGGGGAGCGGTGGGGAGGAGAGGGGGTCCACGGCCTCGTGATGTTTCTGAAGAACGAATCAAGGCTGCAGTAGCAGGCCTTACAGAGGGCTGTGACTCGCCTCTTCCAGAGCCAGCCCAGGTCCTCGGCCACTTTGACGATCTGAAGAGTGAGGTCTTTGGCTTGGCAGCCCCCAAAAGCCAGGGAGCTGGTAAAGACCCGTCATCAGGGGTGCGCTTCCCCTTTCCTGTTTTGATGTTGCTGCTTGTTTCTTTCCTCAGCCCACCCCTTCTCCAGGGCTGACCTCCAGCCTGTTATGTTATGTTATAGGCTTGGCCTGGCCACAAGGAACAATCTCCAAATTGGTAATGAATGATCTTGAGAACAAAATGGCAACATTATTTGCATGGTTTCCATGCATCTCCTTTGGGGATGTCCGAACATGTCTTAAGTGACGTGGATGGTTCAACACACAGCATTCAGTGTGTCCTATTCAGCTATAGTTAGGGGTTCCTTGAGATCGCCATGGTAATCTGGTTTGAATTATGAAAGGGCCCATTGAAGGCCAACTAGTATAGAGAAGGTATATCCCCAGGTGTAGAGCGTGACTAGTATCGGTTCCTTTCTAAAAACAACATTTTCTGTTTCCAGTATGAAAATAGATAAACAAAAATTTTAAATGAGCTGATAAGGATCATCAGAGTGCATGCAAAAGTTAAAGAATCTTCACCCAATAAGTTAAGCCGTAGTAATATTTAAGATTAATAGTATTTTCTGACTTCACAATCAGCTTAATATCCTATAAATATAAAAGTGGTAAAATCATGTAAAATAAGGTGAGATTATTCTCTAAAAACCAGAAAACAAATATCAAGGATTAAAGGAAATGGCTTCTAAACACGGCTGCAATGGCTAGTTTGTTTCTGATAGGCCGCGTTCCAACTCTGGAGGGTTTGAAACTTAAGGCAGGGTCGAGAACTGGCCCTTCCCTCTGTCTCAGCGTCCCTGCCCTGCTTTTCCTGCTCACCCGCTTGCAATAGGCAGGAGGGCTTTGAGGAGTCTCACCTTGACCTGGACGCAGGGTGGGACAGGAGAGGGAGCCTCGGGTTCTGTATGAACGGCTGCTGCAGAGGAAGCCCACTGGTGCCCCTTCTCCTCCCACCAGGTGGGTGGAGATGACAGAGAGAGAAAGAGAGGGAAAGGGAGAGAGAGAGTGGGGGTGGGGGGGAGGAAGAGGGAGAGGGAGAAAGAGGGAGATGGTAGGCATGATATCTTTCCTGGGCTGAGGCTGCGGCGTGCCCTTGGAGCTCAGGTGTGTGCTCTGTCCTTCCTCCCCACACTTCTCTGTGCCCTCCAGGGACCTCAACCAGCAGGGTTGGCAGGCCTTAGAAAAAACTTACTTCTGTTGCTTCCTTTGGCATCTGCAGAAGCTCCCTTAACAACTCTGGTACCTTTGGCATTGAGGCAACTGCCAACCATACTAGGAGAAGACAAAATTATCAGCGCGTCAAGGTGAAGAAAGAAATGGAAACGCATTGACAGCACCCCTCACCTCTCCATCCTACAGACGATCCTTTGCTTGTTCCTTTGTTCCCAGGCCTTTGCAATACTGAGTGGAGATATCAAAATGAAGGAGCCCAGGACCCCTCTCGGGCATGGTCTTGGGGTCCTGAGATCGAGTCCCACATTGGGCTTCCTCTGGGAGCCTGCTTCTCCCTTTGCATCCCTGCTCCCCCTCGTTGTGAGCTCTCTCTCCCTCTCTCTCTGTCAAGTAAATAAATAAATCTTAAAAAAAAAAAAAAAAAAAGACCCCTCTGTAGGAGAAGGCACAGGAAGGAAAATTCAGGAAGGAGCAGGGGTAGGGAGGAAATAAAGAATCAAGTCAAACATGACAGGAGTTTTAGACTGCTGCGGGTGGTGATATCCTATTCCTCCCCCGGGTGGCTGTGTCCCAGTGACTCTCGTTCAACGCGTCCTATGTCATTTTCCTTTACATTTTGAAAAAAAAATTAAATCTGTTATTTTAAACATTTAAAAAATAACTATTGAGCATGTTTACTGTGCACCAGGTATTTTCTAAGTGTTTTAAAGATAATTTAATCCTCATAATAACCCTATGAGTTGGGCACAGTTACTTTTCCTACTTTATTATTGAGGTAACAAAGGCACAGAGAAGATAAATAGCTCAAGGTCTCAAGGGGAAAAAGGGATAATCTGAGCCTCAAACTCACAATCTGGTCCCTGAGTTTGTGCTTTTAGCCATGTATCCTTTGTCTTCTTTTTCTTTTTTACACTGGATTTTTATTAAACATATAAAAATGAGTGTGATCTCCTTACTAAAGAAATTGAACTATAAATAAGCCAAACCACCCCGAACTGCTACACATCTTTAAATTTTTATTCTTATTGTATTCTTCCAGATCTTTTTTAAACATTTTATTTATTTATTTGACAGAGAGAGAGAGAGAGAGAGAGAACGCACAAGCAGGTGGAATAGCAGGCAGAGGGAGAGGGAGAAGCAGGCTTCCTGCTGAGCAGGGAGCCCGACACGGGGCTCGATTCCAGGACCCTGGGATCATGACCCGAGCTGAAGGCAGTTGCTTAACCAACTGAGCAACCCAGGCGCCCCTATTCAGAACTTTTATCTGCTATATATTTGTATATATGCATGTGTATGTGTGTGTGTATATACATACACATATAGCCACACATATATACTCACACATATACCCACATACATATACATATGTATATACGCAATTATAGAAAATACAAAATACTGTTTGTGTATGTTTTATTTTTTATTTCATATTATTCAGTACTGTATCTTGGAGATCCTTCTAGGTCTACATATATTACTGCTGCATTAAGCAAAATTGTTGCGAGATGCCTAGGTGGCATCCTACTCTTGATCTCAGCTCAGATCTTAATCTCAGGGTTGTGAGTTCAAGCCCTGCATTGGGCTCCCTGCTGGGCACAGAGCCTACTTAAAAATATAAAAAAAAAAAAAAAAAAGAAAAAGAAAAAGAGAAACAATTATTGCATAATATTCCATGGTATGGATATACTACATTTCATTTAAGCACTTCCCCAGTGGGAGTTGGACAGTTAGCTCCCCCGCATTTTTTACCCTTTCAAACAATGCTTCAGTGACCATCTTCGTACTTCTTTCCTGTGTATCCACAGGAGTATTTTTCAAAGACAGATTCTGAAAAGTAGACATGCTGTCATATACAAAATACAATTACAATTTTACTAGAAAATTGCCATTTTGGTATCTAGTAGTAGATACAATCATTCATGAGGAATCTTATTTTCTGAAATATCATGGTTCCAAAATAATGGTACTTACAGAAAAAAATGGACTAGGGCAGATGACTCAAAATCTGTGCAGCTTTATAATCAGAGCACTAACAAGGACAATAACTTTCTTCAGTCACCCCTGTTCCAGGCCTGACCTTCAGACTATTATGATATAGGCTTGGCCTGGCTACATAGAACAATTTTCCTGGACGGCCCAGGAAGATAGGTCATCGAGGCTAAAGGCTACCTAAAGGAGATGTTAGAAATGCACCAAAACACTATCACAGTGCACCTGGAAGTGAAGCTCTGGGCCAAGGGGACTTCCTTGAATGTAGACACAGGAAGTAGAACCTGTCACAAGCCCAGACCTATGCAAAGATGGGAGCGTACCTCTCAAGGCAAGAAGGGAG
This sequence comes from Potos flavus, assembly GCA_028534135.1. Lineage (NCBI taxonomy): Eukaryota > Metazoa > Chordata > Mammalia > Carnivora > Procyonidae > Potos > Potos flavus. The sequence goes on along the minus strand of CM052899.1, from coordinate 72,555,204 downwards.
GATGTGGGCACTGAGATCATTTGTTTATTTTATGGGGCTGAAAAGACTCTGGCCTGTGTGCAACAGTTGATTTGAGCACTTTTGTCTTTCTTCTAGAAGGTTATTAATGCTATGTCCACTCTTCTAGCTTTCTTTGCCTCGGAAAGACTGTGTATGACCCAACATAACTCCGTTGTCACACTGACATCATTACCCTGGTTATTGATCACGGAAGAGCTAATGGACGTTGATGTTCTAGCAATGAACAGATTATTGCTCATTTGCTTTCGAAAGCATTGATACCAATGATACACCCCCAAGCAGTTCACCACCTTCACTTGCGGGATTAGATTTATGTTGCTTTTGGGCACATCACCCGCCGTGACAGGCTCAAGTGGACCTGACATAATCAGGTAACTATAGCCACAGGATGATTTATTCTGCATGCTCTCTCGAAATGATGAAACTTAATTCCTTTGGGGCATGACATTGATTTAGAGGTTTTCTCTTAAATTTCTCACTTTTTCTTTCATTTTTTTTTTAGGTTAATTCTTTTTTTTTTTTTTTTAGGTTAAAATTTTTTCTTACTTCTATTACTCCTGGGGCACCTGGCTGGCTCAGTTGGTAGAGCCAACTGTTGGTAGAGTTGGTAGAGACTCTTGATCTTGGGGTTGTGGATTTGAGCTCCATGTTGGGTATAGAGATTACTTAAAAATAAAGTCTTTTTTTCTTTTTAAGATTTTATTCATTTATTTGACAGAGAGAGAGCACAAACAGGGGGAGGGGCAGAAGGAGAGGGAAAAGCAGACTCCCCACTGAGCAGGGACCATGACGCGGGACTCAGTCCCAGGACCCCGAGATCATGACCCAAGCCGAAGGCAGATGCCCAACTGACTGAGCCACCCAGGTGCCCGTTAAAAATAAAATCTTAAAAAAAAAATTTCTCTTACTCCCTTCCAAACTGAAGATCATGTTCTTTAACAGAAAAGATGAGACAAAGTAAGAATTGCATATTCCTGCCTTTTCTTGTGACATTGAGTTTATGTTATTAGCGATGATCTTGATTTATAGTAAGATAGTATATATTGCAAAAAATAGAAAAGACATTCAAAATGTCTGATTTCTTTCTTCAAGAAATAATAGAAAGTGCAATGCAAGGAGGAAATTATCAGCATATTTCTAGAGAGGGAGAATATTAACGTATTACAGAGTACGGCAAAGGCTATTAGTTATTTCTCAGTGCTATGGGTTGAAATATGTCTTCCCCCAAATTCATATGTGGGAGTCTTGATTCCCCAGTGCCTCAGAATGTGACTTATTTGGAAATAGGGTATTTACAGAGATAATCAAGTTTAAATGTCACTAGAATGGGTCCTAAAGTAATCTGATTGATTCGTAGGAAAAGGGGAAATTTGGGCCTGGAGACAGGCACAGAGGGAAGATGATATGAAGACACAGAGGGAGGAGACAGCCATCTACAAGTCAAGGAGAGAGGCCTGGAACAGAGCCTCCCCACACAGCCCTAGGGAGGAGCCAAACTGGCTGTCACCTTGATTTTGGACTTCTAGCCTCCAGAGCTGTGAGACAGTTAACTTTTTGATTTTTAAGTCACGTGGTTTGTGATTCCTTGTTATGGCAGCCCTAGCAAGTGAATGCACTCAGTCACTTCCAGTGGTGACCTCCAATGAACCATGCCTCCCAGGATCTATGCCCGTTATCATCCCACTCCCCAGAATGTGTAGGCCCAAGGAAATAAAGCATCAAGGCATTCGAAAACTTTCTGGGGCTGGATCCCAACAAGGACATGGACAAACTCTAGAACATTGACAAACTCAGGCTCCTTTGAGCTCACTTCTGGACTAAGCTTCAAACTTGGTCTATAAAAACTGAGACTCCCTCTCACCCCATGTGTGCCCAGCCTACCAGGGGCACTCATAGATACACACACACACACACACACACACACACACACACTCACGAAGGGACTTGAACAAACACTGGCCTGGTATCTAGCAGCTCAAGCCCACATCCCTGGGATGACTCTAGCCCCCTTTAAGATGCCTGCCTGCTTGAGAAAGCTTAGTTCTGCCAGGAGAAGTCACCGTTTGCTCCAGCCCAAACTGGTAAAAAGCAGACGGGCCACTGAATTCTCTCATACAGCGGTGACTTTAGAAAACTATAATTATAAATCCTTTCTCTGACCCTTTGAGCCATAAGCCGCCTACCACCTAGAACGGTCTTTTCAAGGACCCGAGAGCTGTCTGTTTGAAATGCAGACATTCAGGGGGATAATGTCACTCTCTGCTGTGGTCTCGTGTGTGCCTTGCTCAAACTTTTATCATCGCCTTTTGTCATAAACCTACGGGAGGTGTGTTTCTTGTCTGGATAAGCGCCATTGAATGAACCCAGAAGTTCTAGTCACATGGACCAACTCCCTTTACAGTGCTCAGTGCCTTTCCTTTAGCACCTCCCAGCCTTTAAAAGGTCTCCTGCCTTTTGTTTCAGCCAAGTTGAGTTCAGTCAATGCCGGACTTTTTTTTTTCTGTTGCAATGGTTATTACTGAATGAAGTCTACCCTTACTGCTCTAACTAGAGTCTAGCTTTGTTTACCCTTGACAGTCAGAGCGTTGTTTGCCTTCAGCTTCTCCTGACCTCCACACGCTCTTGACTTGTTCTCATTCCTCCCTCGTTTTCATTTCTTTTTCACGTTTTGCTGGAAGTGCATGGTCAGACTCTCCTGACAAAGACTGAACCTTGTTGACAATGAAGCACGCTAGAGGATGTGTGTAGCACTGTGGCTAGGTGAGAGTCATTAGCATATTATCTGATTTCTTTCTGAAAGATTGACTCAACTGTTGGGTAAGACTTAATAAAAACTCATTTTCTCCGGGCTCTTTTTTTTCTCCTTTTCTCAGGCTTTTCTATTCTTCCTGCTTATCCTTTTTGCATCAGGGCACACCCAGAATATTACATTGGGGGTTTTCTTTTCTTTTTTAATATTTTATTTATTTATTTGTCAGAGAGAAAGAGAGAGAGAGAGTACAAGCAGGGGGAGTAGCAGGCAGAGGGGGAAGCAGGCTCCCCGCTGAGCAGAGAGCCCGAAGCGGGGCTCGATCCCAGGACCCTGAGATCATGACCTGAGCTGAAGGCAGAGGCTTTAACCCACTGAGCCACCCAGGTGCCCCTAAAGGTCGAACTCTTAACAGCTGAGCAAAGACTTGAGCTCTGATCGGTCTCTACCTCTTGGATTTTACATCCTTACCACGTGATCTGTTGGTCGCACCAAGCGAAGCACATTCTGCTTTGACACCTGAGCTCAGACTACTCCTTCTGCCTGGACTCCCCTGCCCTCAGGTAACACATCGGCTTCTCTCCCTCCTTCCACCCAGGTCTCGGTTAAAAAGCACCTCTTGAAGTCATCTTTAACTCTCCTCTCTACAGTGTTATCTCCCCCACCCCTTGTCAATCTTATCTCCAAATCCTGCCTTATTTTTCCCTCTAGCAATTATCTTTTTCAGTCCGGATCGTGGCCCTGAAGTCTGGGCTGTGATGACCAATTGTCAACCTGATACCTCCACTTGGCTATCTATCAGTTTCCTCAAACTCACCGGAGCCATATCCAACACGAGCTCTGGTTCCCCTCCCACAGCACCCCCCCGCCCCCCCCAGTCTGTTATCCTCCTCATTTCAATGAACGGCAGCTCTCTTCTTCTAATCCCGGAGGGCAAAATCTTTGAGTCACTTTTCAGGTCTTTCCTTTCCTCACACCTCCTGCCCAGTCTGTCAGCAAATCCTATTCTCTATCTTCAAGGTAAATCCTGACTCCAACCACCGCTCCCCACCTCTAGGCTGTCTCCTGGCTTAATCCCCATTGCTTCCCACCCAGATTAGTGCGATAATCTCCTCAGCGAGCTCCCTGCTTTTCTGCTCTAGGCCTTTTCAGTTTGTGTTCCACACAACAGCCAAAGCGATCTTCTTAAACTATTAGTCAGACTGTGTGTCTCCCACTTTTCTCTCCTAAAAGAGATTTCACAGCTTTGTGCTTATCTTCCATGCTAATGGTTATCAAATCTAGTATTTTAAGCTCCACACATGAATTTTCAAACAGCTGCTGTGATGAGGCCCGGTCCTTGAGAAGGAAGTCAAAAAACTCATGTCAGGTGTCAGCACAGAAGGGTGCAGCCAATAAAGGTTGGTTCCTCATCTCTTCTCAGGACAAAGGAAAGGCACACATCTGTTCAGCTTTCAGCTGCTCAGATGGAGGGGACAGGGGACCCAGGAGTGGGGGGGTTCTGGGGCCAGCTGAACAGCTCTTTTGTTTTATTACAGCCACCCTGTAGGCTTCCCCTCATTTGCATCAGCCTTCAAAACATGGAACTAAAAATCTGTCCCCTGCCACCTCACTCCCCCTCGAGTACTTCTACTTCCTGTTCCCTGTAAGGAACAGGAAGCTCTTCCTCTCTGGAAAGGATTCTCAGCTGAGGGAGCCACACATGCATTTTTTGGGCATGTCTTTTCTTTCTTTCTTTTTTTTTTTTAAATTTTATTTATTTATTTTTTTAAGATTTTTATTTATTTATTTGACAGAGAGGAGAGAGATCACAAGTAGGCAGAGATGCAGGCAGAGAGAGAGGGGGAAGCAGGCTCCCCGCTGAGCAGAGAGCCCGATCCCAGGACCCTGAGTTCATGACCTGAGCCGAAGGCAGAGGCTTTAACCCAGTGAGCCACCCAGACGCCCGGGCATGTCCTTTCTGAATGTTTCAATGGAAGGAGACTTTCAGCTACTCTCCTGGCCAGCTCTGTGATGCACGTCACGTCCCTTTTTTCCTTTTGGCAAAAATGGGTTTCTCATCTGTAGAATGGGTATATTATTTGCTCTGTCTAGTATCAAGTGTTTCAAATGAGAGGATAGGATGCAGTAGTAGTTTGAAGATATTAGATGGGTATAGTTTTCATTTGTAATGGACGAAGAAGATTATATAATAAAATAGAAAAGAAGTTGCTGGGGGTGGGGGAAACAGGGAGAAGTCTGTAAAGGGGGACAAACTTTCAGCTATCCGATGAATAAGGTCTAAATAAGGTCTAATGTAAAGCATGGTATCCATTTGGATAATATTGTTATTGTATAATTGAAATTTTCTAAGAGAGTAGAACTTAAAAGTTTTCACCAAGAAAAGAAAAAGGTAAGCGTGTGAGGAGATGCGAGTGTTAACGTGTTAAGTAACTACATGGGATGAATCCTTTCACGATGTACACATATATCAAATCACCACTTTACACTTTAAATGTCTTATAATTTGATGTCAATTATGCTCAATAAAGCTGGAATTTTTTATTTTATTTTATTTTTAAAGATTTTATTTATTTATTTGACACAGAGATAGAGGGCACAAGCAGCAGGAGAAGCAGGCTCTCCGCTGAGCAGGAACCCCGATGTGGGACTCGATCCCAGGACCCTGGGATCATGACCTGAGCCGAAGGCAGACACTGAACCGACTGAGCCATCCAGGCGCCCTAAAGCTGGAATTTTAAAAATAAAATAAAATAAGAAAATACTGCATTTACAATCTATTTTTTTTAAAGATTTTATTTATTTGAGAGAGAGAGAGGGTATGTGAGCACCGGCAGGGGGAGGGGGAGAAGGGGTTCAATCCGAGGACCCTGGCGTCGTGACCGGAGCCGAAGGCCACCCAGGCGCCTCAGCACTTACAATCCATGAAATCCTTCTAGCTAGGTATCCAGTCTTATCTCAGAAACAAAAGCACAAGCTTCCTGGAGTAACAGGTCGCATTGCTCCCCTCCCCCACAACCCCTCCCAAGAGCATTTACTGAAATTTGAGACTTTCCCCGAGATTTCTAGCATCTTTACAGAGAAAAAGAGCAGATGTTTTTCCAACCTGAGACCTGTTCTGAACTTTCTTTTTATAGCTCAATAATGCTTCTAATAATTTTTTCAGGTTTTGTGCTTGTTATTGATAAGATGTAATAAAATACAATACAACCTTTTAACAATATTGAACTTACAGAAAATACCGTGTATTAGTTTTCTTTGGCTGCTGTAACAAATTACCATAAATTTGGTGGTTTAGAACATCACACATTTATTCTCTTGCAGTTCCGGGGGCCAGAAGTTCAAAATCGGTTTCTCTGGGCTAAAGTGAAGATGTCGTAGGCCTGTGTTGTCTCTGGAGCTTCTAGGGGAGAAACCGTTTCCTAGCCTTTTCCAGCATCTGGTGGCGCTGGCCTCTCTTGGTTCACGGCCCCTTCCTCTCTCTGCAAAGCCATCCTTTTAGCATCACCAAATCTCCCTCTGCTTCTGTCCTCCTCACACCTCCTCCTTTCCCTTCTGTGATTAATCTCCTCTGCTTCCTCTTAGAAGGACACTTGCGATTGCATTTAGGGCCGCCTGGATAATCCATGATACTCTCCCCATCACAAAATCCTTAATTTAATCCCATCTACAAAGACCCCTTTTGTTTGTAAGATAATATTCGAAGACCACGGATAACCTCTGGGGTCATTATTCAGCCCAGTCCTGGAAGGGGATGATTATTTTTAAAATAAAAAGTTCAAAAAATATTTTGCTAAATAATAATAGTAATAGTAATAATAATAATACAGTGCATTCTATGTGCTGGACACTGTTTTAAGCATTTGGGGTGTGTACGTGTGTGTGTGTGTGTAATCATTTGTTTCTCACTTTGATGATTTTTGACTCAGGTCTACTCAGGAAATGCAAGAAACCCTTTGGGCTACCTACATCACCCACTTCAATTTCATATTAGTAAAATAATTACTTCAGTAATAGGAATGAAAAGTTATTATTAAGGAAATATACAAGGAAAAGGGAGGTGGAAGGATTGTCGACTCATTTGTGTTTCCAATAGCAGTATGATCATTTAAACTTGAAATGCACTGTCTATCTTAAAGTGTAATTACTGGAAAGTTATAAGCCCCCCAAATGTTGTCGATGCAACAACAATACATGGGTTAATTAGAGAAGTGACCATAAACTATGTGGATGGCAAGGAAGCTAAACTAATGGGAATTGATGGCTAAAGGAACAAAAAGAGCCACAATAGAAAATTTAACCATCTCAGAATAACACTGATGACAAGATGTGCTTCCTGAGAACAGCAGGCATCCCATCCCACACCTGTGGGGACGCATGGGCAGTAGGAACTTTGATAAGAGTAACAAGCACTGCCTAGCAACCAGTCTACTGAATTACAGTCTTTAGTAAACAATAGAATATGATAATGTTCACTACAAACAATAACTTTTATTAATTCTCAGAGGTTTACTGTAATTAGCAAGTCCTGGTAATAATGATGATGAAACTTACACATTTGAGCCTTTACTATGGGGAAAGTACTGAGCTAAATACTTTAGTGCATTAATTTCTTAATCTCGTATGGATAGGAAGTATAAATCTGAGGCACAGTGAAATCAGGTAACTTGCTCCATCACACGGCTAAAAAGTAGTGGAACTGGGGGAGGATCCGAGGCAGCCCTTAAGAATAAAAATCAAAGGCTATGGAATAGTTTGGGCCAATCTTTAAGAATGATTGTTTTAGACATTTAGACCACTGCTTCTTCCAGAGTTAATATATATAACTATAAGCCCTTTTATAACCTCTGCTCAAGTCAGCCTTAGGATTGGATTATAGTTACCATTTACCTATAGATTTCCTCCACGAAACTGTCAGCACCTAGAGATCAGAGAAGTCATCTTATTCTTATGTTTTCTACGGCCCTAGAGAAATGTCTAGCACATCATAATGTCTCAAAGTATGTTAACACTCTAACTGTTCATGTGGTAGAGCTGACCACTGTATTTTACTTCTCTGATGATCTTCACATATTATTTTTGTGAATACATATCTAACACTAGGCTCAGTCGTGGGGTAGTGCGGTGGTAAACTTGTGTGTGATGCTCCCTTCCAGGAGTTTGCACCCAATGGGGGACAGAGGCGTTGAAGGAAACATTAATATAATAACAAAGAGAGATACCATCCGACCATGCTCTAAAAGTTCTACTTCTAAAGGAAGGTCAGGGAAGGACTTGTGGACAAGTATTTAAGGTAGGCGAGTGTTTAAGGTTGAGAGCTGAAAACTGAGGGGTGGTAAGTCAGGTCAGAAGGGAGAGGGAGTGATGGGGAGGACAGAGGACAGAGGGGGTATCCTAGGTAGAGGGATGGTGTGTTGAAAGGTGGAGAGATAAGAAGCATGAAGTACTTGAGGTCCTGAAATAACTTGATCTAGTTCTTGAGCCTGTAGGACAAGAAGGCAAAAGTCTGGGGGATTAGGCATGGGCTGGCTCTGAGAGGGCCATGTTATGGATTTTATCCCAAGGCACTGGGAAAACAGTGGAGGGTTTTAAACAAGGTTAGTGTTTTGCTAGGATTTACATCCAGAATGATCTCATTTGTTGTGGCGCAAAGAACGGCTTGTAAGAAGTAAAATGGAAGGCAGGGAGACCCATTAGAGGTTATTTCAGAGGTCCAGGTGACAGAGGATGGCGATGGCAGGGATGGAAAGAAGCTTCAGAAACAAATGACTGGCCAACTGAGTGGGTCAACCATGTTCCTAATTAAAGTATTAGGAAAAAATGTTCTCCAACTGCATCATTAATCTCATCCTCTGTGATCTTTGGGAGGGAAGAGTATGTGACTTAATATTGTCCTGATTCTTGTTTTTTTAAGCTTTATTTTATTTATTAATTTGAGAGAGAGACAGAGAGACAGCAAGTACAAGCAGGGGGAGGGGCAGAGGGAGAGTGTCTCAAGCAGACTTGGCGCTGAGCGTAGAGCCCGATGTGGGGCTTGACGCAGGGCTCGATCTCACGACTCTGAGATCATGACCTGAGCCAAAATCAAGAGTCAGATCCTACACCCACAGAGCCACCCAGGCGCCCCAGTATTGCTGTGATTCTGAACTCCATGCTGAAGGTCAAGAGAGTAGTGTCAGCTCCACAGTGAAGACGAATTGGGCTGTGGTGTTTAAGTGGTCCACCATGGTGCGGGTGTGGGGGACAACCGAGGGGCCAGTGGCTAGACGTGGTAGTTTTCAGCCAGAGCTGTGCATCTGAACCACATGTAGAGCCCAGGACCCCATTCCGGGTCTACTGACTCACACCCTCCAGAGGTGCTTTCAATGCCCTTCAGTTAAGAACTTGATGTCTAGGGCAGGAAGAACTGAGGACTGAATAGGGCTTTTCAGAGAAGAGTGATGTGGGAATTACTAAGGAGGTATAATTTCCAGGACTTGGCAACCAACTGGATGTGACACAAAGAGAAGAGAAAGAAGGTTTCATAGACAAAAGGATTCTGCGATTGTCCTTTAGGGCCTTTCTGACCTGGGATTTTGTGAGAAGTGGATAAAGTCACCCGTGTGGGCACAGGTTGGATTTCAGCCCCTCGTCGGGCCCTCTGCAGGGTGTCCCCTCCTCGCATCGGTCCCATGGGGCAGCTCTGGTTTCCCACCTGAAAACTGGAGGCTTGGGCTGCATGGGAGGTGGGCAGGTGAGCAAAGAGAGGGGTAGGGCTGGTTCGAATCACAGTCTGTTTGATATGTAGTCGGATATCCATCCATCTGCAGGTATTAGAGCAGGTAAGTGGACATGGGGTCTGCTGCTTTTTTAAGACCGTAGGTGGAGCTGAGAGCTCTTCGTATAGCTGCAAAGGCCAAAGGCAGGACATTGGCTGGTATCGCCAAAGGCATGATTACACATAAAAAGCAGAGTCCGGGCACCTGGGTGGCTCAGTCGGTTAAGTGTCTGCTTTCGGCTCAGGTCAGGATCCCAGGGTCCTGCTCTGCGGGGAGCCTGCTTCTCCGTCTCCCACTCCCCCTGCTTGTGTTCCATTTCTTGCTGTCTCTCTCTCTGTCAAATAAATAAATAAAATCTTTAAAAAAATAAAGATAAAAAAATAAAAGGCAGAGTTCCCTATTACTCAAGTGTAAGTGGCGGCAGTTAATTAGATTCAGTGGGACTAAACGACCACTTAGATACTAACCAGTACTAGAACAGAATTCTCTCCCTAAAACCAAAAGGCTGTTTTCCTGAAACTTGGCCTACACAATAGCAAGAAATGCTATGTTTGGGTCATTTAATGCCTTAGGGAGAAAACAGGCCAGAGGAGCCAACCTTGGGGGAACTTACAAATATTACCACACATGTTGTAAACTCAAACAATGGAGGGCATAATAACTAAACACACCACCAGTGACATTGCACGGGGCCCAAGTCAAAGGGCTCTGGACAGTTCATTGCCATGTACGGACTTCTGCTTGCGAGATGCTTTTCAGGATTTCCCCCCATTTACCTGAGATGGTTAGAAATTCACTTTGCACCATTGCAAATAAACATTTGCACCAATGTTTATTTGCATTTTAAGATATGTTTCCTTTTTTTTTTTTTTTCCTATATCTGGTTTCTGGCTCAAGTGTCCAGCCCTTTCTGATTTAGAGCCTTTCTGTCCTTCCTAGAATAACTCAGATGTTTGTGAAGGAACATTTGCATAACTGAGTAGGTTTATTTCTCAAACTCAGAGCAGAGTTTTGCAGCCTGGCTCTGCCAGTTCCTCTTAGAGGTTTCAGTTCTCCTGGCCGAGCACAGCTAATAATAAAAATCAACACTCGTGGGACATTTCTGTGCACACGGTGTGGGGCTTAGTGTTTTACCCTTGCAATAACGCTGGGAAGGGGGTATGATTATCACCATTTAAAAAATGGGGAAACTAACCCAGAGCCTAAAAATTTGGGTCAAGGTAATGTCACCAGTCAGTGGTAGGCAGAGATTTGAATTCAGGTTCAGCTGACTCTAAAGCCAGAAACGGTTTTTTAATATTATGATTATGGACATATAATATCCATATAATATAATATGTTATACGTAACATAGATTTACCATGTTAAGCATTTTAAGTATACAGGTTAGTGGCATTGGGGACATACACACTGTTGTGGGACCATCCTCTTCCCATCCACCCCCAGAACCTTTTCATCTTCCCAAACTAAAAGTCTGTACCCACCAGACAATAATTCCCAATGCCCCTCCCACTCCGCCCCCGAAATTGCCATTCTACTTTCTGTCTATGAATCTGATGACTCTAGTTACCTCACATAAGTAGAGTCGTTCAGTGTTCGCCCTTTTATACCTGGCTGATTTCACTCAGCATCCTGTTCTCAAGTTTACCTAGGTCTTAGCACGAGTCAGGACTTGCTTCTCTTTAACGGCTGAATGATAGCCCACTGTGTGTATTAGACCACATTTGCTGATGGGCGTTTGGGTTGCTTAGACATTCTCATATTGTAAATAGCGTTGCTGTGGACCCTGTCCCTGCTTTCAGTTTAAGGTCCTTGATCGTAAGCACTGCTCCACGTAGCAGCAAGATCACAGCTCAGAGACCGGGTTGATGAGCACGCAGTTTCCTTTATAGAATTCAGAGCCACACATCTCCGACATGACAGAGAGGGAAGGAGAGAGTACAGGGGCTTTGTTTCCCTCCCAACAACTGCCCGGTAGAAGACTAGGGGCCATCATTGTCCACCTGATCGTACCTGGAACCAGTCATGAAACACAAGTCACAGTTCTTCTTTTCACAGTAAAAACCAAAACAAACCACCCCCATGTTCTCACCAGTATGAAAAATGCCTTTTTTTTTTTTTTCTTTTTAAAGAAAAGCCCTGCTCTTTGGTATAATTTATTTGACCGTGTCATTTCAACCACTTTCCCGCCCTCTGCCCCCCACCTGCCTGGTTCTCTCCCGTCTATCCGTGGGCTCCCTGGCTCATGCTGATATTTGCACAGATCTGTTTCACTGGGAAGACACGTTTCTCACTCTCCTTTGGTCATTTTCTATCTTGACATAGCAGGAATGGCTTTATTTTTTTTTGGTAATTAATTAGCAAACTATAAAAACGAACCTTTCTTTCCTGGTTCTCCTTGGTAATCTCTCAGTGCCAAACCTCTTCAGCATCCCCTGTCTGTTCTCTCTCCCTCTCACCCAAGTCCCCCACGCCTCCTTTCTGATGCGGCTGGTTCAGGAGGGTCCCCGGGGAGGCTGGACGGGAATCACCAGTGTGTCGGGGATCGGTGAGCCCTCAGGGTTCCAGGGGAGAGACCCACCTGCACTTTACTCCTGCTGCGGGTCCCAAAGCTGCCCTTTGGCTCCTTCGGGTTCTGCTGCTTTCCCCACCTCACTGCCCTCTGCCCAGCACGTAGCTCCACACTTCTCCGATGCTCTGTCATAGGAATGATGAAAATCCACGGGGATGTGCTCCTAGATTCTTATGATTGGGGGAGAGGGATACAGAGCTAAATGGGAGGGCTACATGTTTCTAGCTCCTCTCTGCCAGCAAGGAGGTAGCTGTCCCTTATTCAGAACGACAGGGCCAAGAAAAGCGGAGCCCAAGATCCAAACCGAAGTGAGGGAGAACCAGGGAGTGAAGTTGGTAGACTAGCAAAAAAGAACATGAGGCAGACTTTAGATCGGGGGTCAGAGTGTGAAGCCAGGAGGCGGAAGCATCCTTTAGGGAGGGTTACGCAATAAATGGAACTTGAGCTGTGGTCCTTCCTTGTGAGGCCCAAGCTGTGGGCTAAGGGTCAGGCACAGAGTCCATAATATTCCTCCTAGAGTTCTGAAGAGCAGGTGGGAGAAACGACAGCAATATACCTGAAGGTCTCCGCTGGGGTAGTTCCACTCTGCCCTTTTAAGGCTAAACTGGCCGTGAAGAGAAAAACCATCCTAGAAGGGTGGGTATTTTTTTATTCCGTCACTTTTCTTTCTTTCTCTCTCTCTCTCTTTCTTTCTTTCTTTCTTTCTTTCTTTCTTTCTTTCTTTCTTTCTTTCTTTCTTTCTTTCTTTCCTTCTTTCCTTCTTTCTTTCCTTCTTTCTTTCTTTCTTTCTTCTTTCTTTCTTTCTTTTTTTTTTTTTAGAGAGAGAGTTCGAGTGGGGTGAGAGAGGCAGAGAGAAACAGAATCTTAAGCAGGCTCCGTGCTGAGTGTGGAGTCCAGCATGGGGCTTGATCTCACAACCCTGAGATCACGACCTGAGCTGAAATCAAGAGTGAGATGCTTAACCAACTGAGCCACCCAGGCTCCCAGCTTTTTTTTTTTTTTTTAATGTTTATTTAAGTAATCTTTACACCCAGTGTGGGGCTCGAACTCACACCCCTGAGACCAAGCACCACATGCTCTTTAACTGAGCCAGCCAGATGCCCCTGGTCACTTTTTGTTCTTTTTTTTTTTTTTTTTTAAGATTTTATTTATTTATTTGATAGAGACAGAGCAAGAGAAGAAACAGAAGCAGGGGAAGTGGGAGAAGGAGAAGCAGGCTTCCTGCTGAGCAGAGAGCCTGATGTGGGGCTCGATCCTAGGACCCTGGGATCATGACCTGAGCTGAAGGCAGATGCTTAACGACTGAGCCACCCAGGCGCCCCTCACTTTTTGTTCTTAAGGAGAATTTCTACCGTAGTCCAACTTCATGTATTTATGCATTAAGAAATCCACCTTTTGGTGTTAGGATCAATGTTCCGTCTGAATTTTTTAGGCTGCAGGTAGAATACCTTGTTAGGGGCATCACCAAACACGAAATTGGAATTCACGGGAACAGATACTAATTTTGAAATTGAATACAGTTTAAAGTGGCTTCCCTGAGCTTTGGCTCTGTGACAGTTAGGCATTTAAAAGCTCTTGCCATCAGCCCACCTCCCTCCCCAACCAAGCGAAGTTTCTCTGGCTCTTCTCTGCACAGTCCAGCCCAACCTATTGTTCCAGACACGGCTCGGGGTCAACTCTCCCAAGAAAGCAAGCCTGGACTGCTCCAGCCCCAGGACTTCTCCCCTCCCTCGGCCACACTGCTGCATGACCCATGCTCGCTCCCACAGGAACACACTCTCGGGACTTAGACCCAGGACACAGCATGCCTTCAAAGGGATCCTTTGGCTTTCTGTATTCTGAGTGGTAAGTGTTGTCCCTTGAGAAGAAGGTTCACTTGAGCCAAACTGGTTCCTCGTATTGTGTTCCCCATAGGTTGGTCCAGCCCAGTGCCGGGCCCCACACTGGTTCTCAGAAATGACCCGTCGACTGGAGCAGCAGGAAATCAGGGATGGAGGAGGGCCTTTCTTCCCTCTTTTTTTTTTTTTTTTTTAAGATTTTATATATTTATTTGACAGAGAGAGAAACAGCGAGAGAGGGAACACAAGCAGGGGGAGTGGGAGAGGGAGAAGCAGGCTTCCTGCTGAGCAGGGAGCCCTTTGCGGGGCTCGATCCCAGGACCCTGGGATCACGACCCTTACCGAAGGCAGATGCTTAACGCCTGAGCCACCCAGGCGCCCCCTGTCTTCTCTTGTTACACCTCCTGGCCATGGTTTTGCAGAACATTCAGAGGAAGGACAGCATGCTGGCTCAGCGGATCTCGCTTTCCATGCTTTCCGTGAGCTCCTTCAGGGGTGACGGAGAGGGACATTGGGAACAGGGAAGGGTGGGGTATTCGGTTTTTACAGAGAAACAGAGCCAACAGAAAGAGCAACAGTGAGAGGCAGGGGTCGATTTTAAAGAATAGGTTCAGGCGACTGCGGGGGCCTCGGGAGGCCGGGAGGCTGGGGACTCAGGGAGGCATAGCCGTCTCAGTGCAGAGGGTGTCTGCTCGCAGAATTCCTCCTTACTTGGGGGAGGTCAGTCTTTGTCCTCTTAAGGCTTTCAACTGATCTGATGAGGCCCACCCACACAACACAGGGTAATCTACTTTCCCCGAAGTCTACGAATTTAAACTTTAATCTCAGAAAAAAACACCCTCACAGAAGCATCCGCAGAAGCATCCGGCACGTTTAACCAAATAGGGAACTTGCCCCGTCTGCTGGCTTGATGAGCAGCTCGAGGCTTTAGTGGACCGGCCTCTGAGCAGTATTTCCTAATGAGACCAGAAAACAAACAATTCTCTCAATGGGAAAAGGTCAAAAGGGAGAAGCACCATGCAGATCCAGGCTGTCTATCCGCACAGGAAAAGGAACAGATGGGAAAACCTCCCGGTGGCAACAGAAGGCGCCTCTCTCTGGGAGGCCAGAGACAGCTGTTGAGGGCTCCTGAGAGACCCCGGCGCACCCCCAGACCCAGCTGGGCATATCCTCTGTGGACCTGCTGTTGCCCCCCGCCCCCTCCCCGGCCCCCCTCGCTCTGGGCATCCGGCCTGAGCCGCAGCCTTGCACAGAGAGTGTCCAGTGCCCTAGAGAGCCCCGGCTGTCCTCTGGGCCTTTCCTCCTCCGCGGCGAGCAGATCCTTTTCTCTTTCTCCTCCGGGGAACACTTGCCCATTTCTTCCCGTGCTGCTCAACTGCCACGTCCAGCGTGAGGCTGGTGCTGACGCCCGCGTGTATTTCTCCTCTTCTCCACACTGTCTCTGACGCTGTGCCTCACGTCACCAGGCACTCTGTGCGCTCTGTGTGATGGTCGGAACCAAATGCCACACGCTGGGGCGCTTACACAGCACCTACAGGCTTTCTCACAATTCTGAGGGCTAGGAGCCCATGATCAAGGGGTTGTCAGGGATGGTTTCTCCTGCGGCTTCTCTCCTTGTCTTCTCCCTCTGTTTTCACATCGTCTACACTCTGTGTCTGTGTCCAAATATCCTCTTAATAGATTTTTAAAAATATTTTATTTATTTATTTGAGAGGGAGAGAGAGAGAACAAGCGAGGAGTGAGGGGTAGAAGGAGAGGGAGAAGCAGACTCCTCGCTGAGCCAGACGCCTGTTATGGGACTCGATCCCAGGACGCTGGGGATCATGATCTGAGCAGAAGGCAGACGCTTAACCAACTGAGCCACCCAGATGTTCTAAATTTCTTCTTCTTTTAAGGACTTTAGTCATATTGGATTGGAGTCCACCCTTAGGATCTCCTCTTAATTTAATCATCTCTGTAATCGCACATCTCCCAAGTCACCTACCTCCCAAACAAGGTCTCACATTTGAAGGACTAGAGCTTAGGACTTCAACATATGAATTTGAGGGGGCATACGATTCAGCACATAATAGTGTCCTTGGGTGAACAGCACAAGAGTTCAGTTTTTCACTTGCACAATAATAGGAGTAAAAGGATGTAATAGGGGTAATAGGAATGGCTGTCCCACAGTGCTTTTATAAAGCTGAAAGGAGTTGATGTGAATAAAGGAATTAGCAGAGAGCCTGACAAATGATCATTATTCAATACACGACAGTTGCTTTAATAATACTACTTAACAATTCTTGCTATTTATTAAATGTCTTATTTAATAATATTAAAAATATTTTATTAGTAAATAATATAATATAAATAATATAAAATATTTTATAAAATAATATTTTATATTATTATTTAAAAATATTTAAAAATATTTTTTAGGGCGCCTGTCTGGCTCAGTCAGTTGAGTGTGCAGCTCTCGATCTCAGGGTTGTGAGTTCGAGCCCCATGTTGGGTGTAGAGATTACTTAAAAATAAAATCCTTAAACGATATATATTTTTAAAAGTTTAACACTTATTACTATAGGAGTTAATACTGATAATAATAATATAATAATAATAAATAATAAAATGTAATTATTATAATAAATAATAATTGATAATGATGACACGGAGTTAAAATCTTGGGCTTTGAAGTTATGCAGAAATGGATTCCCAGAACCAGTAGCTGTTTGACCAGGGGCAAGGTACTCAATCTGCTTGTCTGTGTCTCTCTTTTTTTTTTTTTTTTAAAGTAGGCACCGGGCCTAGCATGGAGCCCGATGCAGGGCTTGATCTCATGACACTGAGATCAAGACCTGAGCTGAAATCAAGAGCTGGACACTTAACCAAGTGAGCCACCCAGGCGCCCCTGTGTCTCAGTGTTTCGATCTGTAAATTGCAGATATGAAATCACTGTGTCACAGAACGATGTAAAGACCTGCTGAGCTGATGTATAGGAAACACATGTTAACCATTCAATAAATGGTAGCTCCAACAGTTCAATTATAAACTAACCCAGATGCTGAAGACACAGTGCTGAAAGAAGAGAGAGGCTTACTTCTCCCTCAGGTAACAGTGAGCCAAGCCAGACTGAGAAGGAAGGCAGCCCTCTGCATTGCAAAGTCGGCGGCATGCTAGATCCCTTCCCCTTTGTTCTCTGCTGTCCCAGGTTGTCGTCCTCATGTGCACAAAGTGGGGTTTGCTGCAGGGTTCCCGTTACAGCCAGTGGGTAGGAGAAAGAGAAAATCTAGGATAAGCGACTTTCCTTTAAGCAAGTGACACACATATACCTTTCTCACCTGTGTTAAGAACTTGGTCACATGGCCATCGCTAACTCTCAGGGAAGCTGAGAGATACAGTCTCTAGCTTGGCAGCCTGTGCTGAGCCAGAATTAGCTTGTCATCATGGAAGGAGGAAAGAATGGATTTGGTTGGGGGAGGGGGGCGTGGCGATGAAAGGAGTCTGCGAGAGTAGCTTCTGTATTATTACTGTGTGGCTTAAAAACAACACTGGCATGCCTTCATTATCTTCCCACTATAATTACGCTATGTGGTCCTGGAAGGCAGGGATGTCGCCTACCGCTTCAGTTCCTCTCATTACATCTCAAGAGCCAAGCCATAGAAGCAATTGTGCTAGTCGTTTGAACAAAGACTTGGATTTGGTTCTATGTGTCAAAACAACACAGCATTAATGGTTATACCACGAAATCAAGTAGCCCTTCATTTTTGAAAATGATATCCTCAAATCATGTTGTCTAGAAAATAAATAACATTTTTTTCTACTTTATTTCCATTGGAAACTCTTAGAGGTATTCCCGAGAGAAGAAACCAATCTCATCAGCAAAGAAAAAGGAGGGCCCACGCAGGACTCTGGAAAAGGATGTGATGTGAAAACAATGAATTCCTTGATTGAGAACAAGTAAGAATTTAAAAACTGATATTCAATATGAGAGGTTTTTAAAATAGTTCAGCAGTAACATGTAGCAAGTGATCTTCCCTGTCCCTTGCACAGTGTTGGTATTTCCCCTTACGATTTATGCATCATTGTTTCCACCTATGTCTCTGACCACAGTTTGCCAGTTTCTTGAGCTCTTATTTTTCTGTCCGTCCCCAACCAACATGTTTCTGTAGTCACCTAGATTTTGCCATTTCATCCTCTCCTTTTCTCTTCCTTCCTTCCTCTCTCTCTTTCTTTCTTTCTTTCTTTCTTTCTCTCTCTCTCTTTCTTTCTTTCTTTCTTTCTTTCTTTCTTTCTTTCTTTCTTTCTTTCTTTTTTACATTTTATTTATTTACTGGAGAGAGAGCGAGAGTGAGAGAGAGAGAGCATAGAGGGAGAAGAAGAAGCAGGCTCCCGATGAGCAGAGAGTCTAACATGGGGCTCGAACCCAGGACCCTGAGATCATGACCTGAGCCGAAGGCAGATGCTTAACTGACTGAGCCACCCAGGTCCCCCATTCTCTCCTTTTCTTACTCTACTCTTTTCAGGGGGTCCTATTTGTTCTACCACATTTCGTATACCCAGACTCATGTTTTGTATAGAATTCCAGCTTACAATTTCCAAGGGCCTGACACCTGCCCCCGAATGTCCCATAGCTAGTCCCCACATCACCGCCTAAAGTTGACCTTGTCATCTGGCCTGTCCGTCTGCTCCTTCTGTGTTCTCCACAGCAAGTAGGAAAATTACCATCCCCTCTAAACACCAAGCTAGAAAGTCTGGACTTACCCTTCTTCATTTCTACCCTTTGCCCTTCTAGCCCCCCTCCCTAGAATCGAACTAGTTACCAATACCTGCCATTTCTAACTTCATGATGACTTTTGAATTGTTTCCCTCCTCTTCATCTTTTCTATCACTGCCATAGGCTTTTTTTTTTTTTAAATCATCTCAGGCAGTATCATGTGACTGGATCTAGTTTTTACCCAGCTGCTCTCTGAAATACACATCTGAGCTCGTTACTTCCCGTCAAACAATTATTTATGGCTTTCCATGGCTCTTGGAGGACTGGGTAAATTCTCTGGCAAGAGATTTAGTAGTCACTGTACTGTGGCTCGTCCCTTACAGTCTTATCTCCTCTCTCACTTAGTATGCAGCCCACAGTCTGCCTGTTTGCCTCTCTGGCATCTCCCCAAAGTGCTTTAGAAAGTCCTTTTTCTGTATTTTGTTCATACTAGTTCCTCTACCTGGAACATACAAGAAAGCCTATAAGTGCCACGAGGGGTAAGGAAATAAGAGGATCACTGCTGTCTAGTATCATTAACAAAACATTTCTTTGGAGTAATGGATGTGCAATGAGGAATAACGAGGCTCATAATCTTGGATCTCCATAGTAGGGAAAATATACAGATGACACTGCACATCGTGGAGACTTCTCAAATACACACTTTACTATTGAGCCATTTAACTTTGGGCAGACTTCTTTACCTTCGTAGTACCTCAGTTCCATGAACGAAACCGAAGAAAAAGAGAACATTATTCAGCTAAGAATAATAATGCCCATCTCGAAGAGATAAATGTCTCAGGCTTTCTGAAGGTTAACGCTAAAGGGAAAACAACACTACACAAAACCAAATAAAACCCTCGTCCCTACCCCTGAGGAGCTTGAAGCTAACCAAATCAACCCCGAAGCAGGCGGGACTGATGATGAGTTTGCCGACGGCTCCAAGAGGAGCAAGGTGTCAGATATGAAAGTGGGAACCCAGTGAGTCCTTTGTACTAATCCTTCTCCTTAATACGGTCCCATCTTCTTGACAGTGACCATTTCTTCTGGAAGGTGGTAAAGTCAGCATTTCCCTGGGCCTCAGATGGCTCCCACAGAGCCTTCCTGCTGGTGGTGAGCAGCGTGGGGACAAGATGATGGATCACTTTACAAATATCTGGTGAATGAGGAAGGCAGCTTCTGTCACACACTGGCAGTATCCTTTAGATATGTGGATATGATGGTGTGACTATAGGGCCAATGAGAGGTCTCCCCACACCGGAGCCTGCTTCTCCCTCTCTCTCTGCCCCTCCCCCAATTCATGCTTGCTCCCTCTCTCTCTCCCTCAAACAAAATCATAAAAAAATTTTTTTCTCACATCACACAAAGCATTATTCTAATGTTAAGGAGATTTGCTTTGCTTGGACATTTTGGTTTGCAGAACTTAATATTTTTGACTGGGGAAAGAGATGGAACTGGAATTCGTTTTAGCTAAATGCATGTGAAGAACTGTTTTCAGAACATCAGTGGACTGTGACTCACAGACACAGTTTGGGCTTTAGCACCAGGAGAAGAAAATTTGGAAGAAAATCTTACAAATAATGGAAATCTGACACCTATGCTGGGATTGTCCTGGTTTTTGCCAGAACCCAAGCTAGCACTTCCTCTACTACTCGCTGCTGCATCTGGTGACCCAGCCTCTGCCATCAGGCTGCCGTCAGAATGGACACGATTTGGGATGCTAGTGATGAAGGAGTTACTAAGTGTTTACAACGGTCACTTAGCAAAAGCTTTAGTGAAACTCAAAGCTTCATTAGAGTGAGTTGATTACGGAGCAATGGCTGAAGGTAGACCTTGAGGTCAGAAGATGTGAGAAAGCGATCAGGATAGGACCGAGGGGATGAGAATTTGGAGGACAGTATTGGCTCCCCTTGAGAGTCTCTCCTGCTAATCCCATGGACTTGTGCCTCAGTCTCAGATGGGAGAGATAATGAGCAGAAATGTAAAGGATGGGTCGCTACATGGCACTGGGAACCAAGGGCAAGTCTCATCTGGAATCACGGTGACAGAGGGTGGCACAGGAAGGACGTACCCCACTTCAATAGAACTGTTCTGAAGCAGATCTGTGCGGGCTCAGTGTAATTTTGATGGCCAATCCGGGCGGTAGAGGAAAAGCATCCTCATTTGGCTTTGCCAGCAAAATTGTGGAAGAGAGCCAGAGCAGAAAAAAAAGGAAATAACAAATGTCCAGGCGTGGTATAAAGTATTTGTCTGGGGGGTTCTCTCCTGGGCCCAGCATGGCTTGAGTGGGGGAGCAGAAGGCCCCACCCAAGGGGGTGAAAGTGAACTAGATAAATGTGTTATAGCAAATCACCAAAATAAAGTCTCCCAAATACCCATCGACTCGTGCCAAATCTCAAGTCGTGACATCACTAAAGAGACTGCTTGCTGTTCTTTTTCCAATTTAGTTCAGAGGCTTGGAGATTTCATTGGACACAATCCGCTTAGATTTCAACAAAGCTTTCGCATGTCCCTGTAAATTTGCTCTTCCACAAAAAGACTGCAAAGCTTGTTTTTCTAATGGATTTCTTCCCAAGAAAGGTATTAAAAGATGAACTTCATATTTTCAGGATTCCACTGTGTGTGTGTGTGTGTGTGTGTGTATAATTTATTTTGTTCTTATTAGGAAGGATGTCTTCACACCTTGAGAGCTAGGTGCATTTTGTGTATGTATCTGCTATTATCTAGACTTCTCAGGGATCACTGTCAGCAATTTCTAAGTATCCTTTCTTGCTATTACTAATAATCGCACATTTTCGTAATGTTCTTAAGCTCACAGAGCCGCACCGATCTAACGCCTGAATGCATTTTCTTTTCATAAGAAGATGTGGACCACATTTTATGGGTGAGGAAACCAAGACTTGAATATCTTCCTCAAGGACTAGCTGTTAATGGGACAGATGCTATCTAAATGCAAGTTTCCTGGTGTTCAACCTTTATTCTCTTATCTATGCAGAGGGACATTGTACTACCGGTAAGCGTTATTCACAAATCATTTCTCAAATGTAATTTTATCCAGACTTTATCAGCCAAGTTGTTAAGCCGGAAAAAAACAAGAGTTCCCTCCCTCTGATATAATTGAGAAAAGAGACCAAAATGTAGCCAACGGGAAGAAACCACATGCTAAGAAAACTGAGGCTATACTTTGGGTGTCTGTTTCCCAGATGGAAATGGTACTGTCGCGTGGTCCTTACTGCTCTCAGGGCACTGGTATCCCATAGCGAGGACACGGCTGGGGGCTGCCTCTCTCTTTCCATGAACTAGCAGTCTTCTGTTGCGTCTGTCTTCAGCTGAAAGCTGGTGCAAGGAAGTCTAGCCTCCCTGCTGCGAACACAGTACGTCTGCACCTGTTAAACTTACAGGCCATCCATCACCCTGTAAAACACAAGGCCAAGTGTGTGTGGCCCTGGTCCTCCCGCTGGGTCACCCCCAAAACTCTGCCTTGTCTGATTCCTCCTTCCCTTCAACACCACTTGTGGTATTCGCTTTCCTGAGCTAGCCCTCCTCTGAAAATGTGAGAGGTAGCCCCATGGTTTTGGATGCTCTTCCTAGAATATATTGTCTTTAAAAAACCCACTTGACTTTCATGTTGTCAAAGTGAGCCCTCCTATGATTGGTGTGGATAAAAGTGTTGGAAACCATGCCACCTTGTCACTGATCACTTCCGGACTCTGGCAAGCTAACTTCTTTCTCCCTGGCTATTTTTGGGGCGATGACTCACCATCAGTTCAGTAACAGAGGAAAACTCCTTAGAGGCCACTAGCAAGGCACAGAGTGGAGCGGGAGAATCTCCTACTGGTTGGGTGGTTACCGAGAATATTTCAAGACATTTCTTTAAGCAAGGTCAGGTGCACTTCTGCTGCCCAGATCATTTCAGTATCAACTGAGGTGTTTCCGTTTCTAACATCGAATAGCAGGGGCAATGTATGTAAAAAATGCACATTTGTTTATTAGATAGAGAACCTTCTGTTTTTTCAACTGTGGTTGGCTTGGTTCCTCTAATTCGGTTCCGGTTTATGTGCGCATGCCTCAGGGTGAGCGGGAGGTGCGGACCGTGCAGGGGTCTCCCCCGTGGGTTTGGCCTCATGGGTGGCCTCCCCACCAGGCTTGGCTTCACACTGGAGCTGCTGCCCATTTGCTTAAGAGGGGCCCATCCCTTCCTGGGAAGCTGGAATTATGGAAAGGCGCATTTAGATGCAGGAATCAGGGGTCTTCTAACCACTGACCTTATATTAGTAATGTCTTTATATTTCTATCTGAGATAAAATAACGTGACAAAACACTTTGGAGTTGCAGAATCTTTTGGCTCTCCATAAGAATCCTGTTGCCAGCAAGGATGATTATCCAGAGTTCACAAATAAAAGGACCATGGACCCTAGGTGTAAATAATAAGCTCGATAAGAATAAGGGTGACGTCTCGCTACCATTTTTTGAGCACCTACTCTGTGCCAGGCATGGTAGTTGCTGCTCTACTCACATTACCACTGATTTGGTGTCAAACCTGAGCCCCATTTCCTAGACATAGAATCTGGTGGTCTGGTGCTCAGTGAGGTTGTTACTTGCCTCAGGCTACATCGAAAGCACCAAAGTTGGATGTAAACCTAGGATCCTCTGGTCCCAAATCCCAGGCTCTCTCCGCCATATCATACATAGAAGATTCGCTCAAAGAACCAAAGTATTCCCACTATAAATTTGATTTGCTTTCCGTTGCATCGAGATATGCCTTCTCTAAAATTCACCCTTGGTTGGTACTCCCTTTCATATTCCCTTTCTCATACACCTGGATTTCCCTACTTACGAGTGTCTGATAAAAAGCCTACTCTGTCCCAAGATGGCTTGCTAGCACCCCAGTTGCAGGCCATTCTCTCATGTCATGACAGCCTCAAAATGGAAATTACTGTCCATCCTCAAATTACTTGTTTGGAAAAAGGAAATACCAGAAACAAGGAAATTATATGATGAAATATTATTATCCCAGGCAGGTTTTGGAACACATGCACTACTATTAGTGAGGGCTCTTTCGTTGCAATGATAGAAGACCAACTCAAAATGTTTTTTAGCAAAAAGGCATTTTTAAGCTCAAGTTCCTGAAAGGTCTTAGGTAGATCCCAAGGAAAAACTACGTGTGGGGCTCTGTCTTTTTCCATTTCTCACCTCTGTTTTCCTGTGTGTCATCTTTCTTCTCCGTCAGGCTCTCTTTGAGGGCTAGTGTATTATCTTGCTTGGGCTACCATGACAAAGTACCATAGGCTCGTTTCAAACACCAGACCCTTATTCTCTCACAATTCTGGAGGCTAGAAGTCCAAGATCAGGGTTAGTTCCTTCTGGGAACAAGGAGGGAAGGACCGGTTCCAGACTTCTGCTCTGTGCGAGGGCAGTCCATTGAGGGAACAGCATGAAGAAAGTCACGGAGTCATGGAAAAGCATGGTGTATTTGAGAAATAACCCACAGTCCAATGCAGATGGGGCACAGAGTGCACTGAGAAATTTCTTTCTCTAGATCTTTGCAATAGCTTGAGAAGACAACTCTCGTCTTATTTCTGCTGGATTTGGATCTATAGTTCATTGGGTTATTATCTTTAGTTCTTCATTTCTTTGTTTTATGTAGTTCTTGATCCTCATATGCCATAGGAAAGTGGCCTTAATGGACCTGAGAATTCTCTAGTTCTAGGGAGAAGCAGAGAGTTTAAAAAGAGGAACAGAGAAAAATGAGGAGCTTGTGTGTGGGTCTAATTCCCTCTGAAAGGGGAAAACAAGTCTAAGTTTGAAGGTCATAGGGTTGCCTTGAAATTTTGCTGTGCAAAATTAATTTAATTAACGCAATTGTCTTAGCCAAGTTTAAAGTTAATCAGTATCTTCAACTTCCTCTGAAATAAATTCACACTGTTGACTATTTTAACTTTGATCAGTCCCCTCCCTATTCACATGATTTTCTAGCCACTTTATAGTCAATTTAGGGAGTGTCTGTAGGTAGTAAACTCTCTCGGTATTCATTCATTCACTTATTTAGAAAGCATTTTTATTTAGGCCACAGACTACTTCCTTATTCTCATTTACTAACTCTTTACGTGATACTACTGTAAGTGCTTTATATTCTCCCGTGCCTGCTCAAAACCTGCTTTTGATGTAACACTTGCATTAGGGCTGTCTTGGAAATTTCTCAGAGGATTGTACCTTTCCTTAAAGAAAGCACTCATGAGATTGTGTACACAGGTCTGTGAACGTTGATTTGTAAATGGTGAAGCCAACTGAAAAAT
Source organism: Potos flavus (assembly GCA_028534135.1). NCBI lineage: Eukaryota > Metazoa > Chordata > Mammalia > Carnivora > Procyonidae > Potos > Potos flavus. Next base: position 72,530,238 of record CM052899.1, on the reverse strand, counting down.
TAGTTCATATAAGCCATAATCTAGACTTTACCACTGGCCTCTCATTTTCAAAAATAAACTTTTTATCTGGGAATATTTTTAAATTTCATGTAAATTGGAAAGATGATACAGTGAGTTCTTGTATGCCCCCACCAGATTCAGTTTCCTCTGATGTTATCATCCTGCATTACCCAGATCCATTTATCAAAACTGAGAAACCTACATTGGTATGTTGCTATTAACTAAACTTCACACCTTATTCAGATTTCATTAGCTTTTCCATTAATGCTCTTTTTCTGTTTTAGGCTCCCATCGAGGATATCATATTATGTTCAATCATCATGTCTCCTTAGTCTCCTCTGCTTTGGGACAGTTTCTCAAAGACTGATTGTGACCAGGGTGCCTGGGTGGCTCCGTTGGTTAAGTGTGTGACTCTGATTTCAGCTGGGGTCATGATCTCAGGGTTGTGGGATTCAGTCCTGTGACCAGCTCTGCACTCAGCAGGGAGTCTGCTTGAGATTCTCTCCTTCTCCCTCTGCCCCTCGTCCAGCTCGCTCTCTCTCTCAAATATATAAATAAATATATCTTAAAAAAAAAGATCGATTGTGACCATTCTTGAAGAGTACTAGTCAGGCATTCTGTAGGATGTCCTCAGTTAGACAAATTTGTAACATATGATTAGAATGGGTTTATAGGTTTGGGGGAAGACCACCACACAGGTGAATTGCCTTTCTTTCTATATCATATTGGGAGGTATTTCTTCTCTTAAAACCTTTAGCTTTTACTGGTCTTCACCTAATATAGTACAGATAAACATTTCCCTCTGACTTGGCTCTGTACATTCTAGCTACAAAAATTCTCTAATTTCCCCCATAGTTTGCAATCATCTTTTTTTTTTTTAAAGATTTTATTTATTTGACAGAGAGAGAGAGATCACAAGTAGGCAGAGAGGCAGGCAGAGAGAGAGGGGGAAGCAGGCTCCCTGCTGAGCAGAGAGCCCGATGTGGGGCTCGATCCCAGGACCCTGAGATCATGACCTGAGCCGAAGGCAGAGGCTTTAACCCACTGAGCCACCCAGGTGCCCCATGCCAATTTGTTCTTTATATGCACCCTACTCCCTGCCCAGGTGGAATGGTCATTTTCTGTAAGAGGCTCTACTGTTTCAAACTCCATGCCATTGCACGTGACCCCCTCCCCATTTGCCTGAGATGCTCTTCTCTCCCTCCCTGCCCGTCCTTCTGGGATCCAATAATCTGGTAAACTTCCAACTCATCCTTCTGGAGATCTAATGTCCGGCATGACAATGACAGTTAATAATACTGTACTGCGTACTTGAAATTTGCTGAAAGGGAATTGATCTGAAGCATTCTCACCATACAAATGGAAACTATGTGAGGTGATGGATATGCTAACTAGCTTGACCATGGTAATCATTTCACAATGTATGCATATATCGAAACATCACGTTATAGACCTTAAAAATAAATGATTTTTATTGGCCCAACATACCATAATAAGGCTAGGGAAAAAAAAGAATCAACTTTTGACTATATTTTAGGTCCTCTGGAAAAGTTCATCATTACCACCTTTGGGTTATCAAGTATTCTGTGCATACCTCTTTACAGTCTCTAATACACTGGATTGCAAGTTCTATTGATTCATTTATCGCTTAATGTATTAAACTGTTTCAAGTTCTCTGAGGACACTTACTACGGCTTATATAGGTTTCATGTGTACTGATCACAGGTGCATATTTGACTCTTAAAATTTTTACTGAATGACTAGATCGATTAATATTTAATGTTGGGTAAGTCAAATAGTATCATCCTTAGGCTTATTGTAAAGATCCAGTGAGACAGTAAAGTGTGAAGAGCTATGTAAATTTATGTTATTATAATCCAGCATCACCTATTTCTTGTTCTTGTGAGCCCCCTCTACACCAAATACTTTGTTTTTGTCACTCATGTGCCACTCACCTCACCATATTTTGTTTGAGGGTAGATCATGTGTATTAGTTATCTACTGCTGCATAACAAATAACCCCAAAACTCAGTGGCTTAAAATAATAAACAGTTATCCTATCATAGTTTCTTTTTTTTTTTTTAAGATTCTGTTTATTTATTTGACAGAAAGAGAGAGAGTGCAAGAGCACACAAGTGGGGGGGCAGCAGGCAGAGGGAGAGGGAGAAGAAGGCTTTCTGCTGAGTGGGGAGCCCAATGTGGGACTTGATCCCAGGACCCTAGAATCATGACCTGAGCCGAAGGCAGACGCTTAACCAACTGAGCCACCCAGGTGCCCCCCATCATACTTTCTGAGAGTCAAAAACCTAGGCACAGATCAGGGCTTCTCAGAGACTGCAATCAAGGTATTGCTGGGGCCCTGTCTTCTCAAAGCTCAACTGTAAAAAGCATCAGCTTCAAAGCTCACTCACCTGGAGGGGGGCAGCCTCAAGTCTTTGCAGGCTATTATTGGTCAGAGACATCCCTTCCTTGCCATGTGGACCTCTCCATGGGGCCACATACAACATGGCAGTTTGCTTCCCCCGGAGCAAGGGCTAGAGAGAGAGAAACAGAAAGTGAGAGATGGTGAGCAAGACTGAAGTTACAGTCTTTTTGAAATGTAATCTTGAAAGTGATCCCCCACCCCTTTTGCTATATTGTATTTGTTTAGAGATGAGTCAGTTACTAGATCCCGCCCACACTCAAAAGAACAGGATTACATAGGGCAGGACTATCAGGGGGCAAGGATCATTAGGACCATCCCAGAGGCTGCCTTCCACCACACATGACCTAACTTCCATCACTCTAGGACCTAGCCCTGGCTAGCATAAAATAGGCATGACATAAGTAGCTCATAAGTTGATTTAAAGAGAACAAAGCTGTGGACACCCCCCGAAATAAAACAGATGTTGCCACTAGGAGAAATGTTCCCAAATACCTCCCTTTCTCCCAGCACCAGCGATGTACACTTCTGGGCTGGGCACCCAGAACTCCTGCTAAGCCCAGCAGGAAGGCGAGGGTCAGTTCTGGAAACCAGCACTACCTACTTGAAGCATTGTTCTGATGTCCTTGGGCACTGTGTCTCCAACTGTGCGTTATTTATGGGTAGCAACTAATCGTTTAGTCATTCACTTGACAAAGACTGATCGAGTGGTTTCTAATTGCCAGGCTCTAGAAATCCAGTGGTAAAGAATAGGAGGTCCCTGGGCGCCTGGGTGGCTCAGTGGTTAAAGCCTCTGCCTCCGACTCCAGTCATGATCTCAGGGTCCTGGGATCGAGCTCCGCATCGGGCTCTCTGCTCGGCAGGGAGTCTGCTTCCTCCTCTCTCTCTGCCTGCCTCTCTGCCTACTTGTGATCTCTCTCTCTCTGTCATATAAATAAATACAATCTTAAAAAAAAAAAAAAAAGAGTAGGAGGTCCCTGCTCAAGCCTGCACTGTAGTGATCCTTTTCCCTTTGAGCTTGACATGGTTTCTCTATTTGTTTTTGGGAAAAGGAGCCAGACTTGATCACACACGGACTGCTCCGCCGTGAAGGTCCTGAGAGGGATATCTGAAAAGCTATTAACTCATAGTAGGAGGGCTGCTCCTTTCCTAACTCCCTCAGCTTCTTCAAGTCTTTGCTCACTTATTTAATAAGGCTTGTCCTGACCTGACCATCCTTTTTAATGACGCAGCCCTCCACACCCACTCCCACTCCCCCCTGGCCCTCTCCTACTTTCTTTTTGTCCACATCACTTGTTATCTTCCAACATCATTTACTTACTACTTCTGCTCCCTAGTGTCCCTGCCCCTGTTTGAATCTAAAGTCTCACAAGTGTGGGGATCTTTTTTTTCTTTTAAAGATTTTATTTATTTATTTGAGAAAGAGAGAAAGCATGAGAAGTAGAGGGTCAGAGGGAGAAGGAGACCCCCGTCTGAGCAGGGAGCCCAATTCGGGACTCGATCCAGGGACTCCAGGATCATGACCTGAGCCGAAGGCAGTCGCTGAACCAACTGAGCCAGCCAGGCGCCCAAGTGCGGGGATCTTTATTTATTTTTTCTCTGCCGTATCCCCAAAGCCTGGAACTCAGTTGGGCAGCTACCTGGTGCTCAATAAACATTTGTTGAAGAAATGAATGGAGTCCCTCCAGGTCAGGCTTCCTTTTTAGACCCCACTTTGGAGTTTGGGAAATTTTTCATGAAGGACGAGAGATGCAAAGAAAGCGAGTGACGGTCTTAGCGGCAGCTATGGGCTCCAAGGAAGGGAATTAAGTTAATCTGTTCGTGGGGCTGACATGGGAGGTGAGAAGTAAGTGGCAAATTGGTGCCTGATGGACGTGTGGCTGTCCCTTTCTCCTGCTTACTCTTCCATGCTGTCCGCCCCCCAGCTGTCTGCTGTTCACTCTGGCTCGCTGAGTGTGTGCACACAGGCCGAGCGGGCAGAGGAATCAGAGCCTGGGGCTGCTGGTCATTTGGGGTGACTTGTGTCTAACTGGAACCAAATCGGCACCCCCGACCCTTTATCCCCCAAAGACTGGGGAACTGTCGTACTCCCCAGTCAGTCCAGAGAGCTTAATGCTGCAATTTTTCCAGGCCTTACAGATAATAGGAAGTGATTATGGGAAGTGAAGCTACTTTGGCTGAGCTCCCCTTTTTACTTTAACTTTGTTCTCACTTCCGTCTTACTCGCTGTGCTCCTTATGTGTGATGATTTTGAATTAAGCATAATTCTTTAGCTAACCCCTCAACATTCTGATGGGTGGGGAGAAGTTTTGCTTCAGTTTTGAGCTAAGTTCACATACGCCCATCGAGGGGGCGATGGGAGACGGATCTCCGCTTCTCTCCTCGGGCAGCTTTAATCTACGCGGAGTTCGCCTCAGGCGGAAGGAAGGAGTCCTCTGCTGTTGTTTCCCCATCTCCTCCCTTGTCTGCCTAGCCTCGAAGTCTCACTTCTGCTTCTTCCTTCTCTGGCCCAGGTTGTCATTCATTTATTTCAGTTCATCTGTTTTTTGCTTGGAAGTGGTGTCAAGTCACTAGCAGATAATAAAAGAATGCAGGAAAAGGGACTTTGGGGCCAGACTTGCTGCCAGTATGATTAACACACCTTTCCGGAATTCTACGTGTTTCTTTCCCTTCTCTAGAAATCCTCCCTTTTTTCTTAAGAACAGGACAGGGCCCAGAAATGAGGCCGACATATGTCCACCCACCAGAAGAGGGTGGAAATGGAGAAAGCCCCTTCCTGTCATATATATTTGAATGGAAATAAAATCTGTAACTCCGGCGGGTATGCGTTCTCTTTAGGGGGCCGGAAGTGCTAGGGGAAGGTATTAATAATGATACATAATCATATCTTTAATCTACGAGTCTGTAAAATGTAGTGAACTGGAGGCTTACTTAATATTAGTTTCAATTTTTATTTTTAGTTTTATTTTTTTTGTAAAATAAAAGCCCAAGAACTATTTTTATTCACAACCCAGTCTGGGGCCCCAAAGGAAAGCAGTCTTTGGATACAGAGAAACCCGGTTTTCTGAAGTCCAGCTATTAAGACCTGGCTTGTCATCAGCCTTCCATACTATTCCTGAAGCACAGAAACTCTGTTTCCGGTTGGTTTACTTACCTCCTGGGAAGACAAAAGCAACTGAAACTTTTTTTTTTTTAACTCAACACAGAAGGAAAAATGTGTGTTAGAAAAGACAGCGCAGAGAAACTGTGGCTTCAGCTCACCCTGACCACGTCACAGAGTCCGCCGCTCTCAGTCTTGAATTAATCCTGCTGCTCAGGCTAATCACCAGGACAATCAACTTCTCCTTTCTACGTTTCCTTATTCCAGATCGGGGTGTGAAAGTGGTGGCCGCCAAGAGTCCCCGGAGGAGACCCATCACTGGAAAGCATACAGCAGCAATAGGATGGTGCAGACGCCAATAACACCGCCCAGGATGAGTGAGTCTCGCCGCTTCCTAAGATTGATCCGCGGGATCAGGCTGTTGACGGCAGGAAAACGATTGGCCAAAGTATTCATTTTGCTCTGAATCGACTTCAACATTCCTCTCTGGGAAGTCATATTTTCTTTTGTTGCCATAACAATGCTTATTGTCTCTTCTATCAGACGATCTGAGTTTCGAAGGTGGTCATGTTCTTTCAAAAATAGTTCAGTTCTTCTGTTGTTTACTCCAGACCCACTTTTATATGACTCAATATCCTTTCGTACTGATCCCATGAGATTCTCCCTTTCCCGTATTGCCATAAAGTTTGCTTTGGTTTTATGGAATTCATGTGTATAGTCCTGCAATATATCTCTATGTCTCTGTAATGTATGCAGCAATGCTGCATTCAAAGACGGGACACCTGCACTGTTGGTATATTCTGCCATTTTATCATTTACTCCTGTAAGCCTTGCCAAAAGCTGTTCAATCTCAATTGCCATTGTTTCAAACATTCTGTCTTGGCTTGATCCATTTAAAAGGCGTGTTGTGTCAGAGCTGTCGCGTCTTCCATCTCGGGCACTGCTGTGACTGTAACTTGTACGTAGTTTACTGAAGGAAACTAGTTTCAGGTCGAGTTCATTTTCCAGCTGTCGAGCCTGTTTTCTGAGATCTTCCCAATAATTGCTGGTTCCTGCAGCCATCTTTGTTGTACAACGTCAGTCGTAGTTTCAATTTTTAAATTGATATTTATTTTTATGCTTTAAGGTGAAATATGTTCATTAGTGTACACTGAATAATTGAATTAACATAAATCGAAGAAAAGCACAGGAGAGAGAGTACAAAAATAAAATCACATATATTATCCATCACTTGAAGATAACTAATATTAACATTTTGTCATACTTCCCTGCAGTCTTTTTTAAAAATGATTGTAACTATCATGATTACATAACTATAACTCTATAGTTCCCGTTATTCTGTATCCTCTTGTCTTCTCATAGATGAAACATTTTTCTTTTTCTTTTTTTTTTTACAAACTCCTCATGAACCTTTTTCTCGAGGGAGGCAAAATAGTCCAGGAATCACATGGGGCGTAGTTTACTAACCCAATCCCCAAATCAAAACTAGGAATGAACATACTCTTTCTATAAAGGGCCAGCCGGTAAATGTTTTTGGCTTTGTGAGACATATATCTCTTTCACAACTACTCAGCATTGCCAGAGTGGTGCAAAGCAGCCACGAGCAATATGTAAACAAATAAATGTGGCTGTGTTCCAATAAAACTTTATTTAAAAAAAAACAAGCCGTGGGTCATGTCTTTGTGTTCATTTTTGTTCTTTTAGATTCTATGATGATCACTGTGCTTCCTCAGCTAGGATCACTTACTTAGAAAACATTAGAAGTAAAACCAAAGTGAAGATCAAAGTCTTTGAAAAATTCTAAGGCTCTCCGAATTGCCAGATTTCTTCCTGCAAGGACACAGCTGTTAGCAGTGTGGGATACTGCCAATTTTGTCACTTTTTTTTCAGTATTTATTTTACTCATTTCATTCAAAGTCATGTTTAGAAGATAAATTGCTAAGTGGGAAAAAGTAGGCTAAAAATAAAGTGTGAAAAATGTAAAATTTACAGTGAAAAAAGAAATCTGTCATTTTGATGGGCAAAAATATGAAATGTCATTATTGTTTGAAACTGTGTTGCCTGGAGGCTGAGCGATCTCTCGTGTTTGCTATTCTGTTGCATTTCCTCTTTTCTGACATGTCTGCTTATGTCTTTGCTCACTTGGAATCTGATGCTTTAGCTGCTCCATCTAACTCTGTTGAATAAGTTTTAAAGGAGACCTCTAAGAACTATCTAAGGACGTCATAAGAGGAATGTTTAAATACATTTTGGAATATAATTAACAATGACATTTTATGTGGCTATTGCCAGGTTTTTGTTTGTTTTGTTGTCCCTTTTAGGACTGTGAGTGAACCGAATTTCGTGGTCCACCTGCCTCCATTCATAGCAATCTGTAATCATGCACCTGTGTGAAGCGACTTCTTTATCTTTTTATTTTCCCTCTTCATCGCTCCTTTCCTGTGGCAGCTGTAACACATGAGCACAAACTTAGTGGCTTAAAACAACAGAAATTGATTCAATCCTGATTCCGGAGACCGGAAGTCCAAAATCAATATTTCTGGGTGGGAATCAAGGCGCTGTCGGCCACATTCTCTCTGAAGGCTTTATGGAGCCTTTTCCAGCCTCTGGGGGCTCTTGGGATTCCTTGGCTATGGCCACATCACTCCAATCTTTAAGATCGGCAGCTTCAAATCTCTCTCTTCTCCAACTTCTTATCACCCTCTCCTTTGTGTGTTTCAAATCTCCCTCCACCTCCTTTTCTAAGGACATTTGTGATTGTACTGCGGACCCAACCGGATCACCTAGGTTACTCTCCCCATCCCAAGATCCTTAAGTGAATCACACTTTCTTTCAACTAAGGGGACAGTTACAGGTTCTAGGAACTGGGGCGTGGTGTCTTTGGAGGGAGGCGTTTCCCAGCCAGCGCAATCTCCCATTTATACTCCTATTCTTGTCCCTTGCCACTTCCACATATTTCATGCATTTTCTTCCCATCTACCTTCCAGACACGTATTTATACATTTCTAGCCTCAAGAAATGTGTCATGTGCTGTGTTTCTATCTTTTAATCTTTTAATTTTTTAAACATAAATGGTAGTGTGCCATAAAAACCTTTCTGTTTCTTATTTTCCTTTCAACATTATATTTTTGAGATCTCTCTGGGTTGTGATTGTAGCTTTCATTCTTGTTTGGCTGCTACATTTTTCTTTTTCTTTTTCCTTTTTTTACATTTTTTCTTAGCCAAATGCACATCCCTCTACCTGTGGACACATGGATGATCTCTGATTCCAGTTCAGCTATAAGTTTTTTATATCATTACCTTGTTTGGTTTCACAAACATATGCTTGGCTTTTATAATAATGTGAGCCAATGGTCACTGAGGGCTTACAACGTGCTGGGCATTGCACAAATCACGTTTTAAACCTTGTCCTATGTAACACGTCCGACAGGACTGTTAGAGAGCTGTGTCACTTTCACATTTAAACTTATCAGGGAACCGAGCGGCAGAACAGTCAAGCAACTGGTCCAAGGTCATACAGCCAAGTGACTGGGAATACAGCGTGAAGGAAGCAGTCCCTGTTCCCGAGGAATTCCAGGTCAAATGAAGGAGGACTATACACATCCTGAAAGTCCATGGCAGTATTGATTTGTGTGTGTGTGCATGTGCCCATGAACTTGTGCCCATGAACTTGCCCATGAACTTGCTCCCTTCATGGCAGGCACGATCTGGCTGGAGGTCTGAGATTCCCATTCTTTGCTTTTGTTGTTTCGGCCTCTCTGCCTTGACTCTCTGTTCTTTACTCTGAACATAAAGCATCGAAACAATTGCCAAGATCTACACATATTAACCCCCAAACAGCTCTCGAAATCATTTCTTAATTTTTCCTCAATGAATATTTCTTTTCCTTATGGTTTTAAAAATGTAATAAATGCTTATTCAGTGCTTATTCTGTCCAGGCATTGTTCTAAAGCCACAGATATTAAATCAAGGTTTTGTTTAACTCGGTGAGGTATGTATTACTATTTCCCTTATTTTCAGGATAAAGAAACAAAAGCACAGAGAGGTTAAGTAAGTTGCCTGAGGTCACACAGCTATACTTCACAGGAATTGGGTTTAATCCTGGCACTCTGTACATATGAAGCTTTTTTTTTTTTAAGATTTTATTTATTTATCTGACAGAGAAAGACACAGCGAGAGAGGGAACACAAGCAGGGGGAGTGGGAGAGGGAGAAGCCAACTCCTGACCGAGCAGGGAGCCAAATGCGGGGCTCGATCCCAGGACCCTGGGATCATGACCTGAGTCGAAGGCAGACGCTTAACGACTGAGCCACCCAGGCGCCCCGATATGAAGCTTTCAACTGCTACGTGTGCTGCCTTCCTCCCCTCTGTTCTCTCTTTCTCTCTCTCCTTATTCCTTCCCTCTTTTCCTTTCTACCTTTCAATCAGCAAATTTCCGTGTTAAACTAAGGATATATCAGTGAATAAAGCAGTTGCCCTCGTGCATGGCCGGTGGGGAGGATACCCATAAACCAACCAGCAAACAAACAAACAAAACCAACACTTATGATTAATTAAGGAAACTTCAGCGTGCTGTGACTTGCTCTTCCTTGAGAAAATCTTAGCATTTTAAAATGAACTCCATTGTAGAACCTACCACATTCTTTTTGGAGCTCTTCTGGAAGTATTTGCATACAGATCTTACCTGTCTTCGCATGGGTCACATTCCAAAAAGTGTTGATTTTTTTTTCTTCTATGTCAGTACTAGGGTCACAGTGAATATACCAAATAAGTATGAGCTGGATCAATGGATTGATGGAGTAGCTTCAGTCAGTGCAAAACCTGTGTATTGAAGGCTGGTTATCCTTAGGTTCTCTGGTCAGTGCTGGGGCCTGGCCCGTGGCTGAGTCAGCATCCGGCTCATCGATCTGGGGGAGGCGGGGCCTCGCAGTCCTGCAAGAATCTGTAGACACAGTTGAGCAAGGCAAGGAATTCATGACCAGATTTACCCAAGGAAGAAAGGCCTATCTGAGATACTGTTCACTGTTCTGGATACTCTTACTTTTTGGACTTTTAGGATTTTATGAGTCCTTTAGCACGTAAAGCGGCTTAAGCTGAGCTCTGAGAGAATCTACAATAAGCAGCACACATTGTTTTGAATCCTGCGAAGCTGGCTGGGGCTAAGAAATTATAGTAATTAGCAATATGGAGATTATTTAGTTTCTAGAAGAAAGTAAGCCCTTTTTTGGGGGGGGGAAAGATTTATTTATTTATTTATTTGAGAGAGAGAGAGAGAGAGAACACAGAGAAAGGGAGAGGGAGAAGCAGACTCTCCACTGAGCAGGGAGCCCGATGCGGGACTCGATCCCAGGACTCTGGGATCATGACCTGAGTCGAAGGCAGATGCTTAACCGACTGAGCTAGCCAGGTGCCCCAGTAGGCCCTCTTAATGCCATAAAAATAAAGTCAAAACAAAGTTCTCTCTGTGTCTGTAGCACTGCCTTCTAAAATCGGAGGAAATTGCTCAAATGACATCAGTGTGCAATGCATGAGAGCCAGACCCAGAGATATCCCTGAATTTAAAAAATGCAAGTTTGTGGCTTTGACGTCCAGAAGCCAGGCCGGCCTGAGCCTTGTCGCTGCTCTCCTCTGTCCAGCTGCCTTCTCCCATGTCACCGTGTGGGGTAGCTGGCATTCCCTGAGGCCTTGGGAGTGAGGCCAGTCTTGGTCTGCCTTCCATCATAATGAAGATTCTCTACAGGCAATTTCTGGAAAATGCCAATTTCCCTCTTCTGGTAAACAGTCTATGATTCTGTGCTTTGATGTACCTGGTAGACAATCCATGTGTCAGTTGCATAGAATTTGTGAAAAGGAAAAAAGCTTTTAGACAGTGTTTATACTTCCATGTGACATTGACCTGTGTCCAGAAAATAACAAATCCTTCTGGAAGAAGAGAGTGCTTTCTACTTCAAAGTAAGTCATCACACCTGCCTCCGAGTGCCTCCACCTCAGCCTGGAAAACTGTCACAGTCTCTAGAAGTGCACTTGTTCTGGCCTAAGCCTGGAGACCTGGATGTCAGGCTTCCTGAACACCAGAAAGGATGACTCATTCTTTCTCCTCTTTTCTCCACTCTCAGCCTCTTACAGAAATCTACACCATAGCAGATTGTGTCCGTAAAGACCTCAGCTGGTAAGGGACCTCAGGATTCTATGGGGTCCCAAATGGAGTTTCCCTTTCATTCACAAAGCATCATTCATTAACATATACGTAAAGCTAGCAAAGTCATGTAACATTACAGTTCTTTGTTTTTCCTCCTAGATTCCAAGAACTTCTTACTCATCTTGGGCTTCATCGTCCAGGAAATAGCCTGGCACAGGGCATGAAGTCAATGGCTATTTGTTTAATGACCAAATCAATAAGGAATGCTTTATTTAATAAATTGAAATGTCTTTGATATATTTGCTGATTATAAAAAGTCTGAAAGTTCATGGAAAGAAACAACAACAAAACAGCAACTAATAAGTATATAGAAATCTCTAACACAGTATCTTCTTCCAGAGGTAATTACTAGTAGGTCTGAGGTTTATACCCGCAGAACATGCCTCACAGAAAGAAACAAGAAAGGCGGGAAGAAAGAAAGAATGTGACAGAAGTTTTTTCTTAAATATCTTTTTTTAATATGGTGTATTGGGCATATTTTCAAGTCAGTACATATGGAATCTGTGAAAAGGGAAAAAAGCTTGTAGAAAATGTTTATACTGCCATGTGACATTGACCTGTGTCCAGAAAATAACAGATCTTCCAGGAAGATTTTTTAGTAGAAAGTAGAAGTTTCTTCGTTAAGCTTTGTATGCGTTTAGCAAAATGAAATTAACAAAAGTCACTATTGTTGGACTCTAGATTGTTTCCAGTTCTTACCATGATAAATAATGTTGTAATGAACACCCTTGTTGGTAAACACATGTTTTTCCACACTTGTCTGGATATCTTAGAATAAACTCTAGAAGTAGAGTTGTGAGGTCAAGGGTATATATTCAAATTTTTGATATTTTCAGATCACCCTCCAGATAATCTGATATTTTAACTAATTTTATTTTTAACAAATCGAAAATTAATACATGGCTATTACTAATAAGTAATAAGTTTATTGAAATAATAATTTTAACTCAATGATTTCTGTCAAGGTGTTTCCCCATATCCTCATCAATGCTGAGCATTTTCAGTCTTAAGACTTTGCCAAGATGAAAAAAAAAAAAAAAGACTGCCAAGATGATGGATCCCATTGTTTGGCTTTACAATCCCATCATTGTTTATGGGACTAAGCATATTTTCACGTTAGTATTCAGCACTGTTTTCTTCCTCGACTTCCTTGTTTTATCTTTCATACATTTCAAATTTCTGGATTGTTTCTTTAAAAAGAACTTGACATCATATTTTTGCCTAAGGAACTCTAGGCTGACTGAGTTTTTATTAGTCGTAAGAGGTCTCTGTAAGAGAGATTCGATTTTCCAGGATGGGGCTGCTTGTAGCAGCAAAGTAGACTGAGACAACATGGTGGGGGTGGGAGTAATATTGTTTGCATCTTTCTGAGGGTTGAGATATAAATCTATGAATGTCACAATATTCACATTTTGATCCAGTCATTCCAAATTCTAGCAAATTTATCTAAGGGAAAAGGAAAGGAGACAAGCATTGATATTCAAGGACATTCATCCTCAGTCATTTATAAAAAATGCATGATTTGAAACAACTCAAACATCTAAAAGAGGCAAAGGATTAAGAAAATTTGGTTCATGTTATTACCATGACTTTAGTAATGTGACTGGCACCTGGTTAAGAGATATATAGAATCCAATCATGTCAGTTAAGTAACAGTAAGAATCGTGGCCTAGACAGACAAGAAGAACGTACACATGCTTCAGGATAAAATCAGGTGATGAATGGCGTGAGAAGCTGAATCTGGGCAAGAGGTCAAGAGGTAGAGAAATCTAGAAGAGAGGGATGCATTTCCATCTAGTCAAAGCAGGAGGCCGTCATAAGCACGGTTTGAGCTGAATGCAAGGCTGTAGACCATGCAGGGAAGAGTCCCATTGCGACAGCGACTGTGAGTGGAGTTGGGCACAGTCATCAGAGACACTGGCGGATTTGCCTGCGTGTCTCCAGCCCTAGATCTGGCATCCCTGCCCGAACTTTCTGGCCAATGGGCAATCTCTACCTGCAGCTGTTGCCCTCTGCTTCCTCCAGTCACGGTAACTCCAGGAGAGACTGCCTTGAGCTTTACCAAAGTTAAGTCATTCATCATATGTGTCAGTTTTGAATCTGTCATAATTAATGTATTCATACCCCAAACACCCATTCTGGATTCCACCTCGTACTCCTGTTCTCCACCTACTGTCTCTCTGCTTCCAAAAGGTAATCCTTTAAGTAAGTACAAGATTCTATCCATTATCAATTGTGGCGACAGCTCTAACAAACTATCCCGAAACTTGGAGGGCTTACATTATCGACATTATCTCGCTCACAAGTCTGTAATTTGGCAAGCTTGGCAAGAGAGCTCATCCCTCCTTGCCGGGCAGCTTGAAGACTGTGAGCAGAATTCATCTAAAATCTTACTCACTGTGATATCTGGTGCCTGGGCTGGGAAGATAAGAATAGCTGGGACTTAGGTCATTTGGGGCTCCCTGGGCATTGGCCTCTACCCCTAGATCGTCTCTCCACATGCTTCTAGATAGCCCACTTTCATACAGATCAGCTGGGCTTCCAAGTCACATGTCCCTAAAAAGAAAGCCCAGCAGAAGCTGTATTGCCTTTTATGATCTAGCCTTGGAAGTCACATAACATCACTTCCAATGCATCCAATCACTGGATGTATTTTCAGAGGTCCCCGAGAGTCAAATGTCCCATTGTAAATAGCACTGTGGGATGGGATATATATTGTGTTGGGTCTGTCTTTGGAAAACACACTCTATTACAAAAGTCAAGATAGGTTCATGGACTGGCTGGTGTCTTAATGTTTTATTTCAACTATCCCTACGTACACCAAAGAGTAAAACACATTAGAAGGAGTTCCTTCCACTAAAAAATGTAGTAGTATTTTGACCACTGCATTTTGAAATGCATTCTTCTTAGAAGATCGCCGCCAAAGAGCAGATGAAGTGGGATTGGTCGCTAAAGGAGGTTTTAAGTGGAGGGCTTTACGGGGACTTTTCCTCGACCCTGAACATTTGAGAAAGACTTCGCTGTGCATTACCATCAGATCAGTCCATTAGCGGCTTGTCATCAGGTTGTTGAGTCCCAGGCCGCTTTGCCTTTCTTGTCTTTCTTTTTGGCTCATCTGGATCATCAGTACCGCCCTTAGAAAGCAGAGGAAACTAAATGCCGTCCTTCTCTGGGGATGCCTGGGTGGCTCAGTCAGGTCATGATCCTGGAGTCCTGGGATCAAGTTCACGTTGGGCTCCACGCTCAGGGGAGAGCCTG
>CM052899.1:72468842-72515159 GCA_028534135.1 Potos flavus | reverse complement strand
ATTAAAGATTTTATTTATTTATTTGACAGAGAGAGAAAGATTACAAGTAGGCAGAGAGGCAGGCAGAGAGAGAGAGAGGGAAGCAGGCTCCCCGCTCGCAGAGAGCCCGATGCGGGGCTCGATCCCAGGACCCTGAGACCATGACCTGAGCTGAAGGCAGAGGCTTTAACCCACTGAGCCACCCAGGCGCCCCCTGACCATTCTTGAATATTGAAAACAGTTGCACTTCTGAGCAACTTGTTAGGTTTATGTATGGACAATGTGAATTGCTTAATGGCACGGGAGTTCCTTTCTTTATAAGCTAAGACCAATTTGTGATCTTCTCTGGCAATTGTTTGCATGTTTTTGGTATATTTTAATTTTTATCATTATTTTTTAAAATTAAAAAAATCTTATTCTTTTTAGAAGTTTTCATTTGAATTCTAGTTAGTTAGCATACAGTGTTATATTAGTTTCAGGTAATTCCACACTGCCCTACAGTGCCCTGGTATTCACCATGACAAGTGCGCTCCTTTTTAAATTTAACTTAATTTGATTTAATTTAATTTTTTCATTTTTTTTAAAGATTTATTTATTTCAGAGAGAGAGAGAGCGAGCACGAGTGGGAGGGGCAGAGGGAGAAGGAAAGAGAATCTCAAGCCGACTTCGCGCTGAGCACGAGCCTGACCTGGGGCTCGATCCCACAACCATGAGATTAAGACCTCAGCTGAAACCAAGAGTCAGACACTCAATCAACTACACGCCCCAGGCGCCCCATGACAAGTGTGCTCCTTAATCCCCATCACCTATTTAAGCCATCTCCCCACCTCCCCTCTGGTAACCATCAGTTTGTCTCTACAGCTAAGAGTCTGTTTCTTGTTTTCTCTCTCTCTCTCTCTCTTATTTTTCCCCCTTTGCTTCTTTCTTAAATTCCCCTATATGAGTGAAATCATTTGGTATTTGTGTTTCTCTGACTTATTTCACTTAGCATTAGACTCTCTAGCTCCATTCATGTTGTTGCAAATGGCAAGATTTCCTTCTTTTTATTGCTGCATAATATTCCTCTGTGTGTGTGTGTGTGTGTGTGTGTGTGTGTGTGTGTGTGTGTATACCACTTCTTTATCCGTTCAGTGAATACTTGGGCTGCGTTCAGTGAATACTTGGGCTGCTTCCATATCTTGGCTATTGTAAACAATGCTGTAATAAAGATAGGGGTACATATATCCCTTTGAATTGCTGTTCTTGTATTCTTTAGGTAGTGCACCCAGTAGTGCGATTGCTGGATTGTAAGTTACTTCTGTTTTCAACTTCTTGAGGAAACTCCATACTGTTTTTTCCACAGTGGCTGCACTGGTTTGCATTCCCACCAACAGTGCAAGAGGGGGCCCCTTTCTCTGCATCCTCGCCAACACCTTATCTCTTGTGTAGTTGATTTTAACCGTTCTGACAGGTGCATTGGTATATTTTTAAATTCGAGTTTCATCCTTAACTCCATCCTTTGTCCTTGGACAAGCTATGAAGGTTTTTTTCTCTATCCCTATTTTTCTTCTCTTTCATTTATATTTCTGGTTCATTAAATATGACTTTTTCATTACAAAAGAAATCATTTCTTGAAAATGGAAGAAGGGGCGCCTGGCTGGCTCAGTGGGTTAAAGCCTCTGCCTTCGGCTCAGGTCATGATCTCAGGGTCCTGGGATCGAGCCCCGCATCGGGCTCTCTGCTTAGCGGGAGCCTGCTTTCTCCTCTCTCTCTGCCTGCCTCTCTGCCTACTTGTGATTTCTCTCTGTCAAATAAATAAATAAAATCTTAAAAAAAAAAAGAAAGAAAATGGAAGAAATAAAAAAGCGTAAAGAAAAAATTAAAACCACTCATAATTTCACTAGTCATGATAACTTTGTTAAGAGTTGGATATGTATCTGTATAAATTCAGTTACGGTTTTTTTGTAAATGGTTTCTATTATTTAGCAAGCTATCATATGTCTTTCCACGTATTTTCTGATATCTTGCTGCAGTTTGTGAATCTCTTTCAGTGCTCTGAAATCTTTTCTGGAACAACACCTACTATACATGATAGACAGAGTAACAGACGTGTCTCCCCAGTCTGCCATAAGGATCAGGTAAGATAACAAAAACAAAAGTTTTATGTAAGCTGTGAAGCAGGGTAACTCGTAAGAGGTAATCTATCCTGGTTTCTTTTTGCTGCACTATTTGGTGTAATTATATATTTATAATACAGTTATAATTAAGTCTATATATTTATAATTAAATAAATATATTTATATATTTATAATTAAACTATAATGTTTAGATTTATAATTTATAATTAAATTATAATATTTATATGTTTATAATTAATAAACATATTTATATTTATAATTAAATAAACATTGGTATATATTTATAATTAAATAATTAATATATCTTTTAATATTTATAATTAATATATTTTATATATTTATAATTAAATTTATAATTAAATATTTGTGTTTTCATAATTTATGATTATAATTTATAATTATATTTTTAATTAAATAAATATTTATACTTATAAAATTTATATTTATAATTAAATAAATATTGGTAGTTTTAATTATCTGTGAACTTTGTGCTCCCATTCCAGCAAAAAGAAAACATGTCAAAAATCAGAAAAACACTGTTTCCGGGCAATTCCCTCCTTCCAACCACCCACCTAAACTAAGGTGGTCACAGGGTAATGATTCTTGTTAACGGTGCTTGCCAAGGTTACAACTGCTTATGGCAGTTATATAAAGTAAACCTATATCTTAATCATGCAACTTAATGCTGGTGCTTTAATCTCTTCCTTTTGCTTTTCCGTACTCCATCTCCTGCTGAAGAAATTTGGCAAAAATTATAAAATGTGCTTCTCCCCCTTTCTATGCCCTGTTCCTACTAGTTGGAGACCCCTCATCCCCTCCCCATCCTAAGACTCATTCCCACTGAGTCTTGCTTTCAGATGGAGAGGGATCTGATCACCACATCTACCCCTTCCCTTTTTCTACCTCAGGTGATCAAACGCATTTAAATAGAAAATTACTGAAAACGCAGGGTTTCAAGACCCAAATGAGTTATTCTCTAACAGAAGAATTTGAAGCACAACATTATTTTTAACGTGGTCCTTGAGAAAGGTGTGCTGAAATCTTCCACCCTGTTAGTGACGTTTCATTTTTTTCTTTCTAATTTTTGGTGATTCTTTCCTTGTAGGCTATGTTGTTAGAGACTATGGCATAAACATTTTTAGCCAACCAAATATCCATTTGCCCAGACATTCCTGGTTCCCTTGCAGTTAGGAAATTTCTTGTTACAAGTTCTAACCAATGGGCTGTGAGTCACGTGACGTGTGTCACTTCTGGGATGAAGCACGTTAGAGGTCGTGTGTGACCCCTCCCCACCAACTCCTCCTTGCCTGACTGAAGATAGCATGTGTTCCAGAAAGCCGAGCTACGATACGGTGAGCCTCCATCAGCTGGACTTTCTGAGTGGTGCTGGAACAGAGTTCCTCACAAACTCATGTTGGACATGTGATGAGAGTGAAAAATAAACTTTTGTTGTGTTTAGGCACTGAAATTTTAGGGATGTTTGTTATTCAACACAGACTAGTCTATCCTGACTAAAATGAGGGAATATCTTATATCTTACACATCTCAGATTTTCTGTGGCTTTGTTCTCTTTCTCAGTATAAAATGTTTCACCTTGTTTTTTTAAATAGTTTTCATAGTAGTTTCTATCTTTTATGATATTAGTAAGTATTAATTTTCTTTTGATAATTTTTGCCTGATAAATATTTCTTTTATTCTTGTTTTTTCTTTTACGCTTGATTATCAACCTTTCAGTATTAAATTTGTGTCTCTTGAAAATAACATAGCACTAGATTTGAGGATTTTCAACTTTAATTTGTACTTATTGTGATTACCGATAAACGTGGATTTGTTTTTGCTATCCTATTACTATGCTTCCTCTTTGCTTCTGATTTTTGTTTTCTGCTTTCTGTTGGATCAAGCTTTCTTCGTTCAGTTTTTTCTTCTGCATCGGTGGAAGTTATACAGTTTTTGTTTTATGCCTCTAGGGGTTATCCTTGAATTATTAACGCATATATCCACTTTTTCTGCCTTTATAAATTCTGCACTTCCCTTTGGGGCAGATTTTATTTCCCAAGCATCGCCACAATGTTATCTCCCACTGCATCAAGAGTTGGAATCTCTTTCTCCACCGCCTTGAGTCTGGGTGGGAAGGCTCTATGATAACTTTGACCAACAGAATATGGCAAAAGTGACACATGTGCCTGTTCCCAGGAGTAGCTCTTACTAGTCTAAGAGCTTCTGTTCCTGCCTCCTTGAAGCCAGCCACCATGTAAGCGCAACCAGCCCAAGACATTTTTTTTTTTAAGATTTTACTTATTTGTCAGAGAGAGAGAGAGAGCACAAGCAGGCAGAGGCAGAGGGAGAAGCTGGCTCCCTGCCAAGCAAGGAGTCCGATGCGGGACTTGATCCCAGGACCCTGGAATCATGACCTGAGCTGGAGGCAGCCGCTTAACCCACTGAGCCACTCAGGCGTCCCAAACCCAAGACTATTAATCCGTGAGAAGACCTGGCTGTGTGGAGAGGCCCTGGAGGAGGAGACCTAGTGTAGAGCCAGAGGACAAGGAGCATGGAGGCACCAGGAGGGGAGGGAAGGAATCTGGAAGTGGAGACTGTAGCCCTAGCCACTCCGGGAAACAGCACATGGATCAGAGACAAAGCCCCCAGCTGAGCCTTTCCTGAGGTCCTATCCTACAAAATCCTGAGTAAAATAAAAGGAATCTTTTTAAGGGTGCTGAATTTTGAGAAAGTTTATTATACAATAGACACCTGGGATGTTCTCCCACTCCATCGTTGATACCATAGGGAATTTCAGTTCTCGGTTTTATTTAAAACTTCTTAAAAATGAGTACTTTTTAAAGACAGTAAATTTTAGCAAATTATTTAATTTAACCTTTTTATTCTGAGATCACTGTAGACTCACATGTGATTATATCGATAGATCCTGTGTATCCTTTGCCCAGTTTTCCTCAATGGTAACATCTTGCAAAACTAGAGTACAACGTATAACCAGGAAATTGTCATTGATACCGTCGAGATACAGAACAATTCCATTGCCATTAGGATCACATGTGCTCTCTTTTTATAGCTGTACCCACTTCTCCTGCTCCCATCTACCTTCTATAATCCCTGGAAACCATGCACCTCTTATCCGTGTTTATAATTGTGTCATTTCCAGGATGTTATGTACATGGGATCATTCAATATATAACCTGACGGGATTGGCTTCTTTCACTCAACACCATATTCCGGAGACTCAGTCGGGGTGTTGCACGTCTCAATTGCTCATTTGTTTTTGTAGTTCAGTGGTATTCCATGGCGTGCCAATGCCATGATTGGTTTAGTCATTCACGCACTGAAGGGCAACGAGGCTGCTCTTGGTGTTTGGCTATCTGGAAAACAGCCTCTGTGAACATTTATGTATAGGTCATCGTGTGAACGTGAGTCTTTATTTCTCTGAGCTACATGCTCAGGAATGTAATTGCTGGTTCGCAGGATATCTACAGGTTTAAGTTTTTAAGAAACTCAACTGTTTTTCAGAGTGGATGTGTCATGTTACATTCCCACCAACAATGTGTGAATAGTTCAGTTTCTCTGCATCTTCACCATCATTTGTTGTACCGTTACTTTATTATTTTTTTATTTTAGTCATTCTCATAGGTGTGTAGGCGCACCCCACTGTGGTTTTAATTTGCATTTCCTCAAGGGTTAATGATGTCAAACATCTTTTCATGTGCTTATCTGCCATCTGTCTCTCTTTTTCAGCAAAATGACTTTTCATGTCTTTGCCCATGTTTAATTGGAATGTTTGTTTTCTCTTGTTGAGTTTTGAGAGTTTTCTATACTAATATTTTGTCAAGGACTTTCGCATTTGTATTTATCAGGGATATTGGTCTGTAGTTTTTGCTGTTGTCTTTGTTGTTTTGTTTTGTTTTGTTTTGTATTCTCTTTGTCTGGTTTCGGTATCAGAGAGATACTGGCTAACGGAGATGAACTGGCAGATGTTCTATCCTAACATTCTGTTCTGATGGGGAAGAGATTGTATAGAACTGGTGTTAATTCTCCTTTAAATGGTTTGTAGAAATTTCTGTGAAATCCTCTTAGTCTAGAAATTTCTTTTACGGGAAGATTTTTTTATTTACAGATTCAATTTTCTTAATCAATACACGGCTATTCAAATGATCTATCTCATGTTGGCCGAGTTGTGGTAGTTGGCGTTTGTTGAGAAATTGGTTCATTTCACCTAAATTGTCAGATTTATGTGTGTACGGTTGTTGGTAGTGTTCTCTTATTACGTTTCAGATACCTGGAGGATCAGTAGTGATAGCCTTTGTTCATTCTTAATGTTGGTTATGTATGTCTTCGCTCTTTCTTTGTCAATCTTGCTAGAGATTTACCAATTTTTTTGATCTTTTCAAAGAACTAGGTCTTTGCTTCAGTGATTTTCTCTACTGTTTTTCTGTTTCCAATGTCATTGATTTTTGTTTTAATTTTTGTTATTTCCTTCCTTCTGCTTGCTTTTGGTTAGTTCTACACTTCTTTAGGTTGTTGAGGTGAAAACCTAGACTATTGACTTGGAACTTTTCTCTAATGTACGCATGTAGCACTATACATTTATTTTGCTTTGGATTCATTGGGCTTCTTGACTGTGGAACAGTGTTTTTCATCAGTCCTGAAATTTTAATTATTCTGAATTTTAACAGTTCTGAATAATTTTAACAGTTCTGAAGTTTCAAATACTGCTTTGGCGTTATTTCTCTTTTTACCTGCCAAGACTTTAATTAAGCATGTGTAGTCTTCTTTATTCTTTATGTCTCTTACCTTTTCTTCTGCACCAGCAATCTGACACTTCATCCTTCATTGTGGATAGTTATATTTTTTTTCCAGTTCATTTATTTTTTATCTGTGTCAACTCTGCTGTTAAACCCATCTGCTAAGTTTTAAATTTTAGTTATTTTATTTCTTACATCTCAAAGTTCCATTTGATCCTTTAAATATCCGTTTTATACTTTAAACTATAAAATGATGACTCTCTGGATAGTTTCTTCTTTTCTTTGGATGTTAATTGTTAAACAAAATTTTAAACATAGTAAAGTTATGAATTCCAAGATTTGAAGTCTTTGTGAAACTGTGATAGTCTATAGACCATAGTCTATATTTCTGTATCCATAATTTCCATTGGATATCACTTATGACACGTACTTCTTCATATATCTTGTTATCTTTGACTTAATCTTGGATTTGAAAAATGTACTGGGTAAATTATCTGAGGCCTAATACAAATTTGGCTTTTTCCAGAAATAATTTACATTCAATTCCAGGCACTTGGAGGTGCTACCAGTTTAAGACAACGCCAACCCAAATTCAACACTCAAAACTTCCTAAAAAATAAAGGAGATGGAGAAGAGTTTAATTGCAATTTTGTGCCAGGGCTGGTGTGTATAGGGGTGCAGTCCTTAGTAGTCTAGAATTTTATGGGGGGAATCTCCTATTAGACTTTCTATTTTATGTTATCTCTGGGCTTTGACTTCTTTCTCTCTCCCGAAGGCCAGCAAAACAAAAATCCAAAATATTTAGGATGGATAATTACTCCGAAAGTGAAAGAAGCTTCTGTCTTTACTTGCGCCTCTGGGATCCTGATTTCCCTTTGTTGCAGGCCTAGTAAATCCTTACTACTTCCATGTCGGTTCTTGGATTCTTTTATATATATATATATATGCTTTGTTTTTAAATATATATATGTATATATATATATGTACATATATATATATGCTTTGTTTTTAATTTTATCCCATTAAAAAAATAAGCTTTTACCAGGAGCTTGATTGGTCTGAATTATTTAACTCAGCATTTCAGAAAACAGGATGGGCTTTGTTGAGAGAGTAAATGTCATAGAATTTACACATTGTGGGCAAAGGTACTCCCTTTTATTGTTTTTCTCTCTGGCCTCACTTCCTCTGAGGTCGCAGGAATCGGTTTTCATCTCATCAGAAGGAGTAAATTCTGAAATCCAAGTGTTGTTTTTCTGAGACTATCATGTGTGTGGTATGGGATAAATGAATAATTAATAGATACTGTCATTTTTTGTGTGTCCTTGAGATTCAGATTTCTCATCATAAAGGAGATGCGTATATATATATAAAAGGAAAGTAATTAAAAAATCTTGTTGTACTGAACTTGAATTGGAATTGTCAATATAGAGCCACTGGGTGGTTCAGTAAGTTAAGCAGGTGCCTTTGGCGCAGATCATGATCGCAGGATCCTGGGTTGGAGTCCCTCGTTGGCTCCCCGCTCAGAGGAGAGGCTGCTTCTCTCTCTTCCCTCTGCACTGCCACCCACCCCCTCCCCCAGCTGCTTATGTGCTTTCTCTTTCTCAAATAAATAAAATCCTTAAAAAAGAAAGAATTGTGAATATAAAGTCAAGAGGTATTTTTTTTCTTTCTTCCCCATCCTCGTCCTCCTCCTTCTCCTTCTTCTTTCTCTTCGTCCTCCTCTTCCTTTTCCTCTTCCTCCTCCTCTTCTCCTCCTCCTCCTTCTTTTTCATGTATATATCACTGAAGAGGCATGGAAATAATAACCAAGCCTCTAGCAAAAAACCAAACAAACAAAAAACAGAAAACAAACAAAAAACCCAAGCCAGTAGCAATGAGCATTGCTAGTGTCCAGATTATTTCTTGACATATTATTTCTTAGAAATAGGCTGATTCCATGTTTGGGTGGAAAATATACATGATGATTCTGGAACATTATTATACCAGATAGTGAGGAAGCTCTTAAAGACTGGTAATTCCCTGTAAAAAAGACTTAGAAACCAACTCAAAGATAGGACAATTTAAGTTTCCCAGAGCAAAGTCTAAGTGAAAGGAATACTCTAATTGGTGTAGTCCAGTTTAATATAATCTTGCACTGGGCTTGGCTTTCCCTGGCGTTCAGTATCATTTCTCACTAGGACCTTGCCCTGCTGAGAAGAGGCTGAACTGAGTCAAGAGCCAAGTTTTCCAGGTTCCTTGGTTTAATAATAATACCCAGCCTAAGCCGAATCAATGCACAGAAGTGCTAACCTGCTCCCTGTCAGCACAAGCATTCTGAGAGAATTCTCTAGAACATATACCCCTCTGATAAACTGTCTCGAATATGACAAAATTATTGTTTGATGTCATCTTATCTCTTATTCCTTCCTATTATTTTTTTCTCCATACTTTGTAGCTAACATGTAAGTGCTTTTCTTGCCATATTATTTTCCCCAACTTTCTCAAATGCCCTTGTATATAATACCAAAATATTACTAGTTCTTGTTCCTGAATGTAATGTTTTTTTCTTTTTGGATGAAAAAATTAAAACAGGTAGGAATGAGGTGGACAACTGGCAAGAAACTAGTTGTTCCTTCAATCATTTATTCTATAAATATATATTGACGAGCTACTCTAAACCAGGCCCTATGCTAGGCACGGGGATACATGGGGAATAAAAACATGAGCCCGAATCCCAAGGAGCTTGCAGTCCACAGAGGAGACTCGATCTCAATTTAACAATCACACAAATGAATTATTAATGCCAACCGTTGTTTAGTGCTAGGTTTAGCACATGGAGCAGACCTATCATTATAGCTATGAAGGCAAACTACAAGGTGCTTTTTAAGCATTTAACAGGGATGTCTAACCTAGGGGTGAGAAAAGGTTTCACCAAGGTAAAGCTTTTGAGTTGAGATCTCAAGGATAAGTAGGAAGTGGGGCACCTGGGTGGCTCAGCCGGTTAAGCATCTGCTTTTGGCTCAGGTCATGATTCCAGGGTCCTGGGATCGAGCCCTACATCGGGCTCCCTGCTCGGCGGAGAGCCTGTTTCTCCCTTTCTCTCCGCTGCCCTCCCTGCTTGTGCTCTCTCTCTCTCTCTCTCTCTAATAAATACATAAAATCTTAATTTAAAAAAAAGGATAAGTAGGAAGTAACTAGAAGGAGGGGAGAGGGGCTGGAGCACATGGAATGAGTGGAAGAGCGATCGATACAAGATAATTCTAGAGAAGTTGTCAGGCACTAGATCAACGGACTTAGATCATGTTCAGTATTTTGTACTGTACTTGGACTTAATAGAAATGGAACGGTATTAAAGGATTTTAATTGGGTCCCTGTGCGTGGTGGGGGGCTGCTCTTGCTGCTGGTTTAGGTAAAGAATTAAGAGCATGAGCTATCTTGTGAAATGCAGCATGGAACAATACAATTGTGGTCAATCAGTGAGTAGACGATGCTCTAGGAACTTTCTTCCCACATTATAGGAAAACATGTCTGGTCTAAGATAAAGCATTTTTGGTTTTGTTCTTTCTAGCCTGCTTTTCGTGGAGGGATATATGGTTTCGGTAATATGGGGGCCTAAGGGCTCTGTTTTCTGGTAAAGTCCCTATTCTTCCCTCTGTGAAACACCTCTACCCCAACTACGTTGGTTTCTATGGCCTAATTCCCCTTTCTTGCTGTAAAAGTATTACTGGAGAAGATTTCTGAATGCTTACTTTTCCTCAGAGTTACCCTACAGACTCTCCAGAGTGGAAATCTGCCTACCTCTAGTCCCCGGTTTCATGGTGTCTTTTCCATTTGATAGGCATCAGAGCCCCCTACTGGGAGAAACACAGCTCAGCTACATAAATACCCACACAAAGGGCCAGAATCCTGTAACAATTGGTGCATTTGTGTGTACGTGGTTTACCCACCCGATGTTGCATGTCATTACTGTGCGCCATCTAAGAAACCCACTCATTACCTTTGCCATATGCTGACATATAATTGTAAATAACTAGCTTTCATTTGGTACATTTTCCAATCACTCGGGGTTGAAGAGTCATTGTAACAATTAATACAAATCGCAAATCTATAGTCTTAAAAAATCTGGAATTGATGTGGAGAAACAATTCAGTCCAGTCTCCTGCTTTATGAAAAAGGACATCTAATATCTTTAGAATGCGGAGTTCTTTGTTCTCTTCCTAAAATTTCCCAGGAAGGATACCGCACAGTATCATCCAAGACAAAATTCTGTGTTTTTAGTAATCCAGTGGTTTCTTACATTTGATAAAAATATCTTTTAAAACAAACTTATTTTAGAATAGTTTTATTCTTGCAGAAAAGTTACAAAGATAGCGTAGAGAGTTCCTGGATGTCCTTCGCCTAGTTTTCCCCACTGGGAACATCTGATATTACCACGGTACCTTTGTCACAATTATCGTACTCTGAAATGACCTTCGTCGTTATTTGGATTTCACCGGTTTTCTATGAAGGTCCTTTTTCTGATCCAGGATCCCATCCTGGACACCATATTACATTCCATTGTCACGTCTCCTTCAGCACCTCTGGTCTCTGACAGTTTCTGTGACTTTGCCAGGCTGGGCCTTTGGGCTAAGACGCTGAGCCTGGCTATTTCACACTTGATCTTCGCCAAAAGGCCGAGAAGCGATCTGAGCCTGGCTATTTCATTCAGTCATGGATTTAACAGTCTTCACTGAGCTCCCGCTAGATCCTGAGGATATAGGGTTGAACCGACAGCTACATCGTGGCCATAGCCCGGCCAGTCAGGGGGAGAACGTTCAGACAGAGGGACGTGGGAGCTGTAGGCAAGGTCAGATCAGGTGGGACCCTATGCGCAAGTGTAAGGGGAGCCTCGATTACTCCTTCTCTACCTGCAAGTCAGATAGTCTGATGCAATAGAGCATTCTAGGGATGAAGTACACTCTTCTCCAAGTCCACTGTCATAGGATCAGAGTAGCCCAACCAGACTAATGACTTCACCTACTCCCCGCTCCCTATCTGGCTTTTGGGAACTCTGCACTTGAAACAACCAGAAGGGTGCTTTTAACCATAGGATATGTTGGTATCATATCCTCAAAGAATTTCTTGGAGACCTGGTTCAGAGTGTTCCTCCAGTGAGAATAGGAGTTCATGAGTTCGAGTCTACCAAACACTTGGTGTAACTATCAATTTGGGACTACTTTACACCAAATCTGTGCCTTAGGTATTCAGGTCCCGCTGGGGGTTCGATTTGGGTCCAGAGCTCATGAGAAGGCTGGTTTGTGGTTAGGGCATCTGAAGGTGAGAAGCGGGACCAGGGGACTTATCTTTTCTACACTTTATCTAGAACCAATGCTACCACTTATGAACGTTTGTTTTTATAGTTTATTTATCAAGGTTTTCATAGTTTATCTCCCACTGTGGGTGTTGGTCTTGTGCCAGAGTCTCTGATTCTGACCCTGGACTTTGTCCCTATCCCTGCAAGGAGCAGCATAAACCCTCCCTTTGGCCTGTTTCTGTATGGCCTCTGAACTAAGAACAGTTTTTACATTTTTAAAGCATTAAAAAACAATAAGGGAGGAAAGTTACAGAAACCACATGTGGCCCACAAAGCCTAAAGTATTTATTATCTGGCCCTTTGCAGAAAAAAAAAATTGTGGATCCTTAGACCACCAGGACTCAGCGTATGTACAAGGGCAAACTCCATTTCTGATGTTCATTTTCCCCTCTGAGTAGAACCTTCTTATAATCTCTAGTTTCCAAGAATCTCTCTTACTTTACCACCGGCTTAGCTATTCATCTTGAAGGAAATTTCTAATATCTGATCCTCATATTTTCAAGTGTTTTGTAGTGTAGGGGGTTTCTTGGACATGTATTTCCCCATAATATATGGAAATGTATTTCCTCCCTCTATACTTCCGGTCAAGCAAGTCTCTGTCCTGCGGCAGGGGCCAGACCGATGGCATGCTGTTGTCTGTGAGGCAGTTTTGGAAAGCACAAAATAGTAACTTTTAGTTTGAAAGAGTGAGTCTAGAAAGTAATAACTCACATTGGGATTTTTTTTTTTTTTTAAGATTTTATTTACTTATTTGACAGAAAGAGATCACAAATAGGCAGAGAGGCAGGCAGAGAGAGAGGGGGAAGCAGGCTCCCCGCTGAGCAGAGAGCCTGATGCGGGGCTCAATCCCAGGACCCTGAGATCATGACCTGAGCCGAAGGCAGAGGCTTTAACCCACTGAGCCATCCAGGCGCCCCTCACGTTGGGATGTTGAGGCCTTGAGCTTTCTTGCACAGCTAAAATTAGACCGCGCTCACTGGGGACCCCCGCCGCTGGTAGTGGGTTTCGCGTGGGTAGACGAGCGTGGGGGTGGGCACGCGTCCCTGCACAGGCCCCCTTGGGCTTGTATCCCTCCTACTCTGTTTCCAGATCAGAATTGCTTCTGATCAGGGAGTGTTTCCCTGCCCGCTTATTAAAGCCCAACTTTCAGTTCTTGTTTTTTCATTCTGGAGATTTTTGAGTAGTCTGGGGTCTCCTCCCCATTTATGGAAGGGACATGGTACAGCCCAGAGAATTCTGGCAACTCAAGAACCCCGAGTTCTTAGCCTTCACTCTGGTCCTCATTAATATTCTTCCTTTTTCTGCACCTCCTGGTTTCAAACAAAAGGAATAAAAAAAAATTTTAAAAAAGCGGGGAAGAGAAAGTGGTGAGACAGATGGACCCGGTTCAATTTTCTCTGTCCTACAGGGAGAGCTGTGTGTTCTCAGACATCAGCCCAGGCCCAGCGTGATGGGATCTTATTTTCGGGTCTACCTCCATTGTGTTCTCATGTTGTGTAATTAACTTCTCCGCTCTCACATTTATTTATAGATCCTGATGCCATTTTCCAAAGCTCTGAATGATGTGGGTTATTTTATTTAGAGGCTTGAGACCTTCGGCTCCCACTAGATCTATAACATCAATGACAGCTGTGTCGCGTGCACAGCTCTGTAGCAACCAAAGGCAGCTGCCCGCCCGCAAAAGCTGGCCCAGGCTTCTCCCCTGGTGATTCAGTAAAGGATCCTTAAGAACAAAGAAGGCAGGAACATCAGCCAGACGCATACAGGGGGTGCTTAGGTTAAGGGGGTCATGACTATGATCAGACCTTCTAGATGTTCCCACAGGGAGAGGATGGGAGTATCTTCCAGGACAAAAAGGTCTGAGGGCCTGGGGAGTCTAATTTTTACCTCCCAGCATGCCTGCTGCTTGGACACTCAGGGAGGCACCCCTTCTGTGCAAGGTGCTGTGTCTGCAAATCAATGAAGGGACATCTGCTCACGGTAAGCTGAGGGTCCCCTGGTCTTTGATGGCATCACTCTGTCCCTTATTCTCCCAGCCAAGAACAAAGAATCACAGAGACCTGAGGGAAACTCTGCCGATGAATGTGATGGGATAAGAGGTAGATTTATTTTCTGTCCTTGGATCACTAAGGATGATGGAACAATTCTAAAATGTCTCAAAAATAGGAAACCTCTCGGAGCGCCTGGGTGGCTCAGTTGGTTAAGCGGCTGCCTTCGGCTCAGGTCATGATCTCAGGGTCCTGGGATCCGGCCCCACATCGGGCTCCCTGCTCAGCCGAGAGCCTGCTTCTTCCTCTCCCTCTGCCTGCTGCTCTGCCTACTTGTGCTATCTCTCGGTCAAATAAATAAATAAAACATTTAAAAAAAAAATAGGAAACCTGTCTCAGTCATCTAAATTTCACACCAGTGGACGCATATCTCTTCTATGTAGAGTAAGTATCACAGAGTAAAACTAATTCACATTCTTCCCCACCGTCCCTGTCCCCCAGCCTTGTGCAAATATTGCTCGACCAAGGTGAAGAGAAGAGACACCAACACTGGCTTAGAAGGAATTAGGAGACCTAGATAAGAACTAAACACATTTTTGAACTTAAAAAAAAAATTATTTATTTATTTGAGAGAGAGAGCATGAGTGGAAGGAACAGAGGGAGAGGGAGAGAGAATCTTAAGCAGACTCTGCACTTAGCACAGAGCCCCACCTGGGGCTCGATCTTGCATCCCTGAAATCACGACCTGAGCCGAAACCAAGAGTCGGAAGCCAATAAGGTGCCCCCCTTTTTCATACATTTTATTTTTTAAATTTATTTTTAAAGATTTTATTTATTATTTGTGCATGTGTGAAAGAGAGAGAATAAGCAGGATGAGCGGCAGGCAGAGGGAGAAGCAGGCTCCCCGCTGAGCAAGGAAGCCCGATGCGGGGCTCGATCCCAAAACCCTGGGATTTTGACCTGAACCAAAGGCAGATGCTTCGCCAACTGAGCCACGCAGGTGTCCCTTTTTGTACTTTTAAAACAGTGGCTTAGCTCTTCGTACCCCAAACACAGGTGTTAATAGATTTAAGAATAAGGGGCAAAGCTGGCCCAGCGGGCTTACTATAAAGCTCTGAGGAGTTTTACATTTTCCATTCTCCAAAGGACAAATATGCTGCATGACTTCTCAAGACAAAAGCCTGCAGAGTGGAGTGTCTCGGAGGGCAGGGCCTTTATTTCCCTGGGAAAAGTGACAGTAAGCCACGTAGCTGTCCAGGGCTCCCTGGCACATAGGTGGCTCTGAGCAGCGCCCAGTGGCTTGCTTCCGTGGACAGCTCGTCTCCGGTGAAGCGGGCACCGTGACCTTCCCCTGAGAGCTGGAGCGGGGGGCAGGAGAGGCGGTGGTCTGAGGGGTGCACGAGACAGAGAGCTGGGAGACGAGGTCTGGTAGCTTTCTTCTGGTTCAAACACCAACACGTTTCACACAAGTGGTCTTGGGCTGCGCAGTTTTTAAAATGATGACCTTTGAAAAAGAGGATTGTCATCCATCAGCTTAAGAAAAGCTGAGTTACACACAGTTAAATGGGTAACTCAATAAAAGCCTTCTCGAAAGTTTTTACTAGCTTCTAATGTATTATATGAAGCCTTATTCCAAGTGAGTTGACCTTGGGAGTCTGTGTTGTAATGTCTAACAGATCCTGGAATGTGTCCCACGGAATCCATTTTCCAGTTTGGGAAACCCTGGTCTAGCAGGCGGAGGGGGGGGATGTTGGAGAGATGCTTTCTAGATCCTGGGTCGTAGTCCCCACCCCCCACTGAGCCACACACACAGATGTCAGCTTCATTGCTGACAGTAGGTATCTGGGAAGGTTAAAATGGCAATAACAAAAGCATAAACAAAGTTTAAAGTGCCTCCTAATGTGGCACGATCATTACTGTCACTAACAACCGTCTTTGACTCTCTTCCTACCTACAAATTAGGCCAGGACCGGCCCCAGCAAACGGATGGTTTCCTGGCTATTGACACGGCAGTTGGCCACTTTGGTAGGAAAGAGCTCCAGGAGGGCACAGCACTCAACACAGGTGGATTTCCGCCAGCAGGTTCTGGCAGGTTCATCGGACCGCCGTGTGTATGATCTGTAGTCTGGCCAGAAAGACCTCATGGGGAAGCAAAGGAAAATTCTATTTGTGACATTGTTCATTTTATAATAAAAGCGCACGCATTTATGTTTTGGAAGAAGAAAATGAATCCTTTTTTAATTTTTTTTCTCGCTAGCTGGGAAATACTAGATCTGCTAGAATCCGCAGCTCCTGGAGGGCTGCCTGGCTGGGTGAAGGTCATTGGCTGAAGGGCACGGGGCATGTCCAACCCTGCCTCCTCCTCCAGGGGACGTGTCAGCAATCTTGGACAGGCTGGACTGAGGTTCGAAGGCACACCAAGGGGGCTGGCAGTTTCGGGTAGGTGATAACACCACATAGGGGTGCCTCTCCTTTTTTAACCTTCCTTTCTTACCTCCCCAGGCTGGCAGCTCCTGTGTTTTTTATTTCCTTAGCATTCCCTTGCTAATTCCAAGGAATTGCTGTTTAAAATCCTTTAGAAAAGTATAAGTAAAAATAAAAAAAGACCGCCCCCCCAGCCCATCTGGTGGTCCCCGCTTGGGGTACCCTGCTCAAGATGATGGGCAATAATGCTCAGTTCCCACGGAACAGCCCCTCAAGCTAATTCAGATGCTATTCTTCTTTGGAATTGCTCAAAATCTTTTTTTTTTTTTTAATAAATATTTTATTTATTTATTGGAGAGACAGAGAGAGAGTGTGCACAAGCAGGGGGAGGGGCAGGACTGGGAGAAGCAGACTCTGCTGAGCAGAGAGCCCGATGGGGGACTCGATCCCAGGATTCCATCCCAGGACCCCAGGTCATGACCTGAGCTGAAGGTAGACGCTCAACCGACTGAGCCACCCAGGCGCCCCTGCTCAAAATCTTCTAATCACTTCACTTAGAGGAACAGAGCTAAAAGGAGGTCGGGTGCCTGGCCCCGGAGAGAAATAAGACGGTTATTAAAATCTCTCATTTTAATGTTTTTAAAACACAATCAGGATTAAATGATAAATACCAATGTATTAAAATCCATAGCGCCACCTCTGGAGGTCAAGATGAGCCAACGTGGTTGGGAAATACGGATGACACGAACACAGGCATCTGGTTCCATTTTATTAAAAAACAAAACCAAACAAAATTTTGCAATGAAATTTCCTGGAATTCACAATCCTTTTCAAATCTTTATAGTTGCATTTTTTTTTTTTTACCAGTACATAAGAACACAATTGCACTTATTTACATTATAGTCTTCTATATAACAAAAATAGCCATGTTGTACGGTTGAGTGTTTCCAACTATCGTCCTTAATATTTCATCACTAGCCCAGTATGAGACAGACTGTTTATGCTCTCCAAACACATAGATAATAGAATAAAGCAAAATAAAAGTCCATGTCTCCTAACAGAAGACGAATCCCTTTAATGACAGTTTTTTAAACTTCTGTGTATTTCAAGAGAGATATAAAGTGCTCTGGAAGGAGTAAGGTGGGTGACTGAGGTGGGGAAAAAGGAAAGAGAAAGAGATTTACACCACCCTCCCCCCTGCCAAAAAAACCCCCCAACCAACACCGCCTTCACCAATCATTTAAATATACCTGTGACTTTGTACAGAAGACGATGTTTTGGTAAACAGGCTACATAATCCATTACTTAATTTCTCGGCAGTGAAGAGCTAACCAAGGTCCAAATTAAAACCTACCCATGCAAATGCCATCGGGGATCATTTTTGTGATTCTTGAGTCATGTGGCAAATAAATCCAGGAAGCTGTCCCAGGATCTGAATGTGGAGGATGGGTAAATAGCTCAACGGCACCACTGTGTGGATGATCTGTGGACTGGCCAAAGTAAAACTCTTACCTGTGACATCATTTGTTTTTCGATAAAAACACATACGTTCATGTATAGGGAGGAAAAATAAATCCACTGGATTTTTTTCTCGCCAGCAGGGAAATACTAGAGATTGATTTATGGTGCCATTTCTGAATATTTTATAATGGTAAATTCTTTGGAGCACTTTTTTTTTTTTTCAGTGAAAATAACAACGTGTTATATACAAAGGGCTTAAAAGAAGTGGGTTTTTTTTCTTTTCACATTATTGAAATGGCAATTGCTGGTCATGGTTCTGCAGTCTATAAAATTGGGTATCACAGATACACTGCTTGGGAGGCTCCCCTGGAAACTAGAATAGTCATCCTCCCAGCTCATGAATATTTCAAAGAACAAGTCCCATTATTTTTCAGGAAATGAATGGAATGTAACTTTTCACAAGTACAAAATTACTTCAAGTTTTCTAAATATAAGGGACATCCCACTATAAAAATAACAGCCCCTCCCAACCCTCCCCCATCCCCTACATCTCTTTCTAATTATAAAATGGTACAACCATTTCAGATTACTAATGTGAAAGCAGGAAGTAAATATATTATTATGTACATGTACAAAACACGTCAGTATTTCACACCATTTACATTCATATGAAAGAAGTCTGTTTATTGATCTTCCTTTGTGATTGGACAAGAAGAGAGGTGAGATAAGTTACAAAACACTCAGGCCCTTGCCTTCCAACTCTGCACAAACATTCCAGCCAGAGGCATCTCCTTTGCCAACAGAGCTAACGATACGCTTTGACATTTGGCAGAAGAAAGGGCTGCGGGCAGTTAAGATCTTCTGTGGGGCTCTCCTTCAACTTTTCCGAGCTTGTGACATTCCTTCCTCTTTTGATAGACGTGGACCACATTCTCAACTACTGAGGAAACTGTGTGAGGAAAGGCAAATAACTAGTCCTTGAGGAAATGTTGACCCTAGTCAAATTAACTGGCTGAAAGAATGGCGATTATTCCAGCAGAGGGCGCCCTGCCCCCTTGCTAGAACAGCCTACTGACCAGTACAGACCACAGACGCCAACAGAAAGCTCTTACGCTGGCAATCCTTCAACTGCTCTGCTGTCTATTCGCACAGCCAATAGTTTGGTATTTTCTTCAAAAGCGCGGGATACACTCTAATTACGAAGCTCTCCTACATGAAAATTCTTTGGCTATTGAAAATCTTCACATTCTCAAAGAGAACAAGAATTCCGAGTACAATAAAGCGCTAGTTCTGTCTAAAACTTTTTGAGGGAAAAAGGAGACGAAACACCAGACTTGAAAGATGGTGTGGTACTAAGGCCACGATACATTTCTTTTAGATTTCTGGATTTAGTAAGGGCCATCACCAGCCTGCAAGAGAAAACCCCCGAAGGTTTCACAGTTTCGTCTGACTAGGCAACCCGCCTTCACTTCTATTTACGAGACCATTAGGAGAAAATTAAACGAGTCAATGAAAGAACATGTGTCCATTTGGATGGTGATCAGTCTTTGGTTTACATAGCACACATGATCCTCACATTTTCCTGCTTCTCTGAGCCCTTCAGTGCAGTAAGGATGACAAGACCACGGACGTTCTGCCAAGCAGAGATTCTGGGTCCCTTGGGTGGAGCTCGCTACCTTCACCACAGAAGTTCTCCCTTGCTCTGTACAGACCTGCAGACCCCTTAAGAGACTAGTTCTTGCCTTATCATTATCAACAAACATTTCTCAGGGAGCAAAGAGCTCCGTAGTAAGTGCAAACGTCAATCAAGAGGAGCACAAGGATGGAAAAGTCTTTGATCGCCGAGATTCCTGAAAAAGCCACTTGATTGAGCCAGGCATAGTTCACAGGGTGATAAAGAGAGATGTGAGTGACCTCATCGGGTTCTTTGCACAACAAGCGGGTTTTGTCCTTAAAGGGCTTGATAAATAAGGATCTACATAGAGGATCCAGAATCACATCTTTCATTTTGGGATAATTTCGTGTCATCACAAGGGTCAAAGTGGAAGTGTGGCTGCCAACGTAGGGATTTGTTTTTTGTTTTGTTTTATTTTTTGTTTGTTTGTTTTTACAAATTACCGTTCCTGTTACAAAGGGCCTGGAGCTGTGAAATGGGGAGATAAGCAGGCAAAGAGAAGAGGTAAGTGATGCTGAGAAACTCATTCTCTGTTTCTCAGAATTAATTTATCTTTCAGGCAATCTCAACCTTCTTTGCAACCATGAGTATTTAACTCTTGAGTGTTAAATTCCTTGAAACACAAACACACACACACACACACACACACACACACACACACAAACACACACACACAAACAACAAAACACGGGGTCAGCTCTAAACCTAGGGGATAAGCATTTATTTGGGAAGAGTGCCCATGTTCATGTCCGGCCATCCTCTTTCTCACTTCCTGCAGGCTAGCATTCCCACCTCCCGCCATCATCAATTACATGTCTGTGACACACAGTACTGTGTAAGGAACCTTTGTCCCTCACCTTAGGAGAATGATTTCTTTGTGTCTCTTTTTCAGTCTTAAGGAAGAAATGGCCCTCAGATCCCTTATGAAGAGGAAGTTCTTGTGCTAGGAAGCTGAGTTAAGAAGCATGAGTAGACATGGGATATGGTCCGGCCATTTTACATTTTTCTAAGAAGTCCTAACCTCAGGGGCCTCCGGTGAACTAGGAAGGTCACAAATGCTCAAGGTAGAAGATAACAGATCTCAACAGCATTCTGGAATTGTGACTTTGCCATTATCTGCCTAAGAGACTTTTGGCAAGGAAGCCTGAAAAAAAAGGCAATAGCTATAGTGGTCTGTGATTAAATTAGTGCTGAGAAGTGAAAACATGGCTAACTCCATTATGGAGGAAGTTAATTTGCCTTTGGAGTAAACTGGTTTTCCTCATCAGAAGTGCAAATATAGACATTGCCACACAATAAAACAAGAAAAACACCAACAACAGTAACAATGGTAATCACAATAATGATAAGTCTACAGATCCAGAGCTACCAAGGTTTTTTTGTCCCGAAAGATGGGAAAAGAATGTGTCTAGGTGTGTGTACAGAAAGAGACAGCAGTCAGAGAAAGCCAGATACACACACACACACACACACACAGGGAAAGAAATCTAAGCTAGAGCATATAAAAAATGCTTCTGGAAATTGCCGCAGGGGCCCCAGTACCACAGAGGGCTGGGTCCCCACCCCACAGAGGATATGACTCTGTATCTCAGATTTTCTGAAAGAGTTTTGATTTAATGAGATTTCTCTGTTTTCAGTCAAGGTGATGCATTCCGTGGATAACTAAATGCCACTTATTTTTTATGCTCTGCAAGAATTTTCATCTAAACACAACTCATCGATAAGAAAGAACCCCATGTTAGGCTATCTATCACCATTTTTGGTTCTTAAGATATGGTGGCCGCAAGGAGGTCGGCACGGTCTGAAGCAGCCACTGGGCACTGTAGTTTCTGACATAACCAAACCCAAACCCGTGAATGTCCAGAATGAGGGAAATGCCGAAAACAATCTTTGGACAGGGATTTGCCTCCATGGTTACCATCATGACTAGGTGATGTCAGAATAGGTAGGTGGTTTCGCCACTATTACTTTTTTTTTAGGATTTTTTAAAAGTAATCTCTACATCCGATGTGGGGCTCGAACTCATACCCCCAAGATCAAGAGTCGCATGCTCTACCGACTGAGCCAGCCAGGCGCCCCTCTGCTATTCACTTTCTGCCTTTTCCCAACTCCCCTTCTTCCTGCCTAGGTGACGGGGTTACTATTTCAGGGGTAACTAAGCCCTGGAGATGAAATCAATGTTTAGCTGCTGTATTCACGACCAGGGCTCAGTTCTTCTCAGAGGATCAGCCACATGGAAGAGGCAATTCCTAGAGGTGACTCTCAGTTCTCCTGAGGGAATGGAAATGCTCCCTTTCTTGCCCACAGCCTTGGGGTGAGAGAGGATGCTGACTTCTGAGCCGAGAGGGGGCATCTGGCAGCTATCACGATTCACCCAACAGGGCTGGGCAGTCACAACCCCAAAGACTTCTCTGTAAGGCCACTCGGAGTCTTGTATTTGGAGTCAGTACTCAACTTCCCACTTTCCCCCTTCAAGTCCCCACGGGGCACTGGCCCTGGGAAAAGGCCTTCTGCCAGCCAGGAAGCAAGAGAACTGGGGGTTGAGGTGAAGTTGGATGGAATTCTTTTTGGCTCCCGAGTGCCGCATACCAGTCTAAGAGTTTGTCATAGAAGCGAGGGAAATAATTTCGTTTCAGCACCAAATCAACGTGGTTTGTGTGACTTTAAACAACAACAACAACAACTGGTCAGCGAAGTAACAGTAACGGTAATAGACATGAGCGTATGGTGAGAAAGGTCAGGCAGAAATTTCAAAAATCATGGCCTGAATATTTACTCGTCATAAAACAAACAGATCTTTGGGCCTCTCATTAGGCAACTTGGGTGGAGTCTAGTTCTCTCTGGAGGTAATCAGGTTTTAACTTTTTTTTTTTTCTTTGCAAGGGTCAGGGGATCTCGCGAGAATGCTGGAACAGCTCGGCACCTGTGCTGTCCAGCCAGGAGCCACGGGCCACATGTGGCTGTTGAGTGAGGCATGCTGGGAGCTGAAACACAGGATGGGTTTAGAGGACTTCCTACAAAAAAGAATGTACAAGATTTCATTTATCCTTTTTACATGTTGAAACAAAAAGATTACATATATTATTAAAAT
The DNA here is from genome assembly GCA_028534135.1 of Potos flavus. Lineage (NCBI taxonomy): Eukaryota > Metazoa > Chordata > Mammalia > Carnivora > Procyonidae > Potos > Potos flavus. Next base: position 72,492,341 of record CM052899.1, on the reverse strand, counting down.
TATTTTGAACTGTTCATTTTTACTTTGTAAAATGTAGCCAGTAGAAAATGTAAAACTTACATGGGCGACTTGCATTATATTTCTATTGGATAGTGCTGGCCTGGACACTCGTTATGGAAGGATGTGCACCTGTAAATACGCATGAAGTTTGCATATGCTTCTAGAGGGTTCCCAGCTCAGAATTTCCTCTTTGGAGGAGGGATGGGGGCGGTGGTGAAGAAGGCTATGGGAGAAGGTTTTCATTTCTTTTAAACCCTTCTATGCTGGTTAAATTTTCTTTTTTTTTTTTAAACCACCAAAGCCACAGGAAAATCCTCTGAAAACAAACCTTTGGTAAATGGAGAGCCTCCTAGGCTCAGGGATTTTGCAGCAGAACCTCCCTGGGTTAAAAGCCCACTCAGATGCCCCCCCTCCTCCCGCCCCTGGGCCCCTCCTCATCTATTCAGCATCCTATAGGGGGTCACAGCCAAGGTATACAACGACAACTGATTCCCGATTTACCTGGTCACCGGCCAGAAGAGACAACACTCATCAAATGGAGAAGTATGCCATCCAAAGGGCATTTTCTCTCCTGGATATGGAATACACTTTGTATTTCTTTTGCTGCTGGATTATCCTTCTAATTCCACTCGACATAAGTTAATACGTACGTGTGTTTCAGGTAGAGCTGACTTAAGGACTACATGGTGCAACCCTATGCCGACCGAGAACAAGAAAAACTTTTGAGACAAAGAATCCCCACCAAGGACTAGGATTTGAAGGTATCCAGAAATTACAGACTCTGTGACTAACAGCGGTTTTAAAACCGGGCAAAACGAAACCACTCCTGCTTGGCCTTCAATCTTGAATCATCTCGATAGTCATTCTCAGCAACATAGGAGTGCCAAGTCCCAAAAACCTTTAGTGGACGTTACATATCAAGGAACTGCCTCCCTAAGGTATGAAGTCAGCTATATGTCATCGCCATCTGCCAGAAAACGGATCCCTCCCCCCGCCCGGCAAAAAGCTCATTAGCTGTCTCAAGGCCAGAAGGAGCCTTGGCCATCATCCCGTGAAACTCCTTCATTTTGCAGAGGGAGAAGGTGAGGTTCAGCAAACATGTGACTCAGCCCGGACTCCTGACTCTTGGTCCAGTGCTGCCTTCCCTCCTCCCTGCCTGCCTTCGCACACTGACACTGCGTTTCATTACAGGAAGTGTGAGACTCCCGGAGAGCTGCGACATTTCTGAAGGTGGTAATCATTTTCCTTGCCTTGCTGCCTACTTTGAAAGCATCAAATAGGAAATCGTTAAAGATGGGGGGAAAAAGAGCAACTAGTAGTCTGCCATTCACTCCCCCGACATCCACTGCACGTTTCAGCAGGCAGCGGAGATTTACGACACAGCCCAACTCTGGTTTTTGGATGAGTATTAGTGTAATGAGGTGGGAAAGCCTTGTCAAAAATGTAAATAACTCAGTCAGAAAAGCCTTCCTTCTTAGTAACCCACGCAGCTGCCATGGCCTTCTGACAGAAGGCGAGGTGATCCGTGATTGTCCGGGGAAACCATTCACTACCTTAGTCATCGCTGCATCTGGATAGTCTAAATGTATTACAAAATTGCCCACTGAAAAAATAGCACGTCTCTGTCATAGTTACAAAAAAAAAAAAAAAAAAAAAAAAAGAATAAAAACGTAAGTGGTTTAAAAATGCCGGTGGGTTTCGGTATTGATTGGATGCCTCTTTTCCTCTCCCTCTTTGTCTCTCCGTTAGGAGAAACTTGGTTAGCAAATTCCCCATGCTGTACTTTTTAGATCAACTGGTTTATCAAATCACACGTCCTTCCTCACTGGAGATTTAGATGTACTCGGGGAGCCCTGGGAAGCAAGCTGCTAAGGATTCCCCTAAACTCTTCCTTGAGGTCTGGTGAGGTTTAACAGAAGTGTGTTGGGATTAAGGGAAAACCCAGCTGCTCCCGCAGCCCCCACTGTGCAGGACACTGGGCTCTGAAAGGATCGGGTCTCTTCTCAAGCCTCCATCACCTGCAGAAGCCACTTGTGGAGGGAACAAAAGACTGTTTTAGCCTTGGGGACACTATTGTAATGACATTTTGCTTTTGGGAAGAATAGGTTGTAACTGGTCTTAACACCGGGCTTGCGGTCCCAGATACAAGCCCTACAGTCATGAAGAACGGCGCTACAGCCCTGGAGGGGACTTCTGAGTCTGGAATTTCAGTCAAAGACTGTAAGATCCAGGCAAAAATGAAGCTCCCTTCTCATGTCACGGGGGCCATTAACAGAGCCTGGCAAGTGGGAGCCAGCGTGATGTGAATGCAAATAATGAGTGGTAGTCTCAGTGGATTCAGAGCTTAGTGTTGGGGTCTCTGGAAGCTAGGATCTTTAAGATCTACTTAAAAGAACTTAGATTCTTAAGGAAAGTTGGCCTCAGACCGTTTCGGGGTGCCGAGGCCCTTCCCAAAGCCATGCGCACTTCACGCTGAGAGGTCAAGGCCATTCATCTTAGAGACGGCGCTTACAAACCGGTCATAGCCGGAACTGGTGCTTCGAAACAGAACTCTCTACAAAAGCTGGAATCAACCAAAGGGGCGGACATCATGTAAACTGCACGCAGTCTTTAGAAAGAAACTGCCGAAGAAATCAAAGAACATTCCCCAAACAACAAAACAAGACCTGGAAGAAAAGGAAATAAAACTAAGAAGCCCTAAGCGTGTCCTTTCGGTCTGTTTCAGGAGCTCCTGAAGTGTGTGTCTACAAGGACATGGGAGGGAAAATCAGCTTCCGACTTCCCAGCTGCCAAGGCCATGGACTGTTGTACAGATGGAGAGACGGCTTCCCGATGAACGTGACTTTGGATATTGCTTTCGTTTACCAGTCTTGAGCGGAGCGCCGTGGAGTTACCAAGTGGTTCTGGAGGTGTGTGTAGCCGGGTCCAATTCTTGAGGTCCTCCTCCCTTCCTTCCCCTTGGGTCCTACCATCCCTTGGTTCTATAGTCACCGTTTCAAGACTTCACCTCTTCGCAGTCTTGGTCAGTGGAAAGCTCTACATCAGAGAGTCCAACTTCCATTGCCATAATGAGCGAGATGTCAGAATCACTGCTTACCGCTGGCTCCTGCTCGCCTGGGAGGAGAAAGCAAAGTTCATGGTGAACACTGAACTATGTTTTTGGAGGCTGGTTATTTTAATGCAATTGTCTTTAGGAACATTACCTTGATGGCCGAGAGATGGTATTAGAAAAATTGGCTATTTTGTAAAAACAGAAACCAAAACCAAAACACAAAAACCAGAAGTTAGTTAGAGCCTCATCTCATACTATAGCCCCAAATAACTTCTAAATAGGTCAAAAAGTTAAATGTAAAGAAGAAACTAATATAGCTAGAAGAAGATATATCTTATAAGTATATATCTAAGTAGGAAAATATCTAATATATCAAAGTAGGGCAGGAAACTATGTGGAAAAGAAGTTGAGCAATTCACAGAACAGATTGATAAACATGCATAAAATTCAAAAAATATTAAAAACATGAAAAATAAGACCAAAAGGCATACATCAAACTTGAAATATTTGCAAACATTTCACAAAGGGCTGCATTTTCAACATATAGCTTTGAAATCAGCAAGAAAAACTAACCAGAAAAGTGGGCCCAGATCGCTATGATAGAGCAGTACAATATAAATGACCGATAACTATATAAGGTAAAAATGAGCTACTTTTTTTTTTTTTAAATAAAATCTTCACTCTTAAAGAAACAGAGCATTACACTGAGGCAGGTACTTTGATAAACTCCATGCAGAACTATGACATTTTCATTAATTTCATTTCCAGAATGTATCATAAATAGCCATGCAAAAATATTCACTGAAGCACTATTTATAGCAGCAAAACATCTCAAGTAACAAAGTCCAACAATACAGAATACCTAAGGGAAGTGTGTTACTTCTAGAGCACAATCTTCTTGTCATAACAACTAAAGTGACACTTCCAAAGAACTTGAAGTTACATAAGAAAATACTCACAGTGTTCTTCTAAGTGAAAACAGAAGTATCAAAGCTTTATATGCAGTGAGGCTGACAGAGAACGTTAACAAGAAGAAAGAGAAAGTGAACTAGAAGCCAGGAAGCCAACAGTGCTAGTAAGAGTTGTCTCAAGTTTGGGGATTTACATTCATTTTCTTTCTTTTCTTTTTTTTTTTTTAAAGATTCTGTTTATTTATTTGACAGAGAGAGAGAGATCACAAATAAGCAGAGAGGCAGGCAGAGAGAGAGAGGGGGAAGCAGGCTTCCTGCTGAGCAGAGAGCCCCATGTGGGGCTCGATCCCAGGACCCTGAGATCACGACCCGAGCCGAAGGCAGAGGCTTAACCACTGAGCCACCCAGGCGCCCCTACATTCATTTTCTTTAAAAAAAAAAATTTTTTTTTTTCAGTTTTACTTCCAAACATTTTGCAATGAACAAATATCATTCATTCCCTCAAGACATAGTGAGTCCCCACTATGTGCAAAGGATAGGGCTAGATGTGAGGGACTTCGGTAAGAGCAAGACAATTCCCGTCTCCAAGGAGCTTACTATCCAGTAAGCAGGCACACCAGGAGAGGGTCAATCACAGCCCGAGGGGATATGCATGATGCTGGAAGATGCAGCTGGTGTTATGGGAGCAGGTAAGAGGGCTATGAGACCCACTGCTGACTCAGAAGGCTTCCCATCGGGTGCAATGTCTATACTGAGTCCTCAAGAAGAACTCGTACTCTAGCCAGATGATTGAGAAGGAAGCATCTCTTAAGCAGTAGCAATAGTATATATAGATAGATATGTCTGAGCATGATCGGGAGCCTTGTACAGATGGACATTAGATTGCATTTAAATATAACTAGAATGCAAGGTCAAGCTAGGGACTCTGAAGGGAGGCTTTAAAAAAAGGCAGCTTTAAAACCAAAAGAGCTTGCATGTCCCATTATCCTGCTGAAGAAACTCACAACTGGAAGACCGGCAAAATGTCTAAGCACTGAAGAAGCTGGTGGTTATAATACTTTTGCTGATAATCACTGATATGATTTATTTCATATTGAGGTACAGTTAAGGAGAATATATGAGTTTTATGAAAGACATGAATTCTTTTTTTTAAATTTAAATTCAGTTTACTTAACATATAGTGTATTATTAGTTTCAGAAATAATTTAGATTCATCAGTTACATATAATACCCAGTGCTCATCACATCACATGCCCTCCTTGATGCCCATCACCCAGTTACCCATCTCCCCACATCCCCTCCAGCAACCCTCAGCTTGTATCCTATAGTTAAGAATCTCTTATGGTTTATCTCCTTCTCTGTTTTCGTCTTTCTATTTCCCTTCCCGTCCCAGATGTTCATCTGTTTTGTTTCTTAAATTTGACATCTGAGTGAAATCATATGATATTTGTCTTTCTCTGACTGACTTATTTTGCTTAGCATAATATCCTCTAGTTTGATCCATGTTGTTGTAAATGGCAAGATTTCATTCTTTTTGATGGCTGAGTAGTATTCAATTGTGTGTGTGTGTGTGTGTGTGTGTGTGTGTGTGTGTGTGTTTATTACATCTTCTTTATTCATTCATCTGTTGATGGATATCTCAGCTCTTTCCATAGTTTGGCTATTGTGGACATTGCTGCTATAAACATTGGGGTGCAGGTGCCCCTTCGAATCACTATGTTTGTATCCCTTGGATAAATACCCAGTAGTGCAATTGCTGGGTCATGGGGTAGTTCTATTTTTAACTTTTCGAGGAGCCTCCATACTGTTTTCCACAGTGGCTGCACCAGTTTGCATTCCCACCAATAGTGCAGGAGGGTTCCAACATCTGTTGTTTCCTGCCTTGTTAATTTTAGTTATTCTGACCGATGTGAGGTGGTATCTCATCGTGGTTTTGATTTGTATTTCCCTGATGCTGAGTGATGTTGAGCATTTTTTCATGTGAAAAGACAATGAATTCTTAAGATATTTAAAAGGAGACAAACAGAACTAACAAAAAGTTATAGCCTTAAGAATTGGCTTGAGAGAAATGGGCTGTTTCACAGGGATATAGCTCACCTAAAGACTGAGCTCTAATAGGTTTCCTAGGCCCATAAATGCATGAGGCTCATAGCAATGTAGACAGATCCCTGGCTAGAATAAGACTTTGGAAGCAGCTCTCGGCAGATAGAAGTATTTAGTATTTGAAAACGGGGGCACTCAACAAATATTCAATGAAACTAGTCATTTAGAAAAAAGGCAAAATTGGATCCCTGCCCCACACTTTACAACAAAATTCATTCTAGGCTGGCGAATACCTATATCTAAACCTGTATTTATAACTACATCTGTACTACATCTATATCTGCACATCTATATCTGTATCTATATCTGTATCTATATCTATATCTGTACCCGTGCCTAGAGCCCATTTTTAATTGTGCATATGCACTTCCTTCCCATTTTCCTCTCCAGAGCCATCTGGTACTTTCAATCTCTGACTTTTGGAGAATTCTTTTTGCAAATTGGGATAGTTCTCCCTTCCCTCATGGCTGCTTTGCATTTGTTTTCTCCACAGGGCTCTGGCATTGCTGCTGTGCAGGCTATGCTCAGCACCACTCCAGGGAAAGCCTTCACTTTGGAGTCTGAGTGAGCAGTGTTCACTAGATTGGGACAGTGCACAACCCGCACAACTGGACACAGGAGCTTGCTCTGTTTCTCAGATCCACTAAGTCCTTGGCCCTTCATCCATTTTTTTCCAGTTGCCTAGATCTTGTTATTGTCTCTTTTTACCTTTTCCCTGTCCATGTTGGTCTACACCCTACAAAATTTCTTCGCTATAGTTTATGTGGGGTTTTAGGAGAGGCTGGAAGTAGTTTCATATGTTCAATCTACCTGTTTCACCCAGCACTCTCCTAAAGCATCACTTTTACAAGGAGAAATAGATAGAATTCTATTCACGAGAACTGGGAACCTATTTTACTTCATGAGACTATATTCTAGTCTCAGCTATAGTAACTACACATGTTACTTTGTCTAAGTCAATCTGTCCTCTAGGGCTAAAGTTTAGTTATCTATAAAATGAGTTTGGACTGGATGTCTCAGAGTCCCTTCCAGTTGTTATAGTTTGTACCTGCACATGTTGATGTCCTACCTGCTGCTTTCTCAAAGAATATTTACTAGAATTCCCACCGAGGAACAAAGTTGTGAGCCTCTCTTTTGGCACAACCCTCTAAATTATTGGTTTTTTATTGAAAACATTCTTTTCTTAATCAAAAACGGTCTGCTTGTTGTATATTTAATACAAGCATATACTAGATGGGAGAATTCACTATTTTATTTAAGGTGTAGTGAAAGCTGAATTATTCTTATTCCTGGAGATAAAAAATGAGGGTTATATCATAGAGATATAATCTCTATTTTTTTTTTTTTTTTTTTGCAGTGGTCCATGAACTAATTCAGTTCATGAGCGGCCAAAATTTTCAGCTCACAGTTACACTGTAAGTCAACCAAGGAGCTCATCATGGAGTGGTTCTGTGACTTTCATAAATACCTAGTTAAAAAAAAACAAAGGCAGCCCAGATGAAGGGCTGAGTTAGCCAGAGTTCTATAAAGATAGCTCCATTTACCTTCAGTGGCAGCTTCTCACCTTCACTCCTGGCTTTTCAAGCCACCGGCCTCTGCAGATTTCATGGACTCAGTCTCACTGTGGGGTTTTCTAAATTGGAACTTGTGAATCGAAAGAAAGAAAGGCCACGGGGACAGATGGAACTACGGTTGTTGAATTCATGATGTTGTTTTGGAAACTGACCGCCCTGCACAGCTCCAGGCAAAGATGAATTTGAATCCATGAAATCAGATACTTGCCAAAAAGTGGCTCAATTTTTATGATGTAGCATCGCATCAAGCATATCAGCTAATCATTTTCCATGTCAAAACTTAAAAAAAAATGATCTGAAGACATTTGAAATTATTTTTTTACTCCAGCCTGTGTTTTTAATTGAACTTAGTTTGTTCCATAATTTTTAAAAGCAAGGCTTTATCTTTTAATTAAGGCAGATGTTTTACTTTGAGGCCACAATAATACAAATGAAACCCGCTGTCACTAAAACATTTAGAAGGTTCCCCGTAGGTGGTACTAATTGGGGAGTGTAAAGTAGCTATTAACAATATAAATGTTCACGGAACGTTACCTCCTTTCCTTCAAGAGCTGATATGAAAGGAATGCAGAAATAACATTGGCCTTTACTGAACCCTCATAACAACCCTTCGATGTAGATATCTCGATTCCTGTTTTACAGATGGAAAAAAAAATACTCTCAGTCCATTGGATGCAGTAATATTACACCTACTTGACCTACTTTCTTCTCTTGGTTTTCATGCATCGTAAAGACACAGAGGGAACTGAAACAGAGAGCGATAGGATCCACTTAATATTTTAAAAGATCACTCTCGCTGTTAAGTGAAGAACAGATCAGTAGGACAAAGGGTGGAGGGAATCTGGAGGAAACTATTGCAGCAAAACAGATGAAATGTGATGATGGCTTGGTACGGCAGCAGGGAGGGAGGTAAGGGGACACACTGAAGAAATATTTTAGGAGGAGGATATACAGAAGGGTGAGGGGCTGGGAAAGGACAGCAAGAGAGGAGAAAGTGAAGGATAAGCCCCACATTTCTTGAACAATATAGGTACCACTTATTCAGCAGGAGGAACTGGAAGATGAACCAGTGGGGAGAGATCAGGAGTTCAGTTTTGCGTGCACCATGTTTGAGAGGCCCGTGAGACACGCAAAGGGAGATGGGGTGGGCAGCTAGATACAGGAGCTAGATACATGAAGCGAGAGGCTTCAGCAGTTTGAAACCAGGAGAGTAGATGAAGCGTTTCCAGCGGATGATTATAGAGAAAACACCAGGGACAGAGCTCCCCAGAACACTGAAACCTACTGCCAAAGACTCAAACTCATGCTGCCAACATGATTCGTTCTGCCTGTGCCATGTTTTCTTTTAAAGTATGAATTAGTTACCAACATTTAAATGTCAGGATACTTTACATACAAATTTAGATTTGAAATTTATCTTGGAAAAATAAATATCTGGCAATATATGCCCTATTCCCGGAATGAAATCATTGAGGGAAACAAAGGAAGGGCTGCTCCGCTTAGCTCAAGGCAAAGAGGCTCTGGGTCCCCACAGCTGTCCAACAGTCTGCTGTCCTGGTTCATGGTACTTGGCCCGTGTAGACAGATCAGTTGAAAACCTCAAATTTAGGGGGAGGGCAGAAGAACACCAGAAGAGGGTAAGCCCCGAAAGAGACTGAAAATGGCCAGAGTATACCATGTCATTGATTCGTTTCCTTCTTTTCTTTTAAACATATTCTGTTTTACCTCCTTTATAGACACCGACTCACAATTAAAAATCCATACCCAAGGAAACGAGCTACTGTGAGTACTTACTATGAGTACTTACAGTACGAGGTACTGTGAGTATTACTGATTAGGTTGGGTGGGTTTTAAGGCTAACTCAGTCATCTAATTCACAGTCTTGAGTGTCTTTATCACAGCATTAACGAGCATCTGATAAGAGGGTGGGCAGAAAAGACTCCATTTTAAATGGAGCTTTGTAACCTATTTTCTTGACCCATAACTACTGTTTTCATACAATCCACATTTAACTGTAAGTAAAATCCAGCGGTAGCCTGTGATTAACCAAAAAATTCTTAGTGTTTTTATTTTTATTATTATTTATAATTATTTTTAAGTATTTATAAAATATATTTATAAAACATGTAATAAATATTTATAAAATTATAAATAAAATTAATAATTTATAATTATTAATATCTTTGGTTTATCTCTTAATATATAAAAACTTATCTAAAGACTCAGTTTCCCTTTGTGAAATGGGCATTGCAGTTGTGGTTCTGCTGTGGGTTTGATATAAGTGTGTATAATAAAGTGTGCCTGCAGGACCAAGTTCCCTCCTGAGAAGAGAAGACCCTGAGATCTGCCTTGTCCGGTGTTGGGCATACCTAGCCTGTCCCTGGCACTTCCCTGGCTCAGGCCCATGCCCCTGTCAACGTTCCCATTTGAGAATCCCACCATGCTCCTTCAGAAATAGGAGGCACTTGGCAGATGTCTGTAGCATTGAACTTGAACTGAAGTTCCTCTCTGGCCATGTAGGGCTCAAGTTTTGTATTTTATTAGCCAATAACAATCTTAATGCTTATTGAGTGCTTAGTACATGCCTAGGATTACACTAAGTATTTAAACAGATTGTCTAATTTAATATTAAAAATCAACTTATGACATAGTATTATTTCTATTTTCAGGAGATAAAACTAGAGCTCAGAAAGGTTAAAAACCTCTTGAGCTTACACTGCAAGTAAGACTTAAAAGTAGACTTTGAACATCGATCTGACTCCAGTCCATGAACTTGACCATATCTACTTTAGAGGTGAGATTCTTTTTTTTTTTTTTAAGATTTTTATTTATTTATTTATTTATTTGACAGAGAGAGAGAGAGAGAGAGAGAGAGAGAGATCAATCACAAGTAGGCAGAGAGAGAGGGGGAAGCAGGCTCCCCGCTGAGCAGAGAACCCGATTCGAGGCTGGATCCCAGGACTCTGAGATCATGACCTGAGCAGAAGGCAGAGGCTTTAACCCACTGAGCCACCCAGGTGCCCCAAGAGGTGAGATTCTTAGCCGGAGGGTTAGTGGACTTGCAGGGGTACCCAGGTACCTAAAATTCCATCCATGCTTATATGGTGATATGCATACATATATTTTTCTGGTACGAGGATTGCTTTCACTAGATTCTTGCAGAACCACCAAAAGGCTAAGAACGATTCACTGAAGAGATTTCGCATCCTGGGTGAGTTGGAGAACACACTGGTCTATGCAGTAAGCATGGCTTGCCTTTCTTTTTAATGCATATTTTGGTTTACATTTCAGTGACTCTATGTTCTACTTACTTGACATGACGCTTTTCATATGAAGTCACTGCTTTCCTACTTAATTGTTTCTTTATGATGGCTATTCGAAGCTCAAGCAGAAAATTATCCTTCCCAGAGTGAGGTTTGATATTTACTGCCTGTCTTATGAAAGAAGGCATACAGAGCAGTAGCGGGCTGGAATAAGTCCTCCTCTGTTACGAATGAACAAACATTGCCCTCAGAGTAAGTGTTCTCTGTGTTGAAAGAAAATCAGGTGGTGATGAATACAATCCCCCAGGTGTCCCGATTCTCCAGGAGGTCTGGTGTTACATGCTGGGAGCTGCTCTGCATCGCATACAAGCTTATTTCCCCCCTATTTTTCCCCATGTACTTGAGAAATAAGGTTTCAAAGAAAAATAGCACCCTTCCGTCCACTGCTACCAATGCTTATCTTCTTGAAAATAAGACATCATTTCCAATCACCCCTGTATGATGCAAGAGCACCACAGGAGGGGGCTCAACCAGACTGGCTGACTTACAACATTATCTTATCATCTCTTCTCAGAAATGTGATTTTTTTAGGGCTGGGCATTGCCTACATACTCCCCCTCACAATCTTAGTGGGCAAGTCAATTCGACTTCAAATGCAGGGTGTTTTCAATAAGGAAATGTGTCCCTTTCACATGGATTCCTTGCCTTATCTCTTTTGCCTGACAAGAATTTCTGAGGAGATCAACTTCTGATTTGGTTTAAATTTTCCGTCTCAGGAGGGGCTTCTGCTGTGAGAATGGCAGGCCGGAGGGCCACTTTCCTCAGAGGCTGTGTGATAATATTAATAATAATAGCTAGAGGGGTGCCTGGGTGGCTCAGTGGGTTAAAGCCTCTGCCTTCGGCTCAGGTCATGATCTCAGGGTCCTGGGATCGAGCCCCGCATCGGGCTCTCTGCTCAGCAGGGAGCCTGCTTCCCCCTCTCTCTCTCTCTGCCTGTCTCTCTGCCTACTTGTGATCTCTCTCTCTCTGTCAAATAAATAAGTAAAACCTTAAAAAAAATCATACTCATAATTAAAAAAAATAATAGCTAGAATGTGTTGACTCCTTCCTACACGCCTCACAAAGACATTCTGAGGTAGGTGTACGATGACCTCGTGGCTGCTACACATTTTACAGGTGAAGCTAGCTTGTCCAAAGTCAAGTGCACGGAAAGGGGCAGAAATGGAATCCCTACCCGAGCCTGCGATATTGACCACTATGCCCTCCTGGAACGCAGAGCTGCCAGATCTTTATGTGGTTGCTAAGCTGTTCTTACAGACAACACTTGGTCACCTCTGGGAACGAAGCATTCCAGGGCTACAATATAAATTTATCCATCTGGGGACGCCTGGGTGGCTCAGTTGCTTAAGCGTCTGCCTTGGGCTCAGGTCATGATCCCGGGGTCTTGGGATTGAGCCCCGCATCGGGTTCCCTGCTCTGAAGGAGCCTGCATTTCCCTTTGCCTGCTGCTACCCCTGCTTGGGCTCTCTCTCTCTCTGACAGATAAAATCTTTTTTTTAAAAAAGTATTCATTATAAATTTATCCATCTGGCTAAGTGACTTTTAAATAGTTCTGATAAAACTAGCGCCCTGGCTTCTTTAAGTTCATGCTCCATAATGATAAATATATGCATGTTGAGGTCAAATCGGAAAAATTTGTTCTTTCCTTTCAGGTGGGAAACTTTAAAGCATTATTTTTATGTGGACTTGGTGAAGGAGAATTCCCGGGAAGCTTATACACTGGGTATGATCACATCATTATGATTTCACTTTGCTTTTATCTCTTCATCATTGGTTTTCTGTCCTTGTGACACTTCACGCAGGAACGGAATGATTTCGTCCAGTTGCTCGAACTCCTTACGGATTTCATGAGCAGTTCATTCATGGAGTAATTCCTCACTGAGTGCCAAAAGAAGGGACAATGTGACTTTTGCAATAGTTTCATATTAGTTTGTGCGGGAAGGGATGTAAAACCTAGTGAACATTTATTAACGTCGTTAATAGCTATTTTACAATCTCCTATTAATATCACCTACAGAAAACCTTAAGCATTAAGCACAGTATCTGATATATGGGAGGCTCTCGATAAATGTGAATATAATTGGAATGAAAAAAAGTAAAAAAAAAAAAAAGGGCAAGCTTCCAGATAGATTTAGAGAGAGAGGCAAATATACAGGCGTACCCATTTTTACAATTGTATAAAATTACCTACAGACTTCATTTATTCATTCATCAGTTTATTTATTTATTTATTTATTTTAAAGATTTTATTTATTTATTTGACACAGAGATCACAAGTAGGCAGAGGCAGGCAGAGAGAGAGGAAAGCAGGCTCCCCGCTGAGCAGAGAGCCGGATATGGGACTCGATCCCAGGACCCCGAGATCATGACCCGAGCCGAAGGCAGAGGCTTTAACCCACTGAGCCACCCAGGCGCCCCTCATCAGTTTATTTAATCACTCTTTTATTCAACGGGTATTTACTGAACACCGTATTAGGGAGGCACCCAACACTGGAGCTCGACTATGAAGGAAATAAAGGTGAACTAAAACAGACTCTACTTTTATTTTTTTATTTTTATTTTTTTAAAGATTTTATTTATTTATTTGACAGAGAGGAGAGAGATCACAAGTAGGTAGAGAGGCAGGCAGAGAGAGAGGGGGAAGCAGGCTCCCCGCTGAGCAGAGAGCCCGATGCGGGGCTCGATCCCAGGACCCTGAGATCATGACCTGAGCCGAAGGCAGAGGCTTAACCCACTGAGCCACCCAGGTGCCCCTAGACTCTACTTTTAAGTTGAATTTGATCCAGTAAGACTTGTTCATCATAAGTTTAATCCATGGTGATATATGCTAAAAGCAGCATAAATAAAATGCTAAAGAAACAGAGGGGTGGGGAGAATTTTGCCTCCAACTGGGTAAGCAAAGGGGTTCATGAAGTAGGTCCCAGGTAAACCAGTGGTGAGATCTAACTGGTACCAGGAAGTATGGAGAGGAGGGAAACAGCATGCCTTTCAGGGGACCCAGTGTGACTAGGTGTCATCAGAGCATATGTCAAGGCATGTGGATTGGACTGTAGCTTAGGATACGGACGATGGGGAGCTAGCTGCCAGAAGTAGCTCGTAGCTACTCTGCACTATGCCTGCCCTCTCCGGGTTCACAGGGAGCTAGAAGGCTGAGCTCTGCATTTCCCAGACTCCTCTGCCAGCGGGCTTATGTGAGGTCCTGCCAAGGAGATTGGAAGGCGGGAGGATGAGGGAAGCTACCATAATTCCGGTTCAAGTTATGGGTTCCAGAAGTGTTGGCACTGGTTTCAACAGAATCAGAGTGGGGAGGAACGTGAGTTCCTCGGTAGCCTCAGTGCTGGTGGTTTCCCCAGCAGAAGCAAGACAGCTCTGGCAACATCAGAATAGTGGAGGCACTCTCAGGAGCTCTTAGTAACACCACTGGATACACTTTTTTTTTTTTGGAAATCAACTTCATTGAAGCATTATTTACCCGCAATAAATTGCATCTGTTTAAAGTGTATAATTTGGGGCACCTAGCTGATTCAGTTTGGAGAGCATATGACTCTGGATCTCAGGGTCATGACTTTGAGTCCCATGTTATACATGGAGCCTATTGGAAATTAAAAAAAAAAAAATAGTGCATAATTCGATGAGCTCTGGTGGATGTATATATCTGTGCAACTACCATTACAATCCTGAGGGTGTTTTGAAATAGTGAACACTTTTATTTCCTCCCAAAGTTTTCCCAGGGCCCTTATAGTCAATCAGTCCTTCTGTTACTGACCCCAGGTGACATCTGATCTCTTTGTTTTTTTTTAAAAAAATAACTATCAGGTTTTTTCAACACTGATATAATTGACGTGTAGGGGTAGATAATTCCTTGTTAGGGGGGATGTCCTGGGAATTGTAGAATGTTTAGCGGCACCTCGATTTCTACCCACCGAATGCCAGTAGTACCTCCCTCTCCCCAGCTGTGAGAACCCAAAAGGGTGCCAGGCATTGCCAAATGTCGCTTGAGAGGCAAAATCACTCCCAGCGAAGAATCACGGCTCTAGTTTAAGGTGCATTTTCTATAATGCCATTTTATAGCATGCACTCTCCAGGGTCGGGTTCCTGTTACTCTGTACACTCATTTTGAGATCTATCCCTGATGCTGCATGTATCAATAGTTCATTTCTTTTTATTGCCGGATAGTATTCCATTGGGCAGATGTATTACAGTTTGCTTATCTACTCACAAGCTGACGAACATCTGAGTTATTTCCAGTGTTTGGCTATTGTGAATCAAGCCGCTATGAACATTTGTTTGTAAGTCTTTTTGACGGCATACATACGTAAAATTTTTTTTAATTTAAACCCAATTAGCCAACATATAGTACACCATTAGTTTCAGATGTAGTGTTCAATAATTTATCAGTTGCATATAACACCCAGTGCTCATTATGTCACGTGCCCTCCCTAATGCCCGTCACCCAGTTACCCCATCCCCCCACCCACCTCTCCTCCAGCGACCTTCAGTTTGTTTCCTTTAGTTAGGAGTCTCTCATGGTTTGTCTCCCTCTCTGATGACTTCCCATTCAGTTTTCTCTCCCTAACCTATGATCTTCTGTGCTGTTTCTTATATTCCACATATGAGTGAAAGGGCATAAATTTTCATTTCTCTTCAGTAAATACCTAGAAGTGCATTGCTGGGTCCATATGGTACGTATATGTAAACTATATAAAAAACGGCCAAACTGTGTGTGTGTCAAAAGACACAACACATTAAATTCACTCTCAAAACAATTTTCAAGTATATAGTAACATATTGCCAAGTATATGTACATTGTCGTTCAACAGATCCCCAGAACCTCTTCCTCTAACCCTCCTCACCCTCTTTCTCTCTCTTTTTTTCTTTTAAAGATTTTATTTATTTATTTGAGAGAGTGAGAGAGAGCACACAAGCCAGGGAGAGGGGCAGAGGAAGAAGGAGAAACAGACAAGCCGCTGAGCAGGGAGCCTGATGCAGCACTCGATCCCAGGACCCTGAGATCGTGACTGAAGCCGAAGGCAGACGTTTAAAGGACTGAGCCACCCAGGCACCCCTTCTCTCCCTCTTTCTAAAAATTAATAAATCTTTAAAAAAAATGCCATTGAGATTTTGATAGGGATTGCATTGGACCTTCAGATTACTTTGGGTAGTATGAACATTTTACCATATTAAGTCTTCTAATCCATGACTATGGGATATTTTCTCATTTATTTTGTGTCTTTTAAATCTTTTTTGGAAGTGTTTTTTGTTTGTTTGTTTTAGAAAGGGAATAAGGGGGTGGGAAGAGGGAGAGAGAGAATTTTAAGCAGGCTCCATGCCCAGCGTAGAACCTGACACAGGGCTTGATCTTACAACCCTGAGATCATGACCTGAGCCAGAATCAAAAGTCAGATGCTTAACTGACTGAGCCACCAGGTGCCTCTCTATTGGCAATGTTTTATAGTTTTTAGTATACAAGTCTTTCATCTCCTTAGTTACATTTATTCCTAAATATTTTATTCTTTTTGGTGTTAGTGCAAATTATTGTTTTAATTTCCTTTTCAGTTTATTCACTGTGTTATAGAAAAGCAATTGCTTTTGTCTGTTGATTTTGTATCCTGCAGCTTTGCTGAATTCACTTATTAGTGCTAACAGGGATTTTTTTTTTTTTTAATTGAATCTTTGGAATTTTCTACATATTACATCATGTCATCTTCACACATAGATATCTGACTTTTTTCCTTCTAATGTGGATGCTTCCTATTTTTTTCTTGCTTAACTGCTCTGGCTAGGACTTACAGTACTATGTCAAATCGAAGTGATGAGAGTAAGCATCCTTGCCTTGTTCCTGATCTTAGAAAGCTTTTAGGTTTTCACTGCTGAGTATGACGTTCGCTGTGGGCCTTTCATATGTGACTTTTAATACACTGAGGTAATTTCCTTTTATTTCTAATTTGTTGAGTGTTTTTGTCATGAAAGTCTATATAATTCTGTCAGATGCTTTTTTCTGCATCAAGATGATCCTTTTATTTTTATCCTTTGTGCTATTAATGTGGTGAATCACATGTTGAGAACTATGATCCCTTTTAAGTTAATTTTATGTATGGTGCAAGGTAAAGCTTGGCATTCATTTTTACCCAAGAATTTTGTGATCAATTTCTTGTATTAAATTCCCCTCTTTTTTTTTTTTTTTAAAGATTTTATTTATTTATTTATTTGTCAGAGAGAGAGAGAGAGAGCGCACAAGCAGGGGGAGCAGCAGACAGAGAAGGCAGAGGGAGAAGCAGGCTCCCTGCTGAGCAAGGAGCCCGATGTGGGACTCCATCCCAGGACCTTGGGATCATGACCTGGGCCGAAGGCAGTGGCTTAACCGACTGAGCCACCCAGGCATCCCAAATTCCCCTCTTTTTAACTACCAAGAATGATTTCCATTTTCCTGACTGGTCTCCCTGATTACAGTGATGAGGTTGGAAGGATAGGCTGTACGAAAATGCCGGGGAATGTGAATGCCAGGCTAACATGTCATGAACCTTTTAACATACATGGGTTTTATTACGTTGTGCATAAGAAGGACTTGTTTAAATCACTGAAAAATAAACAGTCTCAGTTTCTCTCAACAAAATAGTGATAATGATACTTTTTTGGTAGACTGTAATGAGATTTGGTACATTTACGAAAGACATACGCATGTGCAGACATGCGTGCGCGCGCGCACACAGCGCTTTGCGTCTCCGTGTGTCCGACAGGTGCTATGCCAGATGACGCCTTGCTATTACTGTACTTAATACATTTACTCAGAACCTGTTTTATTCCTTTCCCATTAAGACTCTTGGCTGCTTCCTTCTTTGCCCATTAATGTGCTGGCAGACAGGGGGTACCCTCTCTTCCCTTGTCACTACCCTCCTGTTTCTGTAATGTCCTATTTCCTCAGTGTTCTTGGATGTAGGCTGATGCATCAACATTTCTTCAAGAGCTCATTTGCCCTGTGACAGCCCCATCCCTCCTGCTTGTAAGAGTGTCACCCTGTCACAAGATAGCCTAACCCAAGAGTCAGAGGAAACTAGAGAACAGGGCTCTGAGGGAAACGCAGAGTCCAGCTTAAAGGTCAAGCTGCAGAGCATAGCCAAGTCCGGAATCTTTCCCTTTGCTCTGGAAGGGATTGAGGAGGGCAGAAGTAGGAACGCGGTTTCTTACAATACCTTTCTGAAAGAAAGAAGCATTTTTAAATAGGAACTCTGCTGAAATAGAAGTCCTCAAGAAGAGCATAAGCAAACTGTAAGGTAATAAATAGTTGAGTGCTAGAGACGAGATACTGCCAGGAGCACATTTGGGTCTCTGTATCAGGCATCATTTCACATCAATCTGTTCTCCCATCACAATCAATTTAAAGGGTTTTTTGTTTTTTTAAGATTTTACTTATTTATTTGACAGCGAGAGAGCACAAGCAGGGGGAGCAGCAGGCAGAGGGAGAGGGAGAGGGAGAAGCAGGCTACCCGCTGAGTAGACAGCCCAATGTGGGACTC
Organism: Potos flavus; assembly: GCA_028534135.1. Lineage (NCBI taxonomy): Eukaryota > Metazoa > Chordata > Mammalia > Carnivora > Procyonidae > Potos > Potos flavus. Next base: position 72,473,864 of record CM052899.1, on the reverse strand, counting down.
GATCCCAGGATCCCAGCATCATGACCTGAGCTGAAGGCAGATGCTTAACCGACTGAGCCACCCAGGCGCTCCTTAATTTAAAGTTTTTACTATGTTGTCATTTCTGACCATTCTGACCATCTGCCCCATAGAGCACATGGAGAAGCCTGCTTATAAAACGTCAAGACTGCAAGTCATTTGTTTAGAGGAACCCCTGGTTGCCTCTATCTACTCCAACACATACAGCATAATTCACCTTTGGCTGGTGTGAGGATAGGTTGTGACCTGGCATTTCGGGGCAGGAGGGGAGGACTCTAAGTGGTGGCACAAATAAGCCCTCAAAAACTGTTAGATTCATCTGAGCTAAAGAAAAGAGGCCCGATGTTTTGACCCAGAACATGAGTTGACATCCCAACAATAAATTACTGAAATTCGCAGTAATTGGGATGGATGTGCCTTCCTGGAAAATCTAATGGATTCTATGTAAAGCACATAGCTTTAGCAAGAAAAGTGGTCCAGTCATACATGATAAGATGACAACCTAACCCATTCCTTTGGCTCACAGAACACAATTTCTAGCTCCGTGTGTTTAGGGTAGAAACTAGAATTTTAATCAATATTTGGCCACGCAATGGAAATTTCTTGCCATGAGTTTAAGGTAAAAATAAAGGAGATACAAATGATGTAATGTGATATAACGATTTATTAGAAAGATGTATTTGATTATTCAGACGGCCAAAATCTATTTCTCAGATGTATTTGGCCTTTATCCACAGTTTCTGAAAACACTTCAGAGCTACAAAGGTGAAATGGGTGTCTTGTTATTAATGAAGGTGGCTTCTGAAACTCACCCAAGGGCAGGAGGTCCAACCATGTGATTAGAGAGCCTGAACTTTCAGTCCCGCCACGACCTCCAGGGAGAGGAGAGAGGCTGGAGGGTTGAATCAGCCAATGACTTAGTCATGACTATGTAATGAAGTCTTCATAAAGACCCAAGAGGACACCTTTTTGGGCCCTTTTTTTCTAAGAGCTTCCACACTTGGGGAACCAGACTGCTTCAGAGCCAGGCACCGAGCTTCATGAGGATCGAAGCTCCTTTGTTTGGGGCCTCACCATAGGTATCTCTTTCCTCTGGTTGTTCATTCATATCCTTTACTAAACTTTATCATATCCTTTAATAAACTGGTAAATATAAGTGTTTCCCTGAGTTCTATGAGCTGTTCTAACAATTTTTTTAAAAAGATCTATTTGAGAGAGAGAGAGAGAGGGAGGGAGAGAAAATCTCAAGCAGACTTTGTGCTGAGTGCACACCCAGACTTGGGGTTCCATCTCACAACCCTGAGATCAGGACCTGAGCTGAAACCAAGAGTCAGATATTTCACCAACTATGCCATCCAGGTGCCCCTGTTCCAGCAGATTAATTGAGCCTAAGGAGGAGATTGTTGGAACCAAAAATCTGTAGCTGGTGAGCCAGAAGCATGAGGAAACAGCCTGGGCTTGTGACCGGCATCTGAAGCGGTGGGCCGGGCGGGGGCGGGGGCGGGGCCGTCCTGGGGGACTGCCGCCTTCCCCTGGGGTATCTGACGCTATCTCCCCGCAGATGGGCCCCCAATTGAGTTGAACTGTCCGACCTGCTGCTGGTGTCTCCGAATTGCTTGGTGCTGCTGTGTGTGGAATCTCCACCCCCCAAGTGGAATTAGATCAGGGTACGTTAAGCTGATAAACCGGGGAAGAGGCATGACAGGAAAAGGGAATAAGGTGGGGGATGTTAAGCTGAGTCAGGCATCTGTCCTCTATTCTGCCCCTTGGGGAGAGAAAGCACTACTCTTCCACTCTCTTGGGCCTCCTTCGTTTCATAACCAAGCAGATAAAGCCAGAAAAGCCTTAGAGTTTACTGATCACTCGTTCATGCCATCAAATAAGATAATGGATAGAAACATTTAGCCTAGTTTCTGGTTCAGAGAAATCCTTAATAAAATGTAGGTTTTTGTTTTTTTTTTAAGATTTTATTTGACAGAGAGAGAGATCACAAGTAGGCAGAGAGGCAGGCAGAGAGAGAGGGGGAAGCAGGCTCCCCGCTGAGCAGAGAGCCCGATGCGGGGCTCGATCCCAGGACCCTGAGATCATGACCTGAGCTGAAGGCAGAGGCTTTAACCCATGGAGCCACCCAGGCGCCCCTAAAATGTAGGTTTGATGGTGGTACTGCTGAAGCTGGAGCTGCTGTTCATGTTGTTTGTGGGTGGATGAATCCATCTCCCCCACTTCTAAGTGAGGAGGCCGACAAGGAACCCATAGTCACGTGCTAGTTGAATGGTACAATGCTTAGTATTATGTCGGTGTTGAGATTAGGTGTTCTAACTTCTTAAACGGCTCTTTCCAACCGTTTATTTCCCTTTTACAAGCAGATTCTCCAACTTAAAAAAAGAAAGCCATCCTCCCTTCGGATAAACATGGAAATTTATCCCTCCCTGTGAAACTTTTGACACCTGCATTCCCCACCCGCCCCCCATCACTTCACCCTGGAGAATCACTGCTATTTCTCTTGAATCCCCACCTGTCAGGAAGATTTTGTTGAACTTTAAAGTGAATATTTAAAAAATCATTTGCATTTTGGTTTTTTTCCAGATATAAAATTAAATCATTACTTTATGGGATGTTTTTCTAGATTCACTATCCCTTACCACTAATCATTGGTTAAAAGATTGAAATCCCACCTTACTAGAGGGGTAAGGAACCTCAACTTGACCATGGCAAGGCCTCCGGTATCATGTGAGTCTTCTTTAGCATATGAAAGTTCTTTCGGACACCTCCCTTTTTCCTTACCTCCCCCAACCCCATAGTATATAATCAGCCACCCTCACAACCCCAGGGGAGCTCTTTCTGCCCAAGGGTCCTGTCTCCGTGCTTTAATAAACCACCATTTTGCAACAACAACAACAACAAAAAGATCGAAATCCCTAAATGCTTTATCTGGGTTTGGTACCTCTTTAAAAATCTCACCGTACCCTGAAGCAGATTTTCTTGGTGGGGGTGAGGGGGATGGGGATGGATACTAAAAAAAAGTTACAAAAGTGCAGGGATTAATACAGTAACCTAAGCTGCTGTGTCTCCATCACCAAGCACTTGATACCTTACTGATTTTCAGGTGTCTGTCCAATGTCCCCTCCTCAGAGAAGCTGTCCTTGTCTGTCTGACCTACTAGACCCTAATCATTCTCCAATGCCTTACCTAGCCTTATTTTAGTTTTATTTTTGATAGTCCTATCTTAATTTTATATTCTATACATTATGTTCTTCTGTCTTGTTCAACACAATGTAATCCCCTTGAGGTCAGAGACCACATCACCACAAGATTCCCCGGCACAGAAAGAAGGGTCTGAGTTATAACAGGCTCCGAATAAATGTTCATTTCATAAGTCATGTTATATTTCAGTCTGTCTCTTCAGTAAAAGCAAAAACAACAAAGTCACGTTCGCTCCCTTTGTATCTCATTTCTAAACTCCCAACAAAGCAACCACTAATACAATCTGGCACGAGTCTTTACAGTACATTTTATACAAATGTTGGGGGGGGATGGAGGGTGCACACGCATGTGCGCATGTATCTATGCAGGTAAGAAATAAATCTATGAACAAGTTAAGTGCCATGTTGTGTAAGCATTAAATTTTTTACACAAATGAAAGCTTGCTGTATATGTTATTTTTCAACTTATTTTTTAAAAATATTTTATTTATTTATTTGACAGAGAGCGAGAGCAGGAACACAGCAGGGGGAGTGGGAGAGGGAGAAGCAGGCTTCCTGCTGAGCGGGGAGCCTGATGTGGGGTTCGATCCCAGGACCCTGGGATCATGACCTGAGCCTAAGGCAGACCCTTAATGACTAAGCCACCCAGGCGCCCCTTCAACTTATTTTTTTTCTTAAACTTGTTTTTCAGATTTAATCATATTCTGTATTCTTTTTAAATGCTGTTAAAGAGTCTATCTAAAAATATGCTATATTTTATCTATCTTTCTGAAATGGAAGACATTTAGATTATTTATAATTTCTGACTATTATAACAATTATTCTTTGTTTGTGTCTTCTAGTACATTCTCCATAAATGTTAGTTTTCCTTTCCTTTCCTTCTTTTCAGAGTAAGAATACACGATCACTTTTTTCTCGAGGGGAAGGGGCGTTTTTAAGGAGTTTTATACAGCTCCTAGGGGCTTCCAGAAAATAAACATCAGAAGAATAAAAGAAATGAGTAAGTGTAAATGACCACTTTTAATCGCTGGTCCCAAAAAAGATGGATTATAATAGCTTGTCACCTGCCCATATCTATCACTGTATTCCATGATTATGGCAAGGGTCAATGAGGATGGAAGGTGAGGGTGGGTAACAGCACTGGTAGAAAATGGTAGATTTGGCCCAGAATTGTTCTAACACCCTTTTTCACAATTATAACAATTACTGTCGTCATCATCATCATCACCCTTCATTCATTATTTGCTTTCATTTATAATGTTCTGTCAGAGACTTGAGTTCATTTGAAAGCAGGCTGCCTGAATCTCAGAAAGGCTAAGTTCCTCTCTCAAGATCTCCTGAAGTACCAGTAAGTGGCGGAGCTAGGACTTGAAGCCGGCTCTTCTGTTCTTGCTTGCGTGGTTTTTATGGTGTTTTTTGCTTTGCTAGCAGTCCGAAGGGGTCTACTGTGGGAAGAACCAGGGGTGCTGAGTAATGATGGAGGGGATGACAGTAACTGGCACAAGGAGAGCCTAGACTGTTCTTTCCACACCCAAGCTCCCCCGCTCTCCCCCATCCCAGCATTTAGTGTAGCAATATTCAGAGGCAGATGACTAGTTAATAGGGTAATGGATTTTTGTAGAAACCATTTGTTAAACCCTCTCATTTACTTTATTAATCTGATCTTCATTTCCTCTGCTCATCTGATCTTTATTTCCTGGAAAGCCAAAACAAAACAAAATAAGCACCTATTAACTACAATGAACTTCATCAAATGCCTCTTCCTAGGATGATATAGTAGGAGGGAGGTAGAATAGCACTT
>CM052899.1:72366334-72468342 GCA_028534135.1 Potos flavus | reverse complement strand
AGCCTGCCATTTACTCAAGGTGTGACTTTTGACGAGGTTCCTGGACCACTCTCACATCAGCTTATTATTTTTTTAAAGATTTGATTTATTTATTTCTCAGAAAGAGAAAGAGCATAAGCAGGGGAGTGGCAGGCAGAGGGAGAAGCAGACACCCTGCTGGGCGAGGAGCCCAATGCAGGCAGGACTTGATCCCAGGATCCTGGGATCATGACTTGAGCCAAAGGCAGATGCTTAACCAACTGAGCCACCTAGGCTTCCCACGTCAGGTTCTTATATGTAAAAGAGTGATAATAATTGTGAAGATTAAGTAAAATACCCTAAAAATTCTCTGCAAGGTCCTTTGCACATGATAAATGCTTCCAATACCTGCGTTCCCTCTATCTTTTCCACTTTAGACAACAAGAAAGAACATTTTTTAATGTTTTTATGGACCAGAACCTCTTCCAAGGAGTTTTGATTACATTTAATCCCATGAGGCGGGTGTTCTTATTACTTCTGTTTTATAGATGAGAGAACAGAGCCACAGAGATGTTGAGCAATCTGCCCAAGGCTGGGCCTTAACTTTGCTCTACTACCTGGGTCGTACATTATGTCCAGGGGTACAAATCAGGGGCAGGGAACTTGAAAACCCTGCTGCTGTCTAATAAACCCACCCTTCACTTTGCAGGACCTTTACCATTTGGTCATGTTCCCTGATGCCTCGCCAGCGGGCGATGATCCTTGCACTCAGTGTGGACATAGGTCTACACAGCTGTAACTTGGCTGTAATTGTGTCCTTCTCTTGTAGGGCACAGGAGCGAGGAGTACACTATCTAAAACTAAGGACTGCCTTACCTGCAGGGCTCCATTTCCTTTTTCCAGATTTTAGAGACCTTAAAGTCTGTTAAAGAAACAATGATACATAAATTTGTTTGGGACGCTGTTCCCTGTCTGACAAGTGAAAGTGGAACCACAGGTTCATTTTCAGGAGTCCTAAACTGAGTCATGACCAGAAACTTCACTGATCCCTGCTGAGATGCAGCGAACTACCGCGACACACAGGTGAGGGCGCGGAGTCACACACATACACGTGTGCAGGCACGTGCGTGCGCCACGTGAACATAAGATGCATCCGTGCGCGTCAGTCCCGCTTGCAGTGCACGCGCACCCTTCATGCTATGCACGTGCGAGTGTGCGTGTATATGTGTGTGCTCCTGGCCTCCGTCCGTGCTGCGGATGATCCTAACCCGATAGTAAACTTGGCTTTCCAAATCCAATTGTCTAATGAACTCCTTATTTAAGCAACAGTTGCAGTATTATTACGGTATTACGTTTCCTTAAAAAAATTCATTCCATTGTTCCTGTCGCACAGCAGGAACGTTAAGTGCGGCCAATACTTCCTTGTGCTGACAGCTCTGATTAAGGCATAAGTCTTTATTTATATAAATGATGTTTGACAAAAATTTTTTTGAATAAACGTTAGTCTATAAATCTACTAATTGTTTCTCCCTGCTGGGAACAGTAGTTACCAGGGAGAGTATTAACTGTGTCCGCGGCTGCCTGAGAGGCACACACAGAGTCGCCCCGCATGATTTTACCAGTGCTATTATTTTAATGGGACCTAATAGGACAATTCCAAACTGTGATTGTCTCTAAGACATCAGTGCCTCTGAGGGAAGCCCTGTTTGCCCTGAAACTGTCCCTAAATTTGGGTGAGCTGCAGAGGACACGCTTTGCACTGAGGGCCCGTCATGACTTAGTTAGATCTAAGCATAAGGGAATGAGGCCCAAGATTGTTGCTGCTTCCAAGGCTTTCAAGTTGAAAATGCAGATTTGTATGTGAAACCTGACTGCATTTAAATGCTAGCTACTAACTAAAGCATCGTCAGATGCATTCTCAAGCTCAAGTTCAAGCTCAACTCATCTGCCGGCAAGAGGAGCGACACGGGATAACAGTTTGCTACCTCTGCCCGCGATGATTCCTGAGAATCCCCAGAAATCTATTTCTTAGTGGTTTTGGAGGACAAGCCAAGGGCCTGGGGATTGGCGGTAGTGGTGTGTGAGTGCAGGTGCACACGGTGTCTGTGTGCATGCATGTATGCATGCATGCATACACGTGTGTGCAGGAAGCCTGGCTCGATCCCCACTCCGGCGGGTCCTCTGTGGGAAGGCTCTGGAATGAGGAGGATGGAGGGCTTTCTCACCATCCTGGCATACTGACTGAGCCAGACCAGTAGAATGTGACCTAATTGATCACACCACAGCTGGGGCGAGTTTGGCCAACTCAGCCACCATGCATTTTCTTCTCTCTAGAAGTTTCCCTGCAAATTAAGGAGGCACAGTGAGGACCACCCCAGAAAAAAGACAGTGAGTTAGACATTTCTGTATCTTCAAGGTCTACTAGTGGATTTTCTATGCGGGGGCGTGGCACCCATTTGCCGAAAACTTAGAGGTTTCTATAATGGGTACTTTCGAAACTTTTGTTCGAAGCTGTTTCCCTGACAGAGCCAATCTGAGATTACCAGTTTATGTACCTATCATTCATCTGCAGGGCTGTCTGCTCAAAACACTCTCTAAGGTTATTTGTAGGGCTGCAGTGCGCTGAGTACCATAAAGAGCCGTGTGCAGAAAGACCTAATTATGACTTTCTAGGAACTGACACTAATGGATAGTTGATTGATTGATGGGCTGCCTCGTGATGATAACCTGAGTGGTTTCTCTACATCTCTACAAATGGTGTTAGAAGGACAGTCATTATTTTCTATGAGATCATGATCGTAAAGCTTGCAGTTTATAACTCAGTAGTACTCAGATGATCAATTAGCGAAAAAGAGCATGCAGTTCTGGCTTGGTACATAGTCATTCTGGTAATCGAAGAAGAGCAAGGGAACGTCCGTTTTCCTCTCCACCGGCGAACGGTTCAGGATACAACCTACCACTGTAGGGTCTTGGAGTCTATCTGAGAAAGGTGCTCTGTAGGTGTTTTTATAAAATGAGGACATTCCTGTTGCACTAACAGGGCCCTGCGATGCCTCTGTCCAGTGTGTGTTCTCATGGAGAGCTGTTGGGCTGGTGGGAAGCGGCAACACATAGGACTTCCTGAGTGCCAGGCACCGAACCCGCAGCTGCATATACATTGATCCATTTCGCCCTCACAAGGGGTGGCGAGGTGGATTTTACTGGAATGATTTTAAAGGAAATGAAGGCCCAGGGATGTGAAATTGAGTTGGCCACAGCTACCGGCTCAGTGGGCAGCCAGGATCTGAGCCCAGATATGCCTGATGCCAAAGTCATCTGGTTTCCCCCCAAGCCTAGATTCTCTCTCGGTAGGGTTATATTCACTCATTGCAGACAAATATAAAATAGTATGAACAGGGGCGCCTGGGTGGCTCAGGTGGTTAGTCTGCCTTTGGCTCAGGTCATGGTACCAGGGTCCTGGGATCAAGCCCCACATCGGGCTCCTTGCTCAGCGGGGAGTCTGCTTCTCCCTCTGCTCCTCACTTGTGCTCTCTCACTAGCTCTGTCACTATATCTGTCTCAAATAAATAAAAAAATCTTAAAAAAAAAAAAAGTAAGATCAGTGCCAATGGTATCATGCAAAAGGGAAGAGCTTCCTTCAAGCTGTCCCGGCATTGGGACCTTTGGGCTGTGTCCTTTCCAGGGCCTCTGCAGAAAGTGCTGGGCCGTGAGGGGGAGGAGCCTTTCTCCACACCCCCCTCCACTGCTGTTACTGCCGCTTTGGCTCGCTGCTGCCTTTCAATCACCCATTGCTGCTATGCAGTCCAATATCAATAATGATAAATAATACATCATCAATCCATTTCCATGAGGCATTAGGCTCCCTCCCTCCTGGTGGTGGAGGACCAGGGTAGCATTGGTGCCCTTTCACATGGGGATAGGGGAACAGAGTCATCCCAGAGGAACAGGCTATAGGGAGGCTGATCCACTGCTTCCTGGGTCCAGCTTGAGGATCCTTGGAAGAATGTATTTTCTTTTTGTTAGCAGACAAAATACAAAAGCATATCACAATGCAGCCTCTTCTTCTAACTATAGCTATTGTTGAGTTCTTTAACATTCTTTAGCATATTCATTCATTTATTCAATGAATGCTTATTGAGTCTAACTTTATGCCCGAAACTGTGCTGGACTTTGGGACATGAAGACGAAAAGCCACAGTCCACACCTTTTAAGGTCCGATAAATTCAGTGGGGCGACAGACGCTTTCTTAAGAAATTGTAACAGAATTGTTTGGAAGAAGAGAATTCTAAAAGGAGCACCAGATTCTATTCTGCATGGAGTAGCAGAGAAGGCACCTGAGTGAATACAGCAGTGGAGGTGTTCCTGAAGGATACACACGACTCGGCAGGTGAGGGAGAAGGGTCGGGGGCAGTGTGTCTGGAACCTCGAGCGGCTTGGAAATGCTGTGTGTCAACTACCAGGTGGGAGTGGTTAAAAGCCAGAAAGAGACATGCTGCTGCCCAGCTGGAGATTTTTAACCCATAGGTGATAAAAATGCTTTGAGCAAAACAGTGACAAGATCAGATTTCTGTAGACGGCTCTCCAGGAAGCAGGGTGAGGACACACAGGTGGGGGTTGAGGCTAGAGACAGAGTTGCAGTGGCTGCCGCGGAAAAACGGACGTAAGAGAGGATAGGGTCTTGAGTTACAGTAGCGGCAGAGGGAAACGGCCCATGGGCAGATGTTTAAAAGGCAGACTGAACGTTCGGTGACTGTTTTACAACAGAGGGAAACAGAGTGGAAAGAACACAGGTTATCCCAACTTACTGGCTTGAGCACTAGGAAGTAATTCCGTTGTAAAACCGTGGTCACTAATTTATCTAATAAACCTATACGTTCATATACTACAAGTATAACACAAATGTAGCATGGGAAAAAGAAAACACTCTTAAAAGTTTTGCACCATGCACATTTGCTGAAGCACAGTATACCATGCAAGGCTCTAGTTTTCACTGGAGTAAAAAAACACATTTTGGGCAGGGGGCATACTGATACAAAACGTATGTGCAATTAGTAAATTGAGTCTTCAGTGGTATGTCAAATGACCCTTTTTGTTTTTCCCGATTTTTAAATTTAACTTTTAAGTCAATTTTTTTCATGCCAAGAACAGTTTATTTTTTTAATTTTTAAAATTTTTTAAAGATTTTATTTATTTATTTGACAGATAGAAAGCACAAGTAGGCAGAGCGACAGGCAGAGTCAGAGGGAGAAGCAGGCTCTCCGCTGAGCAGGGAGCCTGACGCGGGGCTCGATCCTAGGACCCTGGGATCATGACCCGAGCCGAAGGCAGACGCCCAACAACTGAGCCACTAAAGTGCCCCAAGAACATAGTTTAACAAGACAAACAGCATTTTATCTTTTCATCATTCTCTGGAAATTGTCACTCTGCTATTATTTTTTTTAATATCTGAGCATTCTTCTCATTCTCTGAAAATTCCTATTTCTCACAGTATCTGTTTCAACAGTATCTCCTGCAAGATTATCTCTTCTGTAAGGACACAAACTATAGCTTATAGAATTCCGTGCTCTGAGTTTTCTTGGTTTCTTTGGGGTTTCTCTTTGTTTTTATTTGTTGTGGTCTCTCTCTTAGATTTCGTGCCTTCTCATAACTTCTTATAACTCTCTAGCCATCCTTGCTCTCCACTCCTATTTACCAAGGAAGCGCTCTGATTAAGTGTGCATGGGTGGGGCTTGCAACTGGGAAGGGACCTTGTTACGGACCTAAGACCACCAGCAGGTGGCTCAGGATGGAGAAGGGCATCTGGAGGGGGCCTAAATGCTCTTCACGTGCACCACTCCTTACCCTGGCCTTCCTGGGCCTCTGGAGCCCTACATCTTGAGGATCCCCCGGGTTCTGAGTGCTCAACTGTTCGTTTCTTATCAGCATCTTTCTAGGGAGGCCCTTCTTAGATTCTGCCTTTCTCCACTTTGCTAAGTGAATTTCTACTCATTTGTCACCCAGAATTTGTTGGCCTGTTGTCTACTGTAATCTTTTCTCTGTTCTTAGTGCCCACATCGGTTTTTATTTTTTATAAACCCTTTGGTGGGACTTTGTTAGATAGCAGAGATAAACCTGTGGGTTCACTCTTTCATGTGTAGGCGGAAACCCCAAGTTGATTCTAGATGGTTCCTCCACCAAGAAAACCAGTCCTGATGCCCTCGAGTTTCAACCACTTCCTATGGGCATGCTTTAACTAGATTTTTAACTATGTCCTATTATTAGTCTGGAACAAGTGAGCTTTCCTGGCATTTCTCTGCAGGGAACCAGTATAACTCTGTGGTCCAGTACTGGAAAGACAATTGGGTCAGGGCAGGAACTCGATTTAGCTCCTCTGTTTCAGTTTTTCCTTTTGGGACAGATATGACTGCTTCCTTCTGCTGCCCAAGAACATTATGAAGACAGAACAAAATATTGTGGGTGAATTATGCTTTGAGACCTTAGGAAGAATGGCCAATTGCTGGATTCATAGAATTCCTTTCTGCCAGGAGACAGCAAGCCTCAGCTCCTTGAAAGAGCCTATTAAGATTCCTTACTCTTACTGCTTTAATAACGGATTAACAATAATTATTAAATTAAGTGTTATTTATAAAACATGCTTCTGCCTCATAATTCCTAATAGAGAGGGAAATCTAATTTTTAGCATTCAACTTGTTAACCAATTAAACTAAATCCTTAATAAAACATCTGGCTTAAATATTTTAGCGACAAGTAAAACAGAGTCTCGTTCTAAAATATTTAGGTGAACTGGAGCTATTCTTAGGTGATTATCAGTTATTTCCATTAAAATTACATGTAGCCTGCCCTGGAACGGGGGTCCACTGAGGGAGATTTTCTTCCTCGATTTGGGACCAACAACTCTGAATGTGGTTATGTATGCCTTGGCACCCTCATTTGTTAAATGGAAATAATACCACTTCCAAAAGAGGTCACAGGGATTTTTTTTAAAACTACTTCCCTGAGAAAATGAGGATATATGTGGTATCTACTGTAAAAATGAAAAGCATTATAAATGCACAAAAATTGTATGTACTGTGGTCGGAACTAAACACCAAACTGTGTTTTCATGTACATATCAATACCTAAACACAGACTTCACCCCAACACCCCTATCTACTGAAGAAATCCAATGCTTTTTTCGAAGTACTGTTTCCCATGGCCTAGCATCCAGATTAAAGCAGAATCAAGAGTTGCTCCGCATAATACTTTGGTTTATGTGACATGCCGTCATAACTATCATTTTAAAAATCACCAGTAAAGGCTGCATAAAAGCCAGGTGAGTAGAGCTTAAGAGCTTCTGTGAGCAGATGGTTCTCACACTCTGGGTGCAGGGTGCACTGTGTGGTGGGCTCCTAGGGGAACCGGGGCTCCGGCAATGTTGTTCCAGCTGTCTACACCCACTGTCCTTCTAACCGTGCATCTGATGCGAAGATGCGCAGATGCGTCTACAGTCGCAGAGAATGTGGTAGTTGGGAGAGAGCTGGGGGCCCAGTGCTTGCTAGTTGGCTTAGTGGTGCTGGAAGGGGAAGGGTGGCAAGAAGAACTGCTAAGTGAGAATGCAAGATCTTGACTGAGGCTTGCCCAGTGGGACTTGGAAGGGTGCCAAGAGGGAGTCTGACTTTAATCACAGAGTCATGGAACTGGAAAGGATTTTAGAAATCATCTTCTAGGGGTGTCTGGGTGGCTCAGTCGGTTAAGCATCCAGCTTTGGTTTTGGCTCAGGTCGAGATCTCCTGGGTCGTAGGATCAAGCTCCGTGTCCAGGTCTGCTCTCAAGCGGGGAGTCCGCTTGCAGATTCTGTCTGCCCCTCCCCCTACTCACACCCACTCTCATTCTCTCTCTCTCTCAAATCTTTATTTATTTGAGAGAGAGGGAGAGCATAAGAGAGAGAGAGAGCATGAGCAGGGGTAGGGGTAGAGGAAGAAGCCGACTCCCCGCTGAGTAGGGAGCCCGACGGGGGCTTGATCCCAGGACTCTGGGATCATGACCTGAGCTGAAGGCAGCCGCCTAACTGACCGAGCCACCAAGGTGCCCTAAAATAAATAAATCTTAAGAAAAAAAAATCATCTGCTAACATAGTGCCTTATTTGACAAGTGAGGAAATCAAAGTGCAGAGAGGCTAAGTGACTTGCCCAAGGTCACATAGCTAATTGGAGGCCAAATGAAGGCTAAGACCCAAATATCCTGGCTCAAGCTAGTGCTATTTCCCTATATCATCTTACCTCAAGTAGCTCCTGTAATGTTCTGCTAGTTGCATTTTTTTCCCCCTGTACCACTGAATTTCATTTCTGAAATATTTTAACTTACAGTACCCTGAGACTCTGAATTTCCAAAGCCAGTTCTTATGTCATTCAAAAGGCATTTTCAGCTGTTCCTGCTTTCTTAATCTTTGAATAATGGAATTTCCTCATGATACACTTTATAATTGAAATGCAAAGAGAAATGTTATCTTATTTGCCCTCTGTGCTTCTCGGCTATTGAAAAAGTGCTGACCTGTCAATTGTGTTTCCTGCCATCAGCTGCCACCTCCTGCTGGGATCCATGTTCAGCGTGACAATGTCTGGCAAAATGCAGGTCTGATCAACAGCCCTTTCCCCAGCCCACTCTTGGAACAGCTGCTGAGCCGTAAGGGCCAGACAGCCCTGGGAGAAATTCATCAAACTGGAGATGGAGTTACTTTGTTTCAGGAAGACGGCTTTCTTCCGCTTGTGGATGGTGTGTGTCACGCTCTGGCTGAGCGCTCCAAGGGGCGATATATCTGTGGTCTAAATTGATTCCTTCTCACAGGCTGTTTGCAAATCTACAGGTCCGCAATACTTCCTGTCAGAGGCACCAGAGGCACAAGATAGGTAAACCCCAGCAGCCTGGTCCTTAGCGGGCTTTCTTGGATTGGCAAACGTTTTTAATCCAGGGGAAATTTTTTTTTTTTAACAATTAAAAAAAAAGATTTTATTATTTATTTGAGAAGGAGAGAGAGAGAGAGAATGAGCAGGGAGAGCAGCAGAGGGAGAGGGGGAAGCGGGCCACTCGCTGGGGGAGCAGGCCACTGGCTGAGCGGGGAGCCCGACATGGGGCTTGATCCCAGGATGAGCAGAAAGCAGGCCCTTAACTGACTTGAGCCACCCAGGGGCCCCAAGGAGAAATGTTATCCTGGAAAATTTGGTGGCTTGTGGTTGGACAGTCGCCATCTGGGTCACCTGATGATCAAGGCATGTGCTTAATGGCAACAATCTTTCCTCTCCGGAACAACTGTCTCTGCCGAAGCTGTCACTGAGCTCCTGCGCTGGGCAGCTCAGAATCAAGGGGGTGAGGTCGTTCCAGGGGCCTGGCACATGATGAGACATGGCGATGATTGTAGGCAGCCGTCTCATGACCCGCAAATGCTTTATTCCGTACAGAAGCAGTCCACCTGTGGCTTAACTATTTCCCGCAGGAGAGATGACAGTGGGGTCTAAGCTCCTAAATGGTCGGTAGATTCTGCTGTCTGCCACAATGGAATAGTCCCATAAATCAAAGCAATCATCTTTCCGGGGTTAATGTGAATCTTACAGGCACCAAGGGAGATCGTTTTCATTGCTGATTCCAGTCAGCATATTTATCCAGAGTCAAGGGTAGCTACTGTGCCATTTCAGGCTTTGATGCAAGTCACAAAAGCAGACGTGGCTACTCACTCCTGTCCTCTCTCATAAACAATGGAAGACTTCAGTCAGATGTGTTTATTTCTGGATGCACCAGTATATTTTGCATTCACATAAAACCTGGAAATTGCTGCTTTGCAAATATAGCAGAGCGTAGCTGCATATTTGAAACAGAAATGTGATGCTCCCGCCAACCCTCCCTTTTTCTCTCCGTTGTCTGGACTCAGAGGTTCGAAACTGGGTGCCCTGGAAAGGTCCTGAATGTACAGTCTATCTCGTTTTCACATTCAGGCTGTGGTCAGAGCAAGGCTAGGGGCATTTAAAACTTTGTGACATAGATGTCCTGAGTGCTTCGCCAATTGTTCCCTAAATAGTAAACAAAGAACTTAAAAAAAAAATGAGTGAATGTCACCTCTGGCCTAATTTTAACAGAATGTGTCTTCAGGAGGGAAGAATCCTGACTGAGAGAGGCTTATACTGACTCCCCCAAATCAGAGAAAGCAAATCATTCCAGAGACCATACACGAGTCTCTGAATGAACTTTTTGGAAGCTTTTCCCATAATGTGGGTGGAGAATGTGTCTCTGGAGAGCTCCTGGGGACTGCAGGGGGAGCTGTTAGAGGCTTTTTATTTTTTATTTTTTTCTATAAATGGCTTTTTTTCCTGGGCTGCAGTTTTAGCTGTGCTTTAGTAATTATTTTTGTCTCATGAATGCATTTTGAAGAGTATGAGCTGACCTATCTACAGGTTCTTTCAAAAGGGACCACAGTTTAGTAATCCTCTGAGCTAAGAATGTGGTCTCTCCGGTAAAGAACATCAGGATGTTCGGAAACTAATTCTTCTGCAGTCTCATAGGACGCCTTCTGACTGTTTCTACTGAAGGCCTGGATAGCCTCTCCCATCTCTACCCACTCCATCCCACTGCTGGATGTATAATGGACATGAAGGGGAACCTGTTCTATGATTCTTGACTGCGTCACCCATTCTGAGAGAATACAGAGGAGAGAGAAGGAGAGGAAGGTAGAGAAACTGGTAAAGAGATTGTCTGAGGAGAGAGTATGGTCCTGCTGAATCCCGTCCCTTCGGCCAAAAGGGGTCGGAAAGGGCTACCTCCCCCACCCAAGCCCAGTGAGGGGCTAATCTAAGGCACCCTGGAGGGAATTCTGAAGTATGTTCTTGGAGGTAGGACTCAGAGAGAACTGACTTCAGCCTTTGAAAAGCTAAAGCAGACTTTGGACTCAGGTCTTTCTTCTGTCCTGAGGGTAGACAGAGGAGGCAGATGGCCTGTATGAGGTCAGGGACCAGACACAGCTGCTGGTCTGGAGAGGACTGTCAGAGCAGGTGATGTGTGAGGGTCCAGAGTCGGACTGGGCTCAGCTTGGGCCCTATATAGAAGGGCCGAGAGGGTAAGGACACTTCAGCAGGTGCAAATGGACTGTGGATGCGCTGGGGCAGCAGGGGGCCCTCCGAGTAAGTGAGAGATCCACCTGTCCTGAGGCATGGAAATTACAGGAAAAAGGGCCCTGCTAGGTAACTGTCAGTTACCTCGAAGTGAGCAGAAAATTCCTGGGCCTGCTGGAATTTTCACCTAGGGGAGGAGGCCATGATACCGACTCAGTACATTTAAAGCAGCAGTGAGGCAAAAATAAAGGTGCATTTAAATAGATCTCTTTAAATGAGACTATTTAAATGAGACTTGGGACTATTTTGATTACTTGTAATAAAAATCAATTCTAGCTTAAAAAAAAAATACAGGTGCATTTTAAACACATCAGGCATCATGTTTGTTGAATACACTGCATACAACCCCCAAGGATCAGAGTCGACAGAAAGTTAGCGAAGGAAGTCTCCTGGAGGAATCCCATACCGCATTTCATTTCAGCCGGCTGAGTACATGATAATTCGTGCATACTGCTTAACTTCTGTGCAATCTGAAGACCAGGCCTCCGGGCCACACACACTCTGGCATGTTCGCAAGAAGGTACGGGGGCAGCTTGGAGGTGTCTTGATTTGACCCATTTCCATGTCTCTTTCCAGCTCCCGGCTCCCTCTACCCTTCCCATCATCCACTCTCCACCCTCTGGGCTCGATGCTGGCTTCTTCTAGAAGGAGTGGAAGTGGGTGTGACCGAGAGACTGCTGGAGAGCTGTGCAAATGTTTCTGGGGAACGGTAATAGAGTCTTCTCCTCTTGTGTCTTTCTTTAGCTCCTGCCTGGAGTCTGCGAATACACAGACTTGTTTGTTTAGCTGTGTTTTTTTGTTTTTTTGTTTTTTTTGGATCCTCAGGAACTTTTTTTCCTTGCTGAAGTAAATCCAAAAACCTGCAGCCTGGGCCTGGGGAGACAGAAGGCAATGTCTGTTTGGGGTGCAATTAGGCACGCATGCACTTAAAGACCGGCGAGGGACATCTGAGCGTCCAGGCGCAGGACCCCTTGCGCTAAGGTGCAGGAGAAACAGCGTGCGACTGGGGACTGCCATGCGAGGCTGCTAAAAGGCGGAATGCCGGAAACATTCAAGATAATGCATACGAGCTCATCTTCCTCCCAAATGTCAGACTTGCAAGAAGTCTGGATTTCCTTTGCCGCGTAAATGCTTTTCTTTTTTCCCTTTCCTGAGAGCTGGAGATGATCCTTTAGTGCCAGATTTTTCCATCTTCGCTCTCCAGGCAATCTGTTCTACACTCCCCCCTCGAGTGCTGAAATGACTTTTACGTGCCTCTGATGGACCACACACCAACACCATTTGCCAGACAGGAAGAGCAGAGGTAGGGCTGAGCATGCGAGGAGGTTTAATCTTTCTGTGCCTCCATTTCTGCATCCGTAAAATGATAATAAAAATAATATTTCCCTCGTAGGGTTTAAAAGGGTGCCGGCGCACGGGTGGTGTGATGTATTTGATAGCTACGGTTATTTCCTCAGTATCTAGTAATTTCCTGGGTCTGTGGAGATGTGAGGTGGGAAAGGATGACGTGAAGCAAAGTTAGGTCCGACCTCTACTGGGTTTTTTATTTGTGATTTGCAGTAATATTGTTGGCCAGCAACACAAATCTCCATCCACGTTATTTTGAGATAGCCTTAGAGCTGGTTCTAACAGCGTTGATGAGAATTTGAATCTTTTCACCCATTTATTCACACATCTATGTTTGTTCATTTGTGGATCACTTATCCGAGTTAGGGCACTAGGCAATTTACAAACTTGTATACAGCAAAGGGTTTTCCCCTTAAGGAATCTATAGCCACTTGGCTAGTGATATAAACAATTGATACCTTACCAGAATGACTGGGTTTGGAATATTCTGTTAGATCCCAATAATATCTGTTAGATCCCAATAAATAAAACCAGAAATAAATGGGCTAGGAAAAACAGTTTGAGAATAACCTCAGTTTCTGTACTAAGAGACCACACTTTCTCTAGCCATATCCCTGTATACCATCAGTCTTCCGATGACAGAGGTGGTCTCAGGCTTCTTGTTTCCTCAAATTTACCAGTATCTTCCCCTACAATGACCTGGCAGTTTTCCCTCTGTTGGTCAGGAGCCCCCTGCTTCAAGATTAGATTGGGCACATCTATTGAATGCCTGCCATGGCCTAAACACTCTGAGTCTGTTTTAGGCAAAAACAGTTTCGAAATCATGAATCACATAGGTATAGACCATGATCCTGTATTTCATTTTCAGATGTATTTTAGCCCACAAGTTATGCCTTTCCTTTTGTTATCTGGGCTTCACAGAGATGTATGAAGCATGTATCCACTTTCAAGAATAAGGAATTGGAGGGGGAGACAAACCATGAGAGACTGTGGACTCTGAGAAACAAACTGAGGGTTTTGGAGGGGAGGGGGATGGGGGATGGGTGAGCCTGGCGGTGGGTATTAAGGAGGGCACGTATTGCATGGAGCACTGGGTGTGGTGCATGAACAATGAATCTTGGAATACTGAAAAAATAAAATTAAATTTAAAAAAAAGAATAAAGACTCTCACAGATGACACATTTTCTCTTGAAAATGAAGTAACATTTTATGGCAAGGAAAACGATCCATTTTTGTTTGGGTTCTTCTTATGGCCTCAACAACAGCTATGCCCTCAGTGTTTTCGAACTTCTAGCAAAGTTTATCAGGCCTTCCAATATACTTCACTGAGACAACGAGCAGTGAAATGTCTGATGGTAAGCAAAGATGTCAATAAATGGAAAAATTACGGGACAATCTTGTACTCTGAAAAGGGAACTTATTATTGACCTGCATCAGCCACTTATTCTCTGGGCCACGACTCTCTCAAGCTAAAAATTATAAGTTTCTCAGGGTAAAGATTAAATTACTTTTAAGGATCTTCTGTCCTGAAAATGACTAGGATTCTAGGTCTATGCTCTTTGGTATGGTAGCCATTAGCACCCGAAATGCAGCTAGTTCAAACTGAGATGTTCTATAAATATAAAACACACGCCAGATTTTGAGGAGTTAATACAAAAGAAAGAATGCAAAAATATTTTGAGTATATTAGGTTAAATAAAATAGATCATTAAAATGAACTGAACCTATGTTTTTTACCGTGACTACGGAAAATCTGAAATTCCCTGTGACTTATATTAATACTGGACAGCACGGCCCTAGACCTTCAAAACAAAAGGAGTGCAATTTGTCTCTAAGGACTTTGAATGTTTAAAGGTCATTGTTTCACGGAGGCCTGGGTGGCTCAGTTGGTTAAGTGTCCAACTTCGGCTCAGGTCATGATCCTAGGGTCCAGGGATTGAGTCCCGCATTGGGCTCCTTGCTCAGCGGGGAATCTGCTTCTCCCTCTGCCTGCCGCTCCCCCTGCTTGTGCTCGCTCTCTGTCTCTCTCTGATAAATAAATAAATAAAATCTTTAAAAAAAAATAAAAAGGGGCGCCTAGGTGGCTCAGTGGGTTAAAGCCTCTGCCTTTGGCTCAGGTCATGATCTCAGGGTCCTGGGATCGAGCCCTGCATCGGGCTCTCTGCTCAGCAGGGAGCCTGCTTCCCCCTCTCTCTCTGCCTGCCTCTCTGCCTGCTTGTGATCTCTCTCTCTCTGTCAAATAAATACATAAAATCTTTAAAAAAAAAATAACGGTCATTGTTTCAATGTTGAGGTCGTTATGTCTCTAAAAGTCAAGTTTTCAAAGTCAAAATTCTTATCCACCCAAAACTAATAAACCGTATGGGGGCAGATATTTGCCACCAAGTTCCTCTCGAAGTTTCTTTCTGTTGAGGACCTCTGGAAGTTCTACAGTTATAACACTCCACGTTCAACCCCTATGGTAATGTCTCAACTATCCCATAAGAGACTATCAGGAAATACACCAAAATGTTAAGAGTGATTATTTCCAGGTGGGGTACTGAGTGATTTTTGCATTCATTTTATTCTTTTCTCCATGTTTCAATCTTTCAACAGTAAGGTCTACCAATTTCTTCATCAGAAAAAAGGCATATCTTTACATTTCAGCCTGAATAATTTTACAAATCCTACAAATCTCGCAAATATGTAAAAAAGGAACTTAAAAGGAAATATCCCCAAAGGCTTTAATCTGCTTTTCTCCATTTCCAAATTTTCTGTAGCAAATAGGTTACTTCTACCAAGAGAAATCATACACCTTATTTTCACATCTCAGTATCCACCCACCCTTTAAACCTTAAACCGAAGTTACTTCGCATGCTGGTTTTCTTAAAACTCCTGAAGCTTTTCTCTCCCCTCTGTAAGACTTAAGAGCAGATACTTTAGGCGTGAGTTTCCATCTTGATGCTAACACAGCTCTTTAATATTTTAATAACTACCATCAACTAGAACGGGCATTAGAATATACATGGAAGATGGGGAAGAACTTTAATACGCTGCCATGTACAGGGGTTTAGGTTGGACTGTTAAAACATCCCCCTGAAGGAATGCCATCTACATCTGAGTCCGGGGGCAACAGGGGAGAGAACCCTCCTGCATGTAGCCTGGACCAGCTCGTCCAGCCACGCGCACACTCTCTCTCAAACACACACACACATACACACACACTCACACACAGAGTGAGCAGGGTAGTGCCCTAGCCCGATCCCGATAAGCATCCCCTGCAGTTGGTTTTCTCACATGCCCCTCCTTGGCCTAGAACCAGTGCCCTACCTGCCTCAGGTACCACGGGGTATGACATGCTGTCGTGTGCCAGCAGGCGAGACGCACAGCCAGAGGGGCTGTCTGCCCTTGGAAAGTGCTGGGCTTCTAAAGGGCCTGTCGGGTACGACTCTTGAGCCTGGCAACATTGTAGACTCAGTCCACTTGTTTCCTTCTTGAGGAAAAGTAGTCTTTTTTCTAACTCCCATGCGGCGACAACCCTGTGGACTAGGGCACTTCTAAGCAGAGCAGAACTTACCGTTAGTGGTAAAGATGACTTCTCCTTCCTGCGGGGAGGGAGCTGTATCCGGGACCACCTGCAAGGCTCCCACCGTCCGGACAGCAGGGTCCAGGGTGACTGAACTTTCGTTCACAGTGGTGTCGCTCGCGCCTGTGATCTGGTTGGTGGGCGGGCCTCCCAGAGATCCCTCGAAGTCGGTGGGCAAGTCGTCTATGCAGTCGGCATTGGGCTGGTACGAACAGAAAAGGATCTGCCCTTAGCGTTGGTCATCAAGTTGGAGATGAAATGTTCACAGCCTAAGTCTTTTGTCTCAATGGAAAACCAAGTTATTTACTGTTCTCCTCCTGAATCACTTAAAAAAATTTTCTATTATAGTGTCTGCAATGAACAGGAAAACCTCTTTCAAAATTTCCTTTCCAAAGGTTCCACTTAGATCTAGATAGAACATTTTAATTCCAGGAGAAGCAATATTCATATATTAATATAATACTTGGAGGGGGACGTGGCATTTTATAATGATAGCCCTTCCCTACATATAGTGTTTACTCCTCATATAGAAAGTAGCTGGCAGCTGATAATTACCCCAAAGACCCAAGCATTGTTTGCAAATGCACTGATGACAGGAGAGCAGGGAAGGGGCACAGAATCTGACTCATGGCGAACCTTTTAGTAGAGAGACACACAAAAGCACAGGGTGAGGCTATTTTCGCTGTGGTGGTTAAACATGAGCCAAAAGCCAGCTGTAAAAAATAACCTATTTACTTACCATGTAAATTGATCAGACGTTTGTCAAATCTTCTAAACGAAAACTTTAGAATCCTAAAGCTAGGGTGATGCCATCTAGTTTTTAACGATCCACTCATTGCAAGACTTCCCCTCCCTCCAGGCCCTCATCCTCAGATCTCTGACAGTCTCACTTGAAGAACATAAAAATGGGGAGCTCTCTGCTTTGCAAGGCAGCCTGTGTTGGCTAGCTTTGTATCATGGGGCAAAATCTTACCCTTTGCAAGTTTTTCTCTTTGGTCTTAGTTCTGCTATTTGAAATTGTATTGAATATATTTTTATGTCTCCCACAAACAGCTTTTAAGATGATTTTCAGTTGTTATACCTGTTTCTAAACTCCAAAATCATTTTAAAAAGATGGGTGTTGCAGAGATACGGTCTTGAGAAATAGTTAAGAATAGCCATGAATTACATTTGATTTTGCACTCGGAACGGATGCAGATCAGGACAGGCAGGATTAGGTGAGGAAAATTCTGGATTGGCACTGATCAAATTAACATCACAATGGCTACACTGGGCTCGAAGTTCATCCAAAGGGAAAATCTATAACTCATGGACTCACTGGGAGCACAAAGCAAGGAACCCAAAGCAGGGGGCTCTTGTCCTAACTTTCCACTCTTATACCAGTCTCCCAAGCTGCACACCTGTGTTTCCAATAGTCAGGTGGAAATTTCCATCAACCTCATAAAAAACTCAAATTCAGCTCATTTCTTCTTTCTCTGTATTTTCTCTTCGTTTCACCTTCTTCATCTATATGGGAAGTGAGCCAATTCATTGAAACTCAAGTTAGCAAAAGTCATTTCACTGGATGACCAATCCACCATATTTACTAAACTTAGAGATCATAATACTGGACACGAGCAGGCATGTTACGAATTTCCTCTCCCCATTTCCAGCCTCCCTATTTCCTTACAGTTTCTTCCTTGGTATTCTCCATTCTCTACTTTCTCACCAGAGTACTCTTTAAGAGACAAACAAACAAAAAATGGGGCGCCTGAGTGCCTCAGTTGGTTAAGCCTCTGCCTTCGGCTCAGGTCATGATCCTGGAGTCCCACAACTGAGTCCTGTGTCGGGCTCCCTGCTCAGCAGGGAGTCTGCTTCTCCCTCTGACCCTCCCCTCCTCATGCTTTCTCTCTCTCACTCTCTCAAATAAATAAAGAAAATCTTAAAAAAAAAAAAAAAAGGTATGATTCTTCTTTTCTCTTAAAGAAGAAATTGTAAGGTCCTTAGTGGGGCAAAACAGGGTCTCTACACCCTCACCACAGCCAACTTTTCTGACCTCCCCTCAGCCTTTGGAAACACAGACCATATATTTGCTACCTCGGGGCTTTAGCTTATGTTGTTCCTCCGCTCAGCCCCAATCACCCCCACCCCCTTTCCTATCCCTAGATCTCCAACTAACCGTGGTGAATTCCTAACCATCCTTCAATTCCCGGGCCAAATGTCACCTTTTCTAAGTAGCGTTCCCTCCCAGGTAGCATCCTTGATACTGTGATACTTTGTAGGCATTTACAGTTTATTTGTAACTGTGCCTGTCTTTGTCTCTCTCTACTAGTCCACAAGCTTTCTTTTCCGCCCAGTTTTATTCAGACATAATTGACATGTAACACTGTGGTAGCTTAGACAACAGGGTGATTTGATGCACACATATATACTGGAAAATGATTAGTACATAAGTTTAGTCAATATCCATTATCCCATAGAGTTACATGCTTGTTCTTGTGAATGAGAACTTTTAAGATCTACTTTCTTTGCAACTTTCAAATATACAATACAGGATTGTTATCATGCTACACCTTACACCCTCAGGATTTATTTGTCTTATAACTTGACGACCTTCACCCATTTCACCCCCATCACAACCCCTGGCCTCTGGCAACCACCATTCTGTTCTCTGTTTCTGTGAGCTCAGTTTTCAGATCCCACATATAAATGAGACATGAGCTTTTTAAAGTGAAGCTGCTACATCATACCGATCTTAAATTCCAAGCCCTCCTATAGTGTCCGACAATTATTAGGTGCTCAGCAAACGTCAATTTGAGTATTTTATCGGAGTCTCAGTTTACTACTATGAGAAGCTAGGAATGTTAGTATCTGCCCTAGATCAACGAAAGGAGGATTTGAGACAATGCTTTTAAAAATGGTCAGGTTCTGGGCAGAGGTAAGGTATGCTGTTCAAGGGCAGCAGAATGTGTCACCCCAAAGTGCGCTGTTGCCGTCAGGATTATTTTGAGTTAAACATAGTCGAGAAGAAGCAGATAAAGAAATGGTCTCTGCCCTCCTCCCATCTGCCAAAAAGTAGGACATAAATTTGTAAAGGTGGCCTCCCTCCTTGTACCAGGAAGAGAAGAACATTCTTATTACCAGAGTCCAGGAGTTGATGCCAAAATGGGTCTGCAATAACACCTCTCACTACCATGCCCTTATCTGCCATTAGTTTCCTTCCTATATGTACTTCCTCACAATCCACTGCCCTAGAAACTCAAGGTCCTTTTCTTTCGTCTTGTCACTTCTCTAAAAATTTGTTCTTTCGTGAAGATGCTCTATGTGTCCAAGTTCTGACCGCCCTCTTGAGTTACTCATCCCTACGCACTCCTATATGCATGGGCAACGCACATGTGAATAAATATCTGGTTTTTCTCTTGGTAATCTTATTTATTTATTTGTTTGTTTATTATTTATTTATTTGACAGAGAGAGAGAGAGAGAGTGAGAGCACAAGCAGGAGGAGCAGCAGGCAAAGGGCGAGGGAGAAGCAGACTCCCCACTGAGCAGAGAGCCCGATGCGGAGCTCGATCCCAGGACCCTGCGACCATGACCTGAGCTGAAGGTAGACGCTTAATCAGCTGAGCCACACAGGTGCCCCCTTCTCTTGGTAATCTTTTGCTAGTCTCATTTACAGGACCCCAGCCGGAGAACCTAGGAGGGTAGAAGGGAAAACCATGTTTTTTCCTTCCCCTACAGTACACAAAAACACTTAAAAGCAAAGCCAGTTGTATGTGGGGTGTCAGGGAAGAAAAGATTTCATGATGAGAATTCTGTCCTGCTTGGTCTTTCATCCATAAGCATCTGAATGGCGTCATAGATGTGATAACGGACTTATTTTTCGAAATGTTGACTTCTCTTGTTGATATCATTGCTTTCTTTTGCCTCTTTTCTTTTTTTTAAAAAAAGTTACGAATTTTGATGCAGAGTATTCTCTTTTACTTTGTGGACTAGTAGGAACAGTATTAGATCTTTAGCAGAAGGGGAAAAGAGAAAGAGCTAATTAGCTCCGTGAGACTGTTAATGGTGACACACGTGAATAATGTGGCTTAGGTCTAATATTTAATAGACCACAATTTACAGAAACTCACGGTTTATATCCGCTCTAAGTGGTTCGTCAACCACTTACTCTATTTGAAGTGGTTCATCAAACAGAAGATATTTTGAAAAGAAATCCAATTTATAGACCTCTAAGAGAAATTATGGTCATAACGTTTAGCGGAGATGTCAAATACCACGTGCGAGTGAATACGGTATAGGTCTTCAAATTTAGGTGAGCATGGGGAAACTCCTCAAATAAATCAACCTCTAAACAGGAGCCTGGGAATACCCCAGCTACACGAGATTTCTATTTAATAACTATTATCCTATTCATATCAGGACAAGAGTGATAGGAGAAGGTGTTTGCTGGGATGCGAACGGGCTGGGTGTCACAGTACCTTGTAGGAGGACTCACTGAGACCTGTGTCCTGTCGTCTACAAAGACACACCTAGACCTGACTGGAGAGAAAGGAACGTGAAGCGCTCTTGTGTAGATAAAGGGATGAAAACACTTCTAACAAGAAAGGGCCCCTCGGCCCCTTTACGGTTCAGTATTTTATTTCTCTCTCTCTCTTTTACAGGTTTATTTATTTATTTGAGAGAGAGAGAGCACATGCGTGCGTGCAGGGGGAGGGGCAGAGGGAGAATCCCGAGCAGAACTCGAAATGCAGGGCTCGATCTCACAACCCTGAGATCGTGACCTGAGCCGAAATCAAGAGTAGGAAGCATAACTCACTGTGCCATGCAGGCGCCCCAGTATTTTGTTTCTCTTGGAAAAATATAATAAAAAAAAGATAACCATTGTAATGGGAACTTCATGATCGGCAAGCTTTCGTTCTTTAGGTCACCTGAGAGAAATCCACTTACAAAATGAAAATGTCCCCAGGTTCAAGGTTTCAGCTTACACAGATTTGCCTTATAGCACAGGCACGTACAAAGATATTCAATTAAAGACAACCAAAACCAAAAATGAGCCAAAAAAAACCCTTACCACCTGTATCTGGACAACTTAGTTGACTAAGATGACAACACCGAGACCTCGGTGAGCAGGCACTGTTCAAAGGAGGACCGGACTAATTTCATAAATACGATTCTGTGACCAGCAGCCTTCGGACTCTGAAGGGCAATGAGGCCACAGACATTTATTGATCACTCGGCACATGAAAGGGATACAGCGATAAGAACCAACAGGCACTAACTGTTCGAGACTGACATGCTCTTGTCAATTTTCCTTAAGAATGGAATGAATAGAAGGGATTTAGAAAACTTACAAAACAATCTCTGTAAGCAGCACACAAAGGGTTTTGGTTAGCTATAGGAAGTATTTACTAATTGAGAAGGCTGTGAGCTTGCCCAGTGACAGGGAAAGTTATACGAATGCAATAAAACATCCTATTTTTGGTACAGTTTAGGCATGGAGTGGAGCAACATTCCAAATTCCACCCAGATCCAGACTTCAGTGTCATCCTCCAGGAAAAAACCAGAGAAGCCCTGGGGAGGCAAGAGGGTAGCAGATGCCTTGGTGCTTCCTGAGAAGTAGCCCACACGCCTTCTTCTTCCCAGAGGATGTTCTGTTCTTTGGGTCGAGCTCAGATATGTGTCATGTTCCTGTCCAGCTGCTTGGTAAAATCCAAAGGATGCTACCCATGTTTACTTTTCTGGAAGTCCAGTGTGCTAAGTAAAACCCTACCCTCCATACTTGGTGGGGATGGGACCATAAAGAAAACAAAAAAAATGCTAAAAGTGAAAATGTTATTAATTCTGGAAATAAGCCCAAAGGCCACTCAATACTTCTGTTTTTAAAACAGTATCTGTATTCTCAACTCCTTCTCAAGTAGCTTCTGGAGAAGTCCTACCACCTCTGGAAAAGTCTGGAGTCCAATGCTATTTAGTACAAAACCTAACCACCAGGGGTGGTTTGGTTTCCTTGTCCTGACCCAGAAGCACTGGGATTGACCTTCAGGAGCTTCCAGAATATCCTGAGGACTAGGAACTGGGTCAGATAATGTGACTGTCTGCCTTTCACTGTAAGTATTGTAAAGATGTTGGAGAGAACACACACACATGCAAGCACACACGTACATACATCACCCTCCCCCCCCCCCGCGCCCGTATAAATCAGTTGCAGTCAGCAACGTGAAAAGTGCAAACCCTGAGTTCAATTTTCTAAGCTCCCAATGTCTGGTAGAGAGGTTGGGGGCTTAGTAATATTTCATGTTCGCTGTAATTGATTTTCACCTTGAATGCATTATGCATTTACGACTCTGGTCTGAAAATTTAATGCATTGCCTTTCGAAAACTAGCTCAAAGCCATAGTCACATGCGTTGATTTGTGTTTGGTGTACCAACCATGAAAAACAGCACACAGCTGGCGTGGACGCAGCTGGTATCGGAAAATTCAGCCAATGCCTGACCTCCGAATGATTCAGGTGTGCCCTCTCCAACAGAGCCACTCTGATAGTCGGATAATTAGCCCTTTGGCATTTAAAGGAATCCTTTGATATCCGATCCTTTCTTCTTCAGTGCTATCTTGGGACCCTTAACATTCTCTTTATTCTCTGCCATTAGTGGTGAGAAGTGACAGGAGAGAGGCTGCGGCAGAGCGGAGGGGAGGAGGGGACAGGGAGGAGGTTGGGCTCCGTATCCTGTTTGTCTAGCTGCTTTTAGGCAGTGCCTGTGTTTTTCTCACATCTCCGTGCAGCCCTCGGATTTGGTGGCCTGGCTTGCTTCCTGCCCTCCCGCAGCAGCTGGTGTCTCACCAACCACCAGCTGTGGGCTTTGCTTGAATACAGTCCTGGGAAAGTGCTTCCCTGGAGCAGCGAGCCAGCCAGCTGGTGGGGTTCTCTTTGCGCTGGGGGAGAGACTAAATTTTATAAACACATAACTGAGGGCACCAGCGGGACGGTAGCGCTAGAATGAAGGGGCACTGTCTCTGCCTTCGTTCTCACCCGAGGTCTCTGCGGAGACCCGGGTTGAGCAGAGAGGCTCTGGGCCAGGTTCCCAATGGCTGGCTTTCCCTCCCCTTGTTCAGAGAGTTCCTTTCCTGGCAAAGCTAGGCACCTGAGACTTTTCCAGAGGAGGGCAGCCTCAGAAAGCGCCATGAGTAACGCCACAGGAGGCGAGCACTGGGCACCGGGACCGTCCCGCCTCTGCCGGGTGCTGCCTGCGTTCACGCCCCGGAGCCCAGAGGAGAAGTCTATGAGCAGCAGAAGCAGCATCTCGAGCCACAGGCGGGGATGTGGCAAGAGGGTCGTGATGTTCTCCGACTGAGAGAAAGTGAGAGGACAGATGTTTTCAGACATAGGCGTTCTCTTGGGGCCTCATCAGATGACAGCCTCCGCTGTGCCGAGGAGGGGTCAGAGAAAATCCGGCTGTGCGGTTTTCTCCCTGCTTTGGGGGTAATGCAGAAAGACACACATCGCGATGCTGTAGGCTGGGCTGTGCTTACCGGGATCCCTAGGGCTTTAAGAATGTTCATCTTGCACATGGGACAGGTGCGATGGTCTAGAAGCCAGGGGTCAACACAGGACTTGTGGAAAAGATGCCTGCAATGAGAACCATACATCTTAGAGTGGCGGTAACTGCAGAGACGACCTAGTCCACCACAGCCCAGAGACTTGTCCAAGGTCACTCGACCGCTCAGGGGCAGAGGCAAGACGCAGACCTCTGTCTCCTAGCTCCATGGGCCAGGGAGCTGCCTCTCATACCCTGTGCTGATACAGCCAGACTTTGTCTGGATCCCAGGACCGTCCTCTGGGATTCACGACTGAGTCTTCCAAGTTTCAGAAAATGCAGAAAATGGAGACGCAGAGAGATCTTGCTCTTTCTCAATAGGAAGAAGGCTTAGCGGGAAAGAATAGAAGTGGGGAGGCCTGCCCGGACCTTGGAGGATAGAACTCGAGAGAGGCTACTTGCAAATAATCCGAAGTTTCTTTTTCCACAGTCGGAAGACAACTGCAAAATAAAGGCTTATTTCCATGAATATTTGGGCTCTCACACAGAAGGGCAGAAGAGCTCCTGGAAGCATTTAACAACACAGATGACATTTTATGTTGTGACGGCAGAAGCCGGGGTGAACGGTCCCGTACCCTTTTACTTTTTGTACAGCTGACACGCTCACTGCCCGTCACTCCCATGTGCCGGGCCCGCGAGCCTTCCCTGTCCCGGCAGAAGTGGGGCGCTCAGGAGGGGCAGGAGGGGGGCCTCCTAACTGACCTTTCACTCAACTTGGCTCTCGAGGGGCCCAAGAGATCATCAGGGACTGCTCGAGTCAGAAGCTTTTCTTCTTACTCACAAGCCTCCCGACCAGAGGCAGAAGCAGACAGAGCTTCCTGACTGGGGCAAGAAGAGAGGGAACGGTCTGCTCCAAGTAGGAGGGCTTCGCAGGACATTCCGTCCACGCCTGACCTCGTTCTCGGTGCAACACTATCCCTGGAATATGTTTACTCTCTCTCTCTCACCCTTGTCTTCTTTCGTTCTAACAATTCTAACCGTTTTCTTAGTGCTAGAGGGCTTTCGGCTCAGATGCTTCAAAGGGACCCCTAAATGAGGGAAGAGGGCAGGAAGGGCCAGCTTTTAAATGGAAATTGAGAAGAAACCCACGTGCTGAGGCTGGGGTTAGCCGAATGCTGGATAGGATTAGACTGGGGATTAAAACAGGAGAGTAGCAACCTGCATGTGTCATCACGTTCTCAGACGATCGCTTGGAATGCCTGCAGATTTATTCCTTGGAAGATTCGTATCACACTCATTCGTTCCTCTATCCATACGTTCATCCAACAAGTCAGAAATGCCAAGGATCGTGCTCAACACTGGGAATGAGCATGGTAGCGATTTGGCTCCTTTCCCCTCGGGAGTGTAACAGGAGGAGCAGATGTTAATAAAATAACAGAAACAGACTACTTAATGACAACAGTGCTAAGTATCACATTAGAAGAACTCGGAGTTTGGGGAGGCTTCTAACTGGGAGATTTATCCCATTGCGGTACTCTGGGAAGACCTTCCTGATGAAGGGCCAAAGTGAACACTTGAGGGCTCCACGGACACCAGATCCGCATGAAGGGGAGGGGAGAAGAAGGAGGGTGTTCTAGGCAGAGCGATCCACTGGCACGAGAGCCCTGAGGTTAAGTTTTATGGGTCGACTTGGCTAGGCTCTAGTGCCACGTCATTCAATGAAACCCTAATCTAGGGGAATGTCATAGATCTAGTTAACATCTACAATCAGTTGACTTTAAAGGAGATTATCCCAAATAATCTGGGTGGGCCTTATCCAATCAGTTAAAGGCCGTAAGAATAAAACTGAGGTTTCCTGAGGAAGCAGAAATTCTGCCTCTAGTTGGCAGCATCAGATTCTGCTTGAGTTCCTAGCCTGTAGGCCTGCCCTACAGATTCCTGACTTGCCAGCCCTATGATCACATAAGTCAATTTCTTGAAAAATCAGTGCGTTGAAAACTCTCTCATACACACACACACACACACACACACACACACACACACACACACACGATATATAATATAGTGGGATACAGCGGGATTCTTTGGAGAACACTAACCAGTACATCCTCCAATGAGAATATAAGGTCCATGAGAGTGAAATCTTCATTTGCCTAATTCACTGTTGTATCCCCAGCATCTAGAATAGTTCCTGGCATGAAGGTGATACTCAAGGAATATTTGCTACATGGACAGATACTTATCCAGAGACCTGGTCCTCCTCACCACCTACATACGGCCATCAAGCCACCTGGCCTCCCTCAAGCAAAATCTCTTCCACACGCTCCACTTCAAGGCTATTCTCAATGCTTCTCCCTCGCTTCTCATCTTGTTAATGGTCTTTATTATTAAAATAACATCGCCACTGCTCTCCATGCCACCAGCTTTTCCTGTTCTTTTCATCCCACTCATCCTTGCCAGATTTATCTTCCTAAAATACAGCACTAGTTGCGTCACCGCCTTGTTCCATTCTGTTCTGTGCTAGGAGCTGGGTACAAGGATGAATAAGACAAAGTCCCTCCACCAATGCAGGGGCGCAGGGCTTCGGGGGGGTCCCCGTGAACTGCAACAGAAAGGCCACTGAAAAGCCACACCCCTGGATCCACTGCTTTCTGGATGTTTGGTCTTGGGCAAGTCTTAATATCTCTAAGACTCAGCTGCTCACCTGTGAAATTTTCTTCCAAGTATGGAGTTTGCAAGTGAATGAGTCTGTGTGTGTGTGTGTGTGTGTGTGTGTGTGTGTGTGTGTGTGTTGGGGTAGGGGGATAAATAATGAGCACAGAGCTCAAAACGTAACTCCAGCCCCCCTTAATTGTAAGCTACCATTAATCTTATTGACACCACCGTACTGCATCTTGTTTTTAGATACTATATTATTACTCCGACTGCTCCTCCTTAGAATATACTTTTAACATTTTAACAAGTAAAGGTAAATTTTAAAAAAATCAAAGGGAGAACTAGGACAAAAACTGCAAGTGCTCAAGTGACACACAGGGCGGTCGTGCTGATTATTCACTAACATGCGTTTATTTCTAGCACCGTATTTCTTGTGTGGACCATCAAATATGAGGGCTGTAACTTTATAATTGGGATTGCAAAACCATTTTTTCCCTCCCCAGTGGAAAGAAAAATAAAAGTTACAAGCAAATAAACAAAGAGGTAGGGAAAGTGTCCAGCCTTTGGTGAGAAGCACCAATGGTGGAGTGGACATCTCTACGACAAAGTCAATGTCAACTCATCCTGTTTGTGCGATTCATAGGACAGCACTGTTCCTTCCCATGTTTTTAACAAAGGCTGCATGAGAAAGTCCATACTGAAGAACAATGGAACAAGATATTCTATCTCATAACAATCCCGGCAAACTGGAAATACAACAGAGGACTGACCAAAACTTTGCTCCCTCTTTAGTCATCAAAGGGAAGCAAATGTTTAAGAAAAAGTTCTTCAAACACCTGACAAAAGATGATGCCAACAACTGCATAACGAGGCTGAGCTGATTATGAGTAATAAGTTCTCACCTTTTTTTTTTTTTTTTTTTTTAGCAGTAATGACCCCATTAAGCTCAGTTCCCCATTTATTCATTCTTGTTTTCTGTTGTCCTTTTGCCTATATGTGTGACACCCTCTTCAGTTAAATGGGCTTTTTTTCTCTACCTGGATGAAGAATGGAGCCCTTCTGGTCTTTCTATCTCATTCGTTTTTGTAAGCTACGTCAGACCCTGTCACCCTGACATTGACATTAAAATTCCTTGGTTTTCCTTTTAGCACCAATACAAGCTGTTTCACTCCATTTAGCGAAATGGTTATCAAAGAACATGAGTCATTTAGGGACCCAGGCAACATTAGCTATTTAAATAGGATACATCAGTGCTTCCCTGGGTGGTCAGGATACTTTTTCAGAGCTTCAGAATCTTACTTGTAAAGTTGTCAATGAAGTCAGAGTTTTTAAATGGATAAACACTAATTTAATTAAATTAATAAATATCTACTGGTTACTGAATGCCTACTATGTACCAGGCATGTTATATACACGAGTAATTCATAACAGCTCTATGAGGTAGAAATTATTATTCCCATTTTATGGAGGAATAAGCTGAAGCTCATCAAAGTAAGTTCAATTATCCAAAGAGCGAGGAAGCTGTCAAGCTAGGGCTCAAACCCAGTCGTGACTGTAGGAGTACCTAATTCTGCACTCCACCACCCTCCTTCCCCTACTGACTGTCATGGGTAGGGGTGGGGGTGGGGGGGTGGGGCTGGGCGTGGAGGAATCAAATTGTTATTCTTTCCCAATGAATTTTTGAGGTTCAGTTCTAAGGAGGCAGAATCTTAGTTACAGGGGTTGGGGATCAGGCAAAACCAAAGGGAAAAGTGATCAGCCTTAAGCATGTTCACTTGGCTACAGAAGGAAAAAGCTGTCAAACAATGGCCTCAACAGGACTATGCTTAGGTATTAGTGTGCTTGATTTACTTGGGAAGAGGATAACACTGGCCTCTAAATGCTCTGTACTCCCCCATTCTCCACTGCCCAACGGATCTGGTAAATGTTGAGTTGGCAAGCTCTATCACCTTCCCAGAAGATTTTTGTATTTGAATTATGAAGTACCAGAGAAAGTTATACCCAACTTTTTTTTCAGGGCTCTTTTTGACATGGTCTGGTTTCCCTTTCTTGCTTTAGCTTTCTAAAATACAAACATGATATCACTCTGCAGACTTGAAATGCTTCAGCTGCCCCTCCTGCCCCCCTCCCCCCCGCCCCAGGCACAAAGTCAAGATGCATGAACACAGAGCACACAGAAGGCTCACCCAACCTGGCACTTGTCACGTCTTCTGTTATGGCCCTCACGTTTACCCCACACTTTCACCACAACTCTGGAATGCCCTTCTCATTTTTTTTCCCCCTGGTGTGTCAAATCTTGCTCATATTTCAAGTCATAGCTCAGATATCCCTTCTCTTCTCTAAAGATCTCAACCCTTTTCTCGAAACTCTGCCAAGGAGAGTTAGTTTCTTTTCCTTTTTGCCCTACTGTGTTTTCCTACGTATGTTGCAGTAGCTGAGTATGTGTCTGAATTTCAGAGTTTGACCATGACTCCTTAGCTTTGTGACCTTAAGTAAGTAATTTAACTTGTCTGTGGCTCAGTTTTCTCTTTCGTTTTTTTATGACAATATCTTTTAATTGGTGTAACAACCCTCCAAAGTGATAGTTCGTGATAATCCTTCAGAGAGCTGTTATTATAATCAAAGGACATAAAGAAGAACAAATGAAGTGCCAAGTTAGTAGACCAAAGGAAATAACAGAGATTAGAGCAGAAATAAATGAAATAGAGACTAACAGGACAATAAAGAAGATAAATGAAATTAAGAGCTGGTCTTTGAAAAGATAAGCAAAATTGACAAGCCTTTAGCTGCACTCACCAAGAAAAACGGGAAGAGGACTGAAAATCAGAAATGAAAGGAATGTTACAACTGATCCCACAGAAATACAAAGGCTCATAAGAAACCACTATGAACAATTTCATGCCAAAAAACTGGGCAACTTGGAAGACATGGATACATTTCCAGAAGCATATAAATTACAAGAGTGAATAATGATGAAGTAGGAAATCTGACCAATTACTAGTAAGGAGATTGAATCACTAAAAAAACTTCCCAACTCCCAACAAATAAAAGTCCAGGACCAGATGGCTTCATTGGTGCAATGTACCAAACATTCAAAGAAAAATTAATACCAGTCCTTCTCAAACTCTGCCAAAAAACAGAAGAGAAGGGAACTCTCTCACACTCATTTTATAAGGCCAGAACTGCCCTGACACCAAAACCGAAGAAGGACACCACCAAAAAAAAAAAAAAAAAAAAAAAAAAAATATATATATATATATATATATATATATATATATATACACACACACACACCAATAACCTTGATGAACATAGATGCAAAATCCTCAACTAAATATCAGAAAAGCAAATTCAACAGTATATTAAAGGGATCATACACCACGATCAAGTGGGATTTATTCCAAGGATGCAAGGATGGTTCAACATCTGCAAATCATCAGCGTTATACCACATTATCAAAATGAAGGATAAAAATCTTATGATCATCTCAATGGATGCAGAAAAAGCATCTGACAAAATTTAACATCCATTTATGATAAAAACTCTCAACAAAGAAGGTATAGAGGGTAAGTACCTCAACGTAATAAAGACCATATATGAGAAACCCACAATGTTAGCTGTCAAAAGCTGACCCAAGAGTGAAAAGCTGACAGATTTCCTTCTAAGATCAGGAAAAAGGCAAGGATGGCCACTCTTACCACTTTTATTTAACACAGTGTTGAAGTCCTAGACAGAATGATTAGGCAAGACAAATAATGGCATCAAAAGTGGAAAGGAAGGCGTAAACCCATCACTATTTGCAGATGACATGATATTATATATAGAAAATCCTAAAGACTGTCAAAAACTGTTAGAATAAATTAATTCAGGAAAGTTGCAGGAGACAGAAAATCAATACACAAAAATCAGTTGATTTCTACATATTAGTAGTGAACTGTTAGAAAGAGAAATTAAGAAAACAATCCCATTTATAATTGCATCAAAAAAATACCTAGGAATAAATTTAACCAAGGAGGTGAAAGACCTGCGCACTGAAAATTATAAGACATAGATGACAGCAACTGAAGGCACAAATAAATGGAAAGATATTCTGTGCTCAGAGATAGGAAAAATTCAATATTATTAAAAATCCATACTACCCAAAGCAATCTACAGATTCAATACAATCCCTATCAAAATTCCATTGTCAATTTACAAAGAGATAGGACAAATAATCCCCAAATTTATATGGATCCACACACACAAAACCCTAAAGAGCCAAGGCCATCTTGAAAAAGAACAAAGTTGGGAGCATCAGACTCTCTGATTTCAGATTGTATTACAAAGCTATAATAATTGAAACAGTAAGTATTGGCATAAAAACAGACACACATAGATCAGTGGAACAAAACAGAGAGCCCAGACATAATTGACCATGCAGATATGGTCAATTAATTTATGACAAAGAAGTGAAGAATATACAATGGGGAAAGCCCAGTCTCTGTGATAAATGGTGTTGGGAAAATTGGACAGCCAAAGAATGAAAAGTATACCCCTATCTTACACCATACACAAAAACTAACTCAAAATGGATTAAAGACTTAAACATAAGACCTGAAACCATGAACTCCTAGAAGAAAACACAGGCCCTAAGCTCCCTGACATAGGGCTTGGCAATGATTTTTTGAATCTGACACCAAAGGCAAAAGCAACAAAAGCAAAAATAAACAAATAGGAAAAAATAAACAAGTGAGATGACATCAAACTAAAAAAAGCTTCTGCAGAACAAGGGAAACCTCAATAAAATAAAAAAGCAACCTACTGAATGGGAGAGGATATTTGCAAGTCATATATAAGGGACTAATATCCAAAATACATAAAGAATTCATACAACTTGACAGCAAAACGTAATCCAATTAAAACATGGGCTGAAGATCTGAATAGACATTTTCTATAGACATACAGATGCCCAACGACTACATGAAAGGATCCTCAATATCACTGATCATTAGAGATATCCAAATTGAAACCACAATGAGGTATCACCTCACACCTGTTAAAATGGCTTTTTTCAAAAATACAAGACACAATAAGTGTTGGAGAGGATGTGGAGAAAAGGGGACCAGCATACACTGTTGGTGGGAATATAAACTTCTGCAGGCCAGTGTGGAAAACAGTATGGAGGTCCCCCAAAACATTAAAAATAGGACTACTGTATAATTTAACAATTCCACTTCTGGGTATTTATCTGAAGAAAACAAAAACGTGAATTCAAAAAGATATCTGCTCCTCTGTATTCCTCACAGCATTATTTATAATAGCCAAGATATGGGAACAACCTAAGTGTCCATCAATGGACGAATGGATCAAGAAATGTGGTGTATACACACACACACACACACACACACACACACTCTCTCTCTCTCTCTCTCTCTCTCTCTTTCTCTCTCTCTCATACACACAATGGAATATATTACTCAGCCACAAAAAGAATGAAATTTCACCATTTGTGACAACATAGATGAACCTGGAGGGCATTAGACTAAGTTAAATAAGTCAGGGAAGGATAAATACTGTATGATCTCTCTGGCATGTGAAGTTTAAAAACAAAGACAGTAATAACAACAGCAAGACAGCAAACAGATAAAAAAAAAAAAAAAAAAGACAGCAAACAGATATAGAGAACAAATTGCTAAGCTGCCGGTGGTGGGTGGAGAAATGGGTGAGGGGGTCAAAAGGTAAAAAGAAAGGAAAAAAGATAAATAGTTTTGGCACTGCTTAGCTAATACCATTCCAATGAACTGAAAACCACTGATTACATGTTGATTTTATGTCCGGATACCTTAAAATTATTTTATTTGTTCTAATATATTCTCGCAAATGCATAATTACTGTTGAGGAAAGAATATTCCTTGCTGATATTTTTGCCCAAACTGAATTTAAGACTTCAGATAAATGTCTTAAAACACTTGCAAAAGTGGGGCTCTTGGGTGCTCAGTCAGTTAAGTGTTGGACTCTTGGTTTCGGCTCAGGTCATGATCTCAGGGTCGTGAGATCGAGCCCCAGGTCAGGCTCCATACTCAGCGTAGAGTCTACTGGAGACCCTCTCTCTGCCCGTTGCCCTCCCCCACCTCCTGCTTACACTCACGTGTACACTCTCTCAAATAAGTGAATAAATAAATAAAATCTTAAAAAAATACTTGGCAGTGTTTCCTAACTAAAATAAGAAACATGGAAATTAAAACAATAAGACATTTTTGTGGATAATTCGCATTTATGTTTAAATCTGAAAACAGCTCATGCTGGCAATGGGATAAACACTCACATATACTTTTGGTGGGAACATAAATTGGTCTAACCTTTTGCAAGAGTAATATGGCAGACTGCGCCAATGTTGAAATGTTGAAATAACCCCTTTTATCCCGCAAAAAAACAGAATCTGGTTTAGACTTAGGTCTTTAAACTGAGAAGAAATTTAAGTTGTAAAAGAAAAAGGGACGAAAAATATAAAATATTTAGAATACTCCCTGGCACATTAGAAGCTAAAGCCTCATGGGTTTTTTGTTTGTTTTCATTTTTAAGAAAGGGAGGGGTGAGGGGCGGAGGGAGAGAGAGATTCTTAAGCAGGGTCCACACCCAGCATGGAGCCCGACACAGGGCTCGATCTCAAGACCCTGAGATCATGACCTGAGCAGAAATCAAGAGTCGGACGCTTAACCGACTGAGCCACAGAGTTTGAGACACACTGGGAGGGCAGAGTCAAAGTATTTCTATCTCCAAAACCTAATAGAGTACCTAGGATATACTTTCAGTATTGTGTGCTGAAAAAATGAATTCTGAAAGTCCGTTTTCTCTAAGTCATGATTTAATTAACAACAATTTAATTCTATTCCTTGCAAGTGAGCTTACTGTGGTAAAGCATACTCAGAAAGCACTTTCCTTAATTTTTCTGGATTCTCAAATATAAAATATTTCTGCCTTCTCCTGGGGACCAGTGGCTCCCAGCAAGAACATTAGGGATATTGATGAGCCTATATTCTGCCTGGACTGCTTGGTAGACATTACACAGGGCCATTCCTTCTATGCAAATCTCATTTTGGGAACATCAATTTATGGCTCTGAGCATAAGCATTACTAAGGTTAGAATGACCAAAATGACAGTGAGGATGGCACTTTTCAGAATGTCAACTGAGCCCAGACAGTGTCACACGTGTTGCACAGGAGAAATGTATTCTATTCCTCCCCAGAGGACAAGAGAAATCTAAATTGCTCTTGTTGATTTTTCTTACAGGATTCTATTTGTCTAGCTGCTCCTAAAATCAGGTGAATTCAATGAGAACTTCACCAGACTCTTGACTGTCACAGCTTTGAAAGACACATGGAAATCACTGGCTTCTTTTGTGCATTATCTTTGGCCCAAATGCCATGCCTGTGGTCCAGAACTAGCTACCCAGGCATTCAATGTATCATAGGATTTCTCTATATTTTCTACTGTGCTGTATTATGCAAACCAGTAGGTTATTTCCATTCCTGCTAGTGAAAAAAGAACTTGGTTGACACAGCAGCACTTTAGTGTGGTATGGAAGGTGGATTTCTTAGCTATACATGAGAAAAATCTGGAAAAGAGTATTTCTGTATATTGTTAAAGAGATTCAAAGCTAATACCAGAACTCACTACTGGAATGTTGAGTTCTGAGAAAAAGTAGGAATAGTAACACAGAATAACAAATTCATTAGTGCACAATAATTATACAGTACTACTTTATACAGAGCATTGTGCTAGGCATTGGGGCTGCAAAGATCAGTCAGACATGCGTCCTGTTG
Organism: Potos flavus; assembly: GCA_028534135.1. NCBI lineage: Eukaryota > Metazoa > Chordata > Mammalia > Carnivora > Procyonidae > Potos > Potos flavus. The sequence goes on along the minus strand of CM052899.1, from coordinate 72,434,365 downwards.
GTGAGGTGTTTTTAATAAAGAATTGATAGGCCGATAGGAAGCTGCGCAGTCCGTACTGTGTAGAGGTTGAAAGCTCAGGCTTGGGGTGGGGTAGAACAAGTTTCATTTTTGACACATTTCGGCTGACAGTCCTGAGATAACCCTTCACCTCTCTGAGCCTTAGTTTTTTTGGCTGTGAAACGAAGATGCTAGTACCCATCTGAGGCACTCATTAATATGATTCGACCAATAAGCTACCTCTGCATCTTTTAAGCACATGGGAAGATTACAGGCTCTCCTGTTGGTAGCTATGGCTATGTGACTAATTCTGGCCAGCAAGATAAAAAAAGAAATAACAGACTTCACTTCAGGCCTGTCGAAATTTACAATGTTCGAGATGGTAACTGCCTCGTCACCTGACAGCCACAAGCAGACGCTCTTTGCTGATGCACACATAAAACACAAAACATAAAAGATCTCTGTTGTGTTAAGCCACTGAGAGTTGGGAGTTTTTGGTGGTGTTCGTGCTGCAGCAAAACCTAGCCTACCCTGGCTAGTAAAATACCTCACCGGGTTGTTGTAAGGATTAAATACTTGTTTGGTAAGTGCTCGGCTAGTTAAGTGTTCAGTGGATAATGGCGCCATTAACTATATTAAGCGATGTTAGTACAAAATACAAAGGGATGGGTCATAAAGAGATACAACAAATAAAAGTACTATAGAATTCAAGGAAGGGAGAGGTTACTTTGTGAGGACATTAGGATGGGAAGAACTTTGAAGTGTAGAGACTGGAGGCAAGAATCTAAGTGGAAGGAATTTATATAAGTAAAGACAGAGCAGCAGTAGCATGAGATGTGTGAGAGACTCAGTTGGGCTGAGAACTAGACTATTTAAAAGTACGAACAGGGGCTGGCTGTTGGGTTCAGTCAGTTGAGCATCTGTCTTCAGCTTGGGTCATGATCCTGGGGGTCCTGGGATCGAGCCCCGCGTTGGGCTCCCTGCTCAGGGGGAGCCTGCTTCTTCCTCTGCCCCTCCCCTCCCCTGTTTCTGCTCTCTCTCTCTCTCTCTCAAATAAATAAACTTAAAAAAAAAAAAAGTACGGACAGGAACTAAAGCTGGAAAGGATGGCTCCAAATCAGCATTTTGAAATAATCTAGATGGACTGAGTTGCTGTGAGGTATGAACAATGAGGAAAATAATCACGGAGCTGAGCTAGATTTCCCTCACTCCTTGTGATGATGGGCTTCTCGTCATCAAGTTATTTCCTTCCACGCAGTCTCCTTTTTCTATGTTTCCTCTACAGCAAGTCCTCGCAGTGGTGACAATGTGGTGTTTTGGGGTGCGGTGTGGATCGGGTCAGCTAAGCAGATACCAGCACCTCCCTTAGTGTAACCCTTGCCAACTGGCCCAGTGCCTCACTGGGGATGGGGGGGTGGGGGGTGGGGGTTTGGGGGTGGGGGGAGGTGGGGGCTCCACTATTGCGCTTTGTCTGACACGTTTGGACCAATCATGAGAAACTGCATTTCCCTCATCATTAGTTAAATGATTAGTTAAATAACCCCCTATTTAGGTTATGGAAACATGGTTTAGAACAAACGAGAAGAAAAGGAAAAGGAAAAAAAAAAAGAGCTATCACACAAAACCAGCAGTAACCGTGTTCTGGCTATTGTTTAACAACGTAATTCCTTTGTTTTGGTAAGCTGATGTGCTACGCTAGCAGTTTTACCTGACGGAGGGAAAGAAAAAGAATGCGGTTGAGTACCTTACTGCTCCCCTCACCAGCACCAGCCCTGCCATCCTATGAAAAACGCTGGCCTGTTTTCAGGGCCACAAAACCCAGCCTGGAATCACTAAGGAGAAAGTAAAACCCTTAAAGCTGGCCTCGACTAGATTCGTTTCCCTTGGGGTGCTCAGACGTTTGGCTTAGAGTGGGATGGGGGTTTCTGAGGCTGACTCAGGCAAAACCGATTCCCAGAGCTGAGCGCTGGGCAGAGCACCCCTGAGCGGCGGGCGGGCGGTGAGGGCGAGGCGAAGGTATCAAATCCACTGCCAGCTTTAGGGTGGAAAGAACACAGGCTCTGAAGCCTGAGAACCTGGCTTTGCTTTGGGCCCTGTGACCAGCCTCTCCGGGTTAAGGGTTTCTTTGAGTAAAATAAAGGAGCATTAATGGTATCCGCTCTACCTCGGTTATAGGCTGCTGTGAGATGTAAATTAGACATTATATGTAAATGAGCTTTATGTGTAAACAGCAGAGTGCTTTTCAAAGTTAAAGTTTTGTAATAAACAGTCACTTCATTTCACCTAGTTGTCCATAGCATTAGGTTTAAACAGCATTAAAGAATACCCAACAAAACTTTAAATCCTAAGGCACTGTATCAGATCCTGTAGTCACTAAACTCTATTTCTCTTTTAGCTACAGTGGAAGAAATGGATCCTTTGGGAATGTGAGTTACAAGGGAATTGCAGAAACCCTCATTTGATCGGTGCCTCACTCCTTAGGTTCTGGCAGAGGGCGGCTTCGAACTTGACCCTGGTCTAATTATATCGCTTGGCGGGGGCAGCAAAGCTGGTTGGCATTCGTCTCGTGTGTCTAGTTGATTAATATAACTGGGGATCAGGACATTTGAAGTCAGAATGCCATATTTAACAAGGTTATTACAGTTCAAGACTTCTTTCCTAAGGCAGCATTTGCTCTGTTGAAAATACAGCAGAAAGTAACTCATCAGACATCATTTATCAGCATTGCCCTTTCCTTTCATGTTTCCTTCCTTTAATCCCTTAGATTAAGTGATAACTAATTTTTGGCAGTGTATACATGTAAACCCGAAGGAATCAAAGAAAAAATTACTAGAAAACACAACCAGCAAACGTTGAATTTAAATTTTATGTAATTCTGACTAATGTACAAAGTGAACTGCTTTTTTAAAAACTTTACAACAGGGCATCTGGGTGGCTCAGTGGGTTAAAGCCTCTGCCTTGGGCTCAGGTCATGATCTCAGGGTCCTGCGATGGAGTCCCCCATCGGGCTCTCTGCTCAGCGGGGAGCCTGCTTCCCCCTCTCCCTCTCTCTGCCTGCCTCTCTGCCTACTTGTGATCTCTCTGTCAAATAAATAAGTAAAATCTTTAAAAGCAAAACAAAGAAACCTTTACAACGTAGCTTCTTTGATGCTTAAAAGACTTTTTTCCCCCATTATTTGAAATGAAGATATAATACACAGTAAATTGCATAGATCTTAAGAAAGCTTGATGGTTTACTGAGTATCTATATATTTGCTACAAATATCCAGATATGGATATACTGTTTCCATCAGCCCAGACAGTTGTCTCTTCCCCTCACCAGTCAATGCCCACTCCTTGCCATGATACCACCATTATGACTTTGGTCACCATAGATGAGCTTTGCCTGTGACTGAATTTCATATAAATGGAATCATAAAGTATGTATTTATTTTTGCCTGGCTTCTTTCACTCAATATGATGTTTTCAGATTTATCTGTGCTTTGATAGACATCAATAGCATGTTTCTTTTTATTGCTGAGTAATATTCCATTGCATGCATGTACCAAACTGATCTGTAGATTTTCCTGTTGTTAGACATCTGGGTTGTTTTCATTTTTTCTGCCCATTGTGAATAAACATGCTATGACCATTCCCGTACAAGTCTTTCTATGAACGTATGCATTCATTTTCTTGGAGATAGATCCAAGAGTGGAATTGCTGGGTTAGAGGGTAGTATGTGTTTAACTAGTAGAAACTGTCAAACAAATTTCCAAAGCAACTGTGCCATTTTCTTTTATTTCATAGAAGTTATTTATTTATTTGACCGACAGAGAGACAGAGAGAGAGGGAACACAAGCAGGGGGAGTGGGAGGGGGAGAAGCAGGCTTCCCACTGAGCAGGGAGCCCCATGTGAGGCTCGATCTCAGGACCCCAGGATCATGACCTGAGCCGAAGGCAGACGCTTAAAACTGAGCCACCCAGGCGCCCCGCAACTGTGACATTTTAAACTTCCACCACACTATATAACTTTTAATTTGGCAGAGTACGTAAAACTATGTTCTTGAAAAAATGGCTTTTTTAAATAATAGTTTTCATACACGGTGACTATTGAGGGAGATGCTTTATACAAACATAAATTTCAGATAAACTTGAAAAATACAGTTAATTAATTCATCAGTTATCTTATTTCTTGATAGGAAGTGCTAAAGAGGTAAACTAAAGGGTAAAAATTCATAAATTTTATAAAGTACCTTTCTGTTAATCAAAAAGCATTATAAAAACAAAATAAAAACACTTAAATGAGAAAACATGAGAAATACTATTTACTAAAAATATGAAAACAAATATTAAAAAGTTAATATCATATTTTACCAATTCTAGGCCATACCATTCCCTCCCCCCCATTTTAACATCTCTGAAATTAGGAAGTGTCTTACAGCCAATGACAATTTACATTAGATATGATTTATTGATTAATCAATGGTAGTGGACTAAGTACAAAGTACTATGTCTTTGCTAATTGTATGTTATTACATACATATTATTTGTTAATTGTAACATCTCAGAGAAATCAAAGACATGGGAACCAAAACTAAGCACTCTCTTTATATTTGGCGATCAGATGAGAAAGATCCTTAAACCATGCTACTTCCTGGTTCCGAAGGTACACTAACAAAAGCACCCTCTCATCCTGCTGGTGGGGAGTAAATCATTATCATCTTTTAGGAAAGCAGTTAGGCAAAACTTATTACTTCTGACTTCGTAAATTCACCTTTAGGAATGTATCTTAAAGGATAAATACAGAAAAAAATATAAACAATTAAGGTCATGATTTTGTAATGATGAAAACTACAAGTAGGGGACAGTTAAATAAACTCCAGCAACGGACTATATTATACAACCACTAAAGTATTTTAAAATAATAATAATAATAATAATAGTTTCCTTTTTATTTTAAAGATTATTTATTTGAGAGAGAGAGAGAGAGAACATGAGTGGGAGGGAGAGAGAATCGGAAGCAGATTGTGCGCTGAGCAAGGAGCCTCACATGGGGCTCGATTGCATGACCTGAGCAGAAACCAAGAGTGAGATGCTTAGCTGACTGTGCCACCCAGGCGCCCCTTCAAATAATTTCTAAAGTTATAGAAAAATGCTTACTTTTTAATGTCCAATAAGAAAGTAGAATAAAAATTGTATGAATGGGCTGACTCTCCAACGTTTGACAATATACATGTGATGCTTATGTCTATGCATTAGAGAAAATTAATCTACCAATATTAATAATGATTATTTCTGGGTAGTGAGATTAGATTTGCTTACTTCTTTACACTTCTATTTTCAAAAATTCCCACAGTTAGCAATAAAACCCTGAAGTTATTTTTAAAATCACATCTATAAAGAAACAGCTGTGAAAATGAGGACCAATAATCTAATTTGCATAACATGGGCATGAAAGGATAAGTCAAACCTCATGAAAATCGGCCAACACTCATGGCTCTTTTAAAAAATAAGGAACTTGGAAAAAAGTCTGCTCCCAATCAAGCATATGTAACAGGCATGGCAGAGTAAAGTCAGGAGAGACCATTGCTGCCAGGCAAGGAAGCACCCCTTTGTTTTCCACTTCATGAGTTCTAGGACTCAGAGTCAGAATCCTGATCACATTACAGAGCCTTTTTTTTTCTTTTTTTTAAACTCATAAACGGTTTGGAATTTTCTGTCCACACAGACATTCAGTTCATTTGACTCATCTTACAATCAGAGTGGTCCCCGGGGTTAAAAATCTTAAGGGGCTAGTATCTATTTTTAGTACTTCCAGTAAAACTTGATTCTGATTTTTAAAGTTTTCAAATATTAAAATGATGTTCATTTTTACGTGAGATGATAACTCGTTTTTATGTTATGTGGTTTATTATGATCATGTAGTGTCTGGCAGAGAGAGTGAAGGAGAGACCCTCTGCCCCCTAAAGAGGTAAGTTCACAGATGACTATCAGGGTTGAACTGTGATACTGCCTTGTGTTGTTATTAAGGGATCCCAGACCTGGATCTCCCATCAGAGTTTCAGGAGAAGCAGGGGAGGCTAGGAACAGCCCAGGTGGGTTTGGCTGGAAGCATCCAACAAAAACAAGGAAATTTTCCGAGACATAGTGAACAGTTTTCCAGGGAGGCCCATCGGACGCAAGCCACTGTTAGCGGCTCACACCTCCATTAGGTCCGTATATCTTATTAATTTGATTTTAAGGAGGCTGGGACTTGCCAGGCAAGTCAGTCTGGAAGTCATAGGCTTCAAGCTTGTTCAGATGGATCTCTCTACTGTTTGCAATGTACTTTATACTAGATGTCTCCCAGAGCTGCTTCTCTGGGTAGAGGAAAATGTCACCTGTCCTAGAGCACAGGTGTTAATGGATCGTAATATTTGAGGAGTCAATAATTAGGTCCATGTTAAAACGATCTATCAGTTACATTAACTGAGAAAGGAAAGCAGCTGGCTGTCTGATTGGTTAGATGGACGGGGATGATGTATGCGCGTCTTGTCAACTGCAGACATCTATAACAGGCCCTCCAAAGAATTCATCAAAACTCGCAGAACAAATTTCAGCACTGACTTTTCAGCAACCCTCAAGAACATTCCTTTCCCGAATCTCCAGGCCTAACTGTTTCAGGTTCTGACTCAGATGTTGAAATGTCACTAGAAATTCCTCCGTAAGCTAGGGTGTCTATTGCCCCAATTTGCACAGATAAGCTTCATTTGTCCTTCCCTATAAATTTGTTCTGTACTCTAACAGTTACCACTTCTTCTTTTTTGATTTATAATTTGGCATATTATTGTGTTTAAATCTCCATTTCATCTCTTTCAAAACAAATGCTGTTACTTGTGCTCTGATCTTTGTAAAAGTGGAGACTTATGTTTAAAAAAAAAAAAAAAAGGACAGTATGATCCATTCTATGTCCCTGACTACTAAAGAGAGCTCTTCAACTGATACAACTGAAATTCAGTCTCATTCCTAAATTAGAGAGAAGAGAAAGAGGCAGGGTTGTGTAGCCCTTACCAACAATTATCTGTCCAAGATGGAACCTTGCCTAAATGACTAAGTTATGGGCATGTTCTGGGACCAATAACTCAGAAGAAAGTCTTAAAAAGATAAGGCAAAGCTAGTTTTCAAGGTTTGGGTTTTTGTTGTTGTTTTTTGAGTGATAAAATCTGTTTCAGTGCTTGACATCTCTTTCTTCTGTTACAGTTTTTTAATAACTATGCTACTTGCTGGATTTTTCTCTATTGTTTAGAATCAGAATGGAAAGATATGGGCATGTTTTAGTTATAAACAAATACAGATGTGTCTATTAGTCACCAGTTGATATGGGCAGCCATTTTCAACTACTCCAAATGCTGTCTCATGCTGGGTTTACTTCTCAAATCTCTCCTGACTACATCCAATTCTCTACATTCCCAGTGCCAACCCTGCAGTTCAGGCCTTCAGCATTTCTCATCTTGACTCTGGATTAATCTCCTAACTGGCCCCCAGAGTCTTGTCAGATCGCTCTGAGCTATATTCCACATGGCGCCGGCATGATATGTATACAAGCAAACGCTGAACCCCTCAGTAGGCCCCCCAGTTCCTGGCTATAACTCAGGTGGGCATTCAGGTCCTATACGATCAGGGCCTGCCCACCTCTATACCATTTTCGCTGGCTTGTGCACTACACCCTGTCGACTCCAGGTTACCGCTAGTTATCGTTGCTGGAGATATTCTTAACCTCTGACTAGCTGGAAAACTCCTTTGGGACAGCTTTATGGAAAACATTTAGGCAATCTGAATTCATAACCTCAGAAACAAGGAAATAATCTGAAATGTGACCTCAGGTCTACATACGTAGCTATTTATCACAGCATTACTCATAACGGCAAAAAATCTCTCTGTGCAGGGAGCAGCTTAAATATCCCCAAATACTCCAAGTATGGAATATGAGATATATTCATTGAAAATGATGTTGACAAAGTTTTAAAAACATGGAAAATGCTTATCTGTGAAATGACTTAAGGGGACTGAGGAGATGCAGATATCCAAAAAGATGCCACAGACACGTCTGAGAGGAGAATGCCTTCCGTGACCCCTTTGTCAGTGTTCACCTCTTCTCTGGCAACCCAGTGTGTTAGGTAGATTAGGCTTCGTTAGGATAACAAATTAAACTCCAAATCTCTGTGACTTGCCCAATAAAGGTTCATTCTCACACAAATTTGTATGTAGTTTAGCTTACTCCAGAGCAGCCGTTTTCCATGTGGTGACTCCGGGGCCCAGGCTGCTTCCTGCCCCCCATTCAGCTTGGTTCTCTGGCCGCTGCGGCTGAGGAAGCGTGAGCTGGAGGGCTTTCCTCTGCCCTCGAGTGTTCTCTGTGGGCCGAAACCAGTGCTATGGCCCTCCGGTGAGTAAGAGGCTGAGAAACATGGGGTTCATATCAATATCTGGGGTACAGTTACTGTCTCTGCCACAGGGAAGGTAAAGATGCCTACCATTGAAAGGTCCCCTAAAACTGGACTGGTCTTTCCCAAAGTTATGTAATTATGGCACCTCTTGGGATGTTTGGATTATTTTTTTAAATAAAGGGATAAGAACTGTTAATTTAAAAAAGTATCATGGAGCGCCTGGGTGGCTCAGTTGGTTAAGCGTCTGCCTTCGGCTCAGGTCATGATCTCAGGTCCTGGGATCGAGCCCCGCATCGGGCTCCCTGCTCAGCAGGGACTCTGCTTCTCCTTCTCTCTCCCTCTGCCCCTCCCCACTGCTCATTTCCTCTCTCTCAAATAGATAAAATCTTAAAAAAAAAAAAAGTATAAAAGCTAAAGAAGAAATTAAAACAAGAATGGAGACATAAAACAGTCGGGGCTGAAGCTAAAAAAATCCCTTTTGGCTAGGGGTGGGCGACAGATTTGGCTCTCGACTTTCCATCAACAAACACAGAAAAAAATCTGGACGGTATCATAATTCAGTACTCACAGTATAAAAACATTCCCTTGCTGGGAAGAAATGTGGTTATGCTGAACATGAACTGCTCTGGCAAGCCCCCATGAAGGAGTCACAGAATAAAATCCTAATAAGAGACACAATGGCAACTTTCTGAAGATTGCCTCTTATGGCAATCCCTGATAAAAGTGACAGCAATGGCACCAGCCAACTCAGTTCTCCTGGAAGGAGCTAATACGCAAGAGGGCATGATTTCCGGTGGTCTGTGAACCTATCTTGTTACAGAGGTACCTTTCATAGAAACAGAAGGACTGAATTCTATTTCAATGACTCTTCCCAAAGGATAGCTTTTCTAAAGTCACACTTTCAAGTTTAAAGTTGTACTTGCTGAAAAAAAGTACCTGGAGTCCAGCTCATCTAGCTGGATAATTAAAAATAGTCTTCTCAGAATGAATAATTAAGGAGCAGGAGTTGAAGCAGGAAGATTAGGGAGAAAGCTGCTGTAGCAAGCCAAGGAAAAATTGGTGGTGGTAATGATGTTACCGATGGTAACAGGAGCAGTGAGAGTTCTTCTAATCATAATAAGAGTAACATCATACTAGTATTGCAATAATAGCAACAAGAACAATAACACCAGAAATATGTAGAATCATCATTCTTTGTTAGGTTTCGAACTGAATATGTAAAAACTAATTTTTAGTTAGCTTAAATTAGATGCTTAAAGCAAAATCTAAGTTTCTTCATTGATTTTTTTTTTAAGATTTTATTTATTTATTTGAGAGAGAGAGAGAGAGAGAGAGAAAGCAGGGGGAAGGGCAAAGGGAGAGAAAGAAGCAGGCTTCTCCCGTAGAGCAGGGAGCCCGATGTGGGGCTCAATCCCAGGACCCTGGGATCACGACCTGAGCCAAAGGTAGATGCTTAACGACTGAGCCACCCAGGCGCCCTAGATATTTTCTTTCTTTTTTTTTTTAATTTTTAATTTTATTTAATTATTTATTTATTTTTATATTTTCTTTTTAATAGAAGTCAAGGCTAAATTAAAAACATGACACACACGCACACAGGCACTCATACACACACACAAAACCTCCAGACTAGGGGGATGGGGAGTTAGTGTTTAATGCTCACAGAGTTTTACTTTGAGAAAATGAAGTTCTGGAGAGGGATAGTGGTGGTGGTTGTACAACAATGTGAATTACTTCATGCTACCGAATCGTAAACTTAAAAATGGTTAAAAAGGTCAATTTTATGTTATGTATATTTTACCAAAGCTGGTGGCATCACATTTCCGAACTTCAAGCTCCATTACAAAGCTATAATCATCAAGACAGTATGGTACTGGCACAAAAACAGACACAGAGATCAATTGAACAGAATAGAGAACCCAGAAATGGACCCTCAACTCTATGGTCAACGAATATTTGACAAAGCAGGAAAGAATACCCAATGGAATACAAGACAGTCTCTTCAACAAATGGTGTTGGGAAAACTGGACAGCAACATGCTGAAGAATGAAACTGGACCACTTTCTTACACCACACACAAAAATAAATTCAAAATGAATGAAAGACCTCAACGTGAGAGAGGAAACCATCAAAATCCTAGAGGAGAACACAAGCAGCAACCTCTGTGACATTGGCTGTAGCATCTTCTTACTAGACATGTCTCCAAAGGCAAGGGAAACAAAGGCAAAAATGAACTATGGGGACTTCATCAAGATAAAAAGCTTCTGCATAGCAAAGGAAACAGTCGACAAAACCAAAAGTCAACTAACAGAATGGGAGAAGATATTTGCAAATGACATATCAGATAAAGGGCTAGTACCCGAAATCTATAAAGAACTTCTCAAACTCAACACCCAAAGAAGAAACCATCCAATCAATAAATGGGCAGAAAACATGAACAGACATTTCTCCAAAGAAGACATCCAAATGGCCAACACGCACATGAAAAAATGATCTCAACACCACTCGGCATCAGGGAAATACAAATCAAGACCACAATGAGATACCACCTCATACTAGTCAGAATGGCTAAAATTAACAAGTCAGGAAATGACAGATGTTGGCGAGGATGTGGAGAAAGGGGAACCCTCCTACACTGTTGGTGGGAATGCAAGCCGGTACAGCCACTCTGGAAAAAAGTATGGAAGCTCCTAAAAAGTTGAAAATAGAGCTACCCCACAACCCAGAAACTGCACTATTGGGTCTTTACCCCAAAGATACAAACAGTGATCTGAAGGGCTCCTGCACCCCAATGTGTATAGCAGCAATGTCCACAATAGCCAAAGTACGGAGAGCCCAGATGTCCATTGACAGATGAACAAAGAAGATGTGGTATATATATATATATATATATAATGGAAAACTATTCAGCCATCAAAAAAATGAAATCTTGCCATTTGCAATGATGTGGTGGAACTAGAGGGCAACATGCTAAGTGAAATAAGTCAGTTGGAGAAAGGCAATTATCATATGATCTCACTCATGTGTGGAATTTAAGAAACAAAACAGAAGATCATAGGGGAAGAGAGAAAAAAATAAAACAAGATGAAACCAGAGAGGGAGACAAGCCATAAAAGACTCTTAATCATAGGAAACTGAGGGTTGCGGGAGCGGAGGTGGGTAGGGGGATGGGGTAACTGGGTGATGGACATTAAGGAGGGTACTTGATATAATGAGCACCAGGTATTATATAAGACTGATGAATCACTGACCTCTACCTCTGAAACCAATAATACATTATGCGTTAGTTAATTGAATTAAAAAAAAAGAATATGTAAAAACCAATTTTTAGTTAGCCAGCTTAAATTAGATGCTTAAATCAAAATCTAAGTTTCTTCATTGACATATCCTTTTTAATAAAAGTCAAGGCTAAATTAAAAACACAACACGCACACCCACACATAAAACCTCCCGACTAGGGGAATGGGGAGTTAGAGTTTAATGCTCACAGAGTTTTGCTTTGAGAAAATGAAGTTCTGGAGAGGGATAGTGGTGATGGCTGTACAACAATGTGAATGTACTTCATGCCACTGAATTGTAAACTTAAAAATGGTTAAAAAGGTCAATTTTATGTTATGTATATTATACCCCCCTCCCCAAACCTTCCAGAATCATTTAAGCAAACAGATAACCTTGCTCAGGACAAAACTGACATCCTGTTGTGAAGAATGAGGAACCTGACAAGCCCTGGACCCACTGGTCACTCATTGACCTTGACCGAGAGGCTGCTAAGAGAGGCCACGGTCATGGCTCGCCTTCGAACATGGGAAGCTGGCTTGAAGCTCCAACATTAAGCAGAGTACCATGCTTCCTAACCAGAACTATTTCAGAATAGGTGTTACTAGCTGCTTCTTTATCCAAGCACTACCCCCTGCTCTAAAACATAAAATACAAAGACCTGAGTCTAAGTGCGGGCAGTGGTCACCTGCCTCCTACACTGTCCTCCAGGAAACACTGTTTACAAAATAGAACTCCAGGAGGGAATTTGTCTTCTGGGAACTCTGTTTAGGAGCAAGGTAAAAGTGGGGGCACATCTACGGAAGATAATAACTTGAGTTTTAGGGTATTTTGTTTGCAATCCAACCATAATGACGGGAAGCCAGCCGGGCACGCTGCCTCCATGGGCCACTTCCACACACCCGAATGGTACTGACATTGGCTGTATATGGAACACTGCTTTTGTCTGTCTTCTCCAGTGGGGTGGGATGCTGAAATGTGAACAGCGCATCAATGGATTATTAAGAAATAAGCTAAAGGGAGCCAGCACACATTCCCGTTTAATCTCAGTAGAAAATTCTACCTGGCCTGTGAAAATGTCCAGACTCCTGATGAGCAGGTTCTATATAAGCACCAACCTCCCAGGGGCTTTGGTTGGTTTATTTAACTTAGACCTTGATCAGCATCTGTCAGAGGCCAAAGGAAGATCAAGATGCGCCGCTAATAATCTAGAACCATTTCGAACATATTCCTAGAATATTAAGTGAAAAGAGCAGGATAATAAATGATGTTGACAGTAGTATCTCAAACTTACTGAAACAGGTATAGCACATAAAAGCAAGGAAATATATAAAAACAGTAGCAGTACTTATCTGCATGGGGGAGTTAGGTAGATAATTACATATTTATCCATTATACAGATCTTCTATAATGAAAATGCAATTGCCAAAGCAAACCATTGTTAGAAAATACGAAGATGTCCTTTCTTCTGCGGAGCCTTTCTTGTGCCTGGTATTGCTTCCTCCAATTTTTAAAAATCCGTTTTGCTACTGTTGTTGCACATCTCACTCTCTGTACTGTGACTTACTTATTTAAATTCCCTTCTCTCCCCCACACTAGACTGATTTCCTTCAGAGCAGGGATCAGGCCATTTATCTTTTCAACTCTGGTACTTCTACTATTCCTGGCACACAGTTGCTATAAAATAAATGTTTGTTGTTGCAAATGAAGCACTTATTTACTAAAAAGTTTATGACAAGGGTCTGCTTGTTACCAGGGAGCTTTAAAATTCTTCCTACATCATAGAAGAGTTCCCAAAGTCAAAGACAGTAGTAGAAACTAATATCCTCCTAAACTAGTGATAATTAGGGATCAATTCAAGAAAGGAAAGAATTTTACAGGTACCTAGGGTATGGATGCATACACTGCATTTTTTTTTTTTTAAGATTTTATTTATTCATGGGAGACAGAGAGACAGAGAGGCAGAGGCAGAGGGAGAAGCAGGCTCCTCACTGAGCAGAGAGCCCAGTGAGGGACTCGACCCCAGGACTCTGGGATCATGACCTGAGCTGAAGGCAGATGCTTAACCATCTGAGCCACCCAGGGGTCCGCAATTTTTTTTTTAAGTGGCAAACAAAGACTTTTGCCCTGCCCAAGGAGGTTGTATTCTTTCTGAGCAGGAGTGTTTGAAACTGGGTAGGTAAATAGACTGAAATGAGTAACCACTTTAGAACAGTAGAAACACCAGAGGATAAAAGCTCTGGAAGAATCTGAGAGCCCAACTTATTCTCTGGACAAGAGAAGACCTTGTTATACAATTTCAATTATATGCTTCAGTAAAATATCTTCCGTAGCTAAAAATGATAATCACAAGTATCAACCTGACTCACAAAAACCAGCCCTAAGATACACTATAACATAGATTTCCGCATGTATATGCTCTAAGCAAAAACCAAAGTTCTTTGGAAAATACCCCAAGTGGTGTATTAGGATCGAACCCAAACCACACAAGTTGGAGCAGCCTGTACCCTAGCTGCTTTGCGTGCCGCTGCGAACACGCATGCCCGGCTGGCCCCTGCGTGGGGAGCCTGTGCAGAAGGCCCCTAGGGAAGACAGAACAAGGGGGGAGATGATGAGCGTGTATGCACGTGATTTAACTTTGGTAATCGCCATGACGACAAATGAAGAGGGGAAATCATTTATTAATTCGTCCTAATTTGTGCAACGGTTTCTAAAAGAGGCAAACAAGAGAATGATTCCGAAAAAAATCACGGCACAAGAACATCCTGGAGTGATTTGGAAAGACACCCTTAGTGGCCACAATAGAGAAGCGATACACCCAGCAGGTGAGGGGTTAGGAGGCCACAGAAAAGAGTATAAAAGAAGGAAGACAAAAACTGAATTATTATTATTATTTTTGAAATGGTTTATACTCCAAGGAGATGCAAAAAATTCTGTGGGTGAGTCAGCTTGGAAATAATGAGAAAGAGAGTCTACAAAGTTCATAGGATCTAGGGCTTAATAATACCCCAGAGGAAATTATGTAGCAAAAAGCAAATGCCAGTGCATTTGTTTGATAACATCCATTAGTGCAAACTGTCTGGCAGAAACAAGCAACAGGCATCAAAATATCTCGATTTTAAAGTCAGCATGGAAAAAAATGGATGAACCCTTCAAAGAGTAAATACATATGGTTCATCTAAGATCAAACAATAAATAACTCTAACCTGTTGCTTGGTAATTCTCAATGTATTTTGTTATTTAAAGCCAGGCCTACAATAAGGAAATAAAAGCAGATGGACAGCAAGAAGGTTGAACAGAAAGTATCAAGAAATGAGCCAAGAACCAAATAATAATGTAAAAAGGGAAGAGTTGTAGGCCACAATGAACTAGCCTAGGGCAAGGGCTAGTGTTAATAAAATTAAAGTCCCTTAAATTTTTCTTTTTTCTTTTTTTTTAAGATTAAAAAGCTATTTCCTTGGTTAATATTTCCAAAAATGCTATTGTAAGAGATCTGGAATCATACACCATGACAATCTAAACACTGCTAAAGCAATGTAATTTGTCATAATTAAGAACTGAAACCAGCCAAATGTTGCACAAGAGGGGCACGGTAAATTGAATTGTGGCCCATCTATGGCTTGGATATTATGTGGTTTCTGATAATTCTACGCAGTAACGTGGAACAGACTCACGACAAAGCTCCAAATGAATGTTATTTTATACAGTATGGATTATGAGGCTAAAGTAATGCTTTTATAGTTTTTAAAATAGCTTTTCTTAATTACGTTTAGATTCTCAAGAAAAAGTTGCAATTTAACTTAAATTTGCTTTGGTTATTTTTTATTTGTAGTACCCTCACAGGGCTTTAAACAGTCTCCGAGCAGCAAAGTAAAGGAAAGCACGTTCCTTGCTTATCACTGTGAGGTTTAATAAAAACCTTAGTAAAATAGTGCAGCGATAAAAGACGCTACCCTGAGAGGCTCTCTGTGGCTCACATGTGGCCGGCCAGTCTTTGCCAGGTTTCTAGAAGTCACTAACTAAATACCAGGTTTAATGTCTAAAGAAAGAATTTATATATTCCCTCATAGGAAGAAAACCACCAAGTCTTGATGGGTCCCAATTTATGATTTTTTCTCAGAGCTAGTCAGGCATCTAAAAACTAAGAAAAATGAATCCCAATTGAAGGCTTTGGCTGGGCCAGCACAGTGCACTTTCCCCAGGCCTGTTTCCTGATGATCAATTTGCCTAAAAGCATTTCAAGAAGGATCCATTCCCCTTGGGAGTTTCTGCATCTATTTACATATCCTGTCCTTTTCTGACACTTCTTTGTTATTTTGGGATTATTAAGCTAATTCCTCTACAGGCATATTTTATTTCTTTCATATTTTAAAGAAATAGTTCTTAAAGGTGCATTGCTTTATAGCTTTGTGTATTTTATCTACTTTATTAAGTACTCATAAGAATTTTTTCTAAGATTTTATTTATTTATTTTAGGGAGGGAGGGGCAGAGAGAGAGGGAGAGAGAAACCTAAGCAGAAGCTACGCTGAGCTCAGAGCCCGATTCAGGACTTGATCTCATGACCCTGAGATCAGACCTGAGCCGAAACCAATTGCTGGCTGCTGAACCCACTGAGCCACCCAGGCGGCCCTCACGAAGTTTTAAAGCTCATCTTTCTAAGTGAAAAACCTTTCTTCAAGGGATAATTTTTTTATTTTTAGGATACTTTACAGATGCAACAACGCTAAAAAAAGGTTTTCAATTATAGGAAGACAGTTTTTATGCAACTTTAAAATATTTGATTTTATTGATGTATTTAAACTTAATTTAAACTATATATAAAAATTCAAATACCTTAACAGTAAATTTCAATTAGGGAGAAGGATTAGGATTATATGAAAATCCCACTTGGGGAGTGTTTCCAACTACACATGTTGGCATCCTCCCCTAGATTCTAGAAGTTTTGGGGTGACTGTCGCATTTCCTCCCTGCTGATACAGAAAACTGACCCCCGTTCTCTCCCCTCCAAAAAAACAAAGGAAATGGAATTTGCCTTTGGCTTCCCACTCACTCCTGACCATATTCTCGCTGTCGATCACTTCATGATTATTCACAATATATATATATATACTTTTTTTTTATATATATATATACTTTTTTTTTAGAGAAAGAGAGAGAGGGAGACAGAGAGGGGGTGGGAGGGCGGAGGGAGGGAGGGAGAGATAAAGAATCCTAAGCAGATTCCACACCCCCAGCACGGAGCCTAACACGGGGCTTGATCTCACCACCCGGAGACGATGACCTGAGCCAAAATCAAGAGTCACACGTTTAACCCACTGAGCCACCCAGGTGCCCCGATTCACGACATATCTTTTTGAGTTCATTAATTAAATTAAAACAGCACTTGTGAAAGTTAGAACAGATTCTGCATATCATACTTCTGTTGTTAAAGAAAACTCATACTTGGGAGTCCCATCATCCAATTCCGTATCACGAGGTTCTAATTCATAGCAGTATGCTTTCTTTGGTACAAAGAAGATCAGAAAAATATTTATTTCGCAAGAAAACATGTTTTCAAGGAGAAAGGTTACACAAAAAGAACAAGCTTTTTGATTGTTTGCTGTTTAAACCCGGAAAGGTTTGGGCAGCCTAACCTCACAAGGCTAGGCCAAGCAGGTCTGAGCCAGTGAAGCCAGCAGGCTCTCTCATTTCCACACACACCCCATTCAAAAGCTGGCAGCCCAGGGACTCACCGGCAGGGCAAGATCCGCACGACGTCATTGGGCTTGTAGCCCTCAATGCAAACTGCACAGTTATCAAAATCGGGCTCTGTTTCCTGCAACCGAGAAAGTACAGATGAGTTGCCTTGTGTAGCTTCAACTCTTGTGTAAATAGGCAAACAAGCAAGGACAGCTTGCCTGGAGCAAGGCTTTCAATCGTCTACAATCGTTTTCTTAATCAATAATTGACTATCTATTGGCTCAGTTTCCATTCCTTCCAACCTCCACTTTTTGTTTCTGGGTTCCACTGCAAGTGCTTTTGTGAGGGAACAAGTTTTTAATGTGTTGTTGCTAATAATGCTACTCGTTATAATTATGAGAAAGCAATTTTTAAATATACCATTACTAGGAATGCCATTTATTAATTAGAGGTGACATCCGAATCTCAAGGCTGAGAAACGCTATTTATGGAGAAGTGTCTGAATGATACTTAATCTATCAATTCCTTGGGAATCTTAGGTATACAACTCTAGAGCAATGGTTTTAACTTTTTATTCGAGTATATGGATCTCTCTTTCAATACCCCCATAATATATTCCTTATGTGGTAGTCCCTGTTCTTTTATATTCTGTTGAGGGGGGAAAAGTAATGAAAAATATCCTTTAAATTTAGTAATGCTTTTAAATGAATTTCATCTTAGGAAGCTTAATAGTGTTTTTTATATAGTTGAAAAATGGCAGCTCATAGTGAGACCAATCAAGTATTCAAACTAGAGACGACACCAGGTTATACATGCAGACTTGTGAATCCCTTACGAATGTCCCAAGGAGGCCCAAGTACATGTACCACAATCCACTGCTCTAAAATTTCTTCTGGGGAGAAGAAAGACCTTTAGAGGTCTGCAGGCCTTGGACTGCACTGCTTCCTTGTTCCTTCTTAAGATAAGCTTCTGCTTCTGATATGGTTAGAGCAGCATTATTTACAATAGCCAGGATACGGAAGCAGCCCATGTGTCCCTGAGAGATGAATGGATAAGGAAGATGTGGCATATATATATATATATATAATGGAATTATACACACACATATGGAAAATATATATTTAAATAATGGAATATTACTCAGCCACAAAAAAGAGAATGAGATCTTGACATTTGCAATAGCATAGATAGATCTAGAAGGTATAATGCTAAATGAAGTAAGCCAGTCAGAGAAAGACCAATACCATCTGATTTCACTCATATGTGGAATTTAAGCAACAAAACAAATGAACAAAGAAAAAAAAAAAGGAAACAAACAAAAAACCCGGGCTCTTAATTACAGAGAACTGGTGGTTGCCAGAGGGGAAATGGGTGGGGAGGTGGGCGAAATATATAAGGGAGATTAGGAATATACCTATCTTGATGAGCGCTGAGAGATGTATAGAACTGTTGAGTCATTACATTGTACACCTGAAACTAATATAACACCGTATGTTAATTATACCCAAATTAAAAAAAGATAGGCTTTGCTCTTGGCTTTATGTCCTCATTCTACGGCAAGGGAGGCTGCTGTAATGACTGTGGGGTTGTGGATGCTTGATTTCAGAGGGACTGAATATGCTTTCTGTGTTTACTGCAGATATCAGTGGAGGACATCACTCAGCATATAACACTTTCCTCCTTGCAAGGATTTATGGAAAAATTTTCTCAAATCGTAATACCAGGAATAACCATTTTGTTTTCACCTTGTGGACACCGAGATAAGGTAATTAGATATTGTTTGAATATTTCTTCCTTCTTTGCATTGGTTGCTAGAAAGCTCCCACCTAAGATTGGGATCCATTTTTGTTATGTATTTCAGGTAATATATTTGTGTAAAAATTTTATCCTAGCTTCATCTATTTTTCCTGTACTTTTCATTTTCTTACATTTTCTTTCCAACTACTTTGTTGTCCTACTGTATGCATTTTCTAAATTGTTTTAAATTATATCTAATAAAGACGAACAGACACAGGACAGCTATGTTCATGGATACCCCTTTTCCCATCCTTCCTTCTCTTCTACCCTGGCTGCCAGAAAAGTCAGGAACTTTTTTGAATAGTCCCTCACCAAAAAGAAAAGAGGCTGCTGTTACCTTATCACCCTTCTTGATGGTTCGGACCTGGAGCTTGCTGATCGCTTTCTTTGCTGCATCTCCCAGTCGGCGCTAAAAAAAAACCCAAAAGCTGCTTGTTAGTAATACAGATGTGTAATTTTTTTTTTTTTAAGATTTTATTTATTTATTTGACAGAGAGAGAGAGATCACAACTAGGCAGAGAGGCAGGAAGAGAGATTGGGGGAAGCTGCGGGGCTCGATCCCAGGGCCCTAAGATCATGACCTGAGCCGAAGACAGAGGCTTTAACCCACTGAGCCACCCAGGCGCCCCCAGATGTGTAATTTTTGACTTTGTTTCTGATGGCATTTAATAAACCAGGGCAGCTATCTCTGAAATCTCACACAAGTGACATGAATGTTAAGGACAATGGATGCGAAGAGATGGGGCGGTGATCTCTGTGCAAAGTGCGTCTAGTAATTGAGGTCAATTAAAGCGCTGTCATGTAGGTCTATTAAAGCACTCTTCAGGGGTGCCTGGGTGGCTCAGTTGGTTAAGTAACTGCCTTCGGCTCAAGTCATGATCTCAGGGCCCTAGGATCGAGCCCCGCATTGGGCTCCCTGCTCAGCGGGGAGCCTGCTTCTCCTCTCCCTCTGCTGCTCCCTGTTTCTGCTCTCTCTCTCTGTCAAATTAATTAATTACATAAATAAATAAATTTTAAAAAAGCGCTCTTCATGCCCCAACATTAAGCAAGTGGCAAATGGCATGGAAAAATCCCGCCCTGCAGTGACTCCAGCACACGTTACATTTACGCAGATAGGCACACACACAAAAGTTTAGTAATTTGCCACTCTAGCCACTTAATTTGTGACCAGGAGATAGCCAATCTGGACACTTGGAATAAACTTCATGTCCTCTTTTTTCACAATCAGGATGTATTGCTTGTGTATTTCTTTGCATTTGGAATTTTAAGGACTTTCCTTTGCTTATAGAGACCCAGCATAGGTTTATGTATTTCATCGGTACTACCCTAGTCCATCACCTTCTTCCATGCCCATTTCACCTCCTCTGTCT
Organism: Potos flavus; assembly: GCA_028534135.1. Classification (NCBI taxonomy): domain Eukaryota; kingdom Metazoa; phylum Chordata; class Mammalia; order Carnivora; family Procyonidae; genus Potos; species Potos flavus. The sequence continues at coordinate 72,413,843 of CM052899.1, read as the reverse complement.
ACAGTTAAGTGTGGGTGTGCCTAGAGGAAGATACATAAAACATAACATGTTCAGCTTAGTAAATAATTATAAAGCAAACACCTGTGCAACCACTGTCACTCATGTCAACTAATATATCAGCATTCCTTAAAAAAATTTTTTTTGATAGAGAAAGTTGTTATCCTGATGAGCCCTGCAATCATGTGATGATAGGGCAGTCAGGAAGAAGGGGAGGGGGGAGGGTGGTGAATTCAGTTTTAATCTGTCCAGATCTGCTTGTGTGCTTGTGAGTTTCCTATATGTAACAGCTCCTTCTTAGCTTTGTGTACTACAGCCCTGTAACCTACACGTATTTGCAGCTGTGAAACATATTTTGAAGGCTATGATGAATGAGACAAACATTTAAACGGAATCATCACTTGCTTTCACTAATTTGGTTCCTTTCAGAAACAACACTCAAGCTTCTTTCTTTTTTTTTTAAATTCTGAACATATACTAGTGAACGGTTAACATATCCTACATACCACGCTAAAACTTTATATGCAATATCACCTTTACTCTTACAACAACCCTGTGAGGAAAAAAATACTATTTTATAGAATGAACTGAAACCTACAGAGCTTACAGAAATCGTCTCTCATAATCAGTGAATGGTCAGTCAGAACCTGAGTAAAATATAGTCTGACTTGAAAGCTAGAGCTAAACCACCATTCTTGTTACTCACTAAATCACCCCGTCAACAAACTGGCCAGTCAGCCAACCAACTAATGTCCACCCAGTCAGCCAGCCAGCAATCAACTGACATTTGGCCAACCAGCCAACCAACCAATATCTACCAAGCTAGCCAGCCAACCTACCAATCACTGAGCAGCCAACCAACATCTGGCCAGCCAAACTAACCAGTCAACCAGCCATTCAGCTAGCCAGCCAAGCAACTAACCAACCAAGATCTATTAAGTATTTATCATATGGCACTTCCTCGAGCGTACAACAGTTAAAGTAAGTTGTTAATTCATTCTCTCTTTGATATTTTGTCCTTAGTTTCTAAAATGATTACTGGCAATTTTAACAGAAAAGTAAGTTTGGTGGTTACCTAAAAGGAGACCTACATACACTTGAGTTTATGCAGCAGTCCATGAGTAGCTAGCAAACTAAGGTTGCAGGAAAAAGAGGGAGAGTCTGTAATGATAAATACCATGGTGGGGGTAGACATCGAGTGAGAGGAAAAAACACCAACATGAAACTAAAAAAGGATGGAACGCTCTGTCCTCTCCTCTTCGTCTAATTACTGTGTGATCATCCTCTGATCCCAACTCAGGCCATTTCTTCAGGAAGCACTCTTCCCCCCAGGTCTCTCAAGAGAGAAGATCCTTCTAAGTCTATACCTTATGGAACCTGATCCCTCTTGCTTCATAGCACTGTCATAAAATTTGCAATTTGACATTTGTTTTTATGATCGATTCCTGTTAAATTTCCTTCATGTAAACTCCCTGAGGGCCAGATTGTGTTTATTTTTGCTTCCCATTGTGTCCCAGCACCTACCATCATTCCACACAGATTGTGGATCACTTATTTTGTCCCAGGCATAGCTCTGGGTTCTGGAAAGAACAGTAGTGAAAGGGGGCGTCTGTCTGGCTCAGTCCACAGAGCACGCAACTCTTGATCTCATGGTTGTGAGTCTGAGCCCCATGTTGGGGATAGAGAACACTTAAAAAAATTTTTTTTAAATCTTTCAAAAAAAAAAAAAGGTAATGAAAAACACACACATCGATTCCTGTTCTTTTTGGCTTACAATTTAGTGGCAACACCATAAATCACTGATGAGTGAATAAAATTTTAAGCCAAAAGATTTTTTTTTTAAACATGGAAAACCATCTGTGAGATTAAGCCAGTTAACGGGAAAATTAATGGACAAACTATAAGTAATACATGCGGTAAGATAAGCAAAGCTGTGAGCCTAGCCTTGGCAAAATCAGTCCATCTCAACCAAGAGTTGCTTTTCATTGAAGAAGCCTGGAGCAGGAATTGAAAGGAATAGAGAAAGGGCTACCAGGAGTAAGTTATCAGGAGTTAAGTGCAACAAACATGCAGAACATTACTTTTAGAATATGAAATCTGGACCCAAATAAACCCATGTTGATTGTTTTTCAGTGAAGAGCTTAGATATTTTTGCAATTGCGTTTATTTATTTTTAAGATTTATTTATTGGACAGAGAGAGAGAGAGAGAGCCCAGCATAGGCAGGGGGAGAAGCAGGCAGAGGGAGAGGGAGAAGGAGGCTCCCCACTGAGCAGGGAGCCTGATGCGGGATTGAATCCCAGGACCCTGGAATCATGACCTGAGCCCAAGGCAGCCGCTTAATCAACTGAGCCACCCAGGGGCCCCACAATTGTGTTTAATTATATGATATCTGGTCCCAACAGAATCACTCCAACAGTTCTTTATTTTCAAAGGCTAATAAGCAGAGCAATTAAGTGGTAAATATTTTCAAACAATGGTCACAGAGTATACTCAAAGGAAGACCAACATTTCTTAAGGAGGTGAACCAGAAATTATTTTGTCAAAATTTAATTTTACCTAAAACAATTCTTTTAAAATTTTTTCATAAATTTTTATTGAAACTCAAAACATAGTGGAGTACTTTTTTTTTTTTTTTTTTTAGCGTTAAGTCTACTAACGAAGAGAATCGAATTGTTTTTGGTGGGAATAACAGTTCCTTAACTTGGGTTCAGAGTTAGTGTTTCCTATCATCAGAATCACTTGCTGATCTGTACTATACTGATTACATTGTTTTCTATGCATAATTCTGTGTGATAGATATTACAAGGGAAAAATAATGAAACATAAGGCATAACCCCTGTTCTCAGGGAATTTATAATCTATTTGTAAAATTACCATTGTGGTGGGAGAGCTACCTTAATTCAGTATAGCATTACTGCTTTAGGAAAGAGATGAAATAGTTTAAAACTGCCTAAAATAATTTTTAAGACAACTTACATAGTTCTGAAGAAGGATACAGATAAAAAAAGTGAAGCCAGCCATGTCCTTAATTTTATTAGAAAATCGGTAGTGTGGCTTATACTAACATACTTTCAATATTCCTTTTCTCTTTCATGTGACTGTCTCTTAGTATTCTGTTACTTCATTATATAATAGTTATTTTTTGACACAACCGAAGAGGAATGTCACTTTTTAAAAAAGGTTTTTATTTTAATCACCTGGTGCTCATCATAGCAAGTGCACTCTTTAATTTCTATCACCTTTTCACCCATCCCCTTACCCACCTCCCCTCTGGTAACCATGTTTGTTCTTCTTTTTCCCCTTTGCTTGTTTGTTTCTTAAGTTCCACATATGAGTGAAATCATATGGTATTTGTCTTTATCTGACTGATTTATTTCACTGAGCCCAATCCTCTCTAGCTCCATCAATGTTGTTGCAAATGGCAAGATTTCCTTTTTATGGCTAAATAATATTCCATTGCACCTATAGGCTACATCTTCTTTATTCATTCACCCATCCATGGACACTTGGGCTGGTTCCATATCTTGGCTACTGGAGATAATGCTGCTATAAACACAGGGTGCATGCATCCCTTCGAATTAGTGTTTTTGCATTCTTTGGCGAAATACCTAGCAATGTGATTACTGGATCATAGGGTAGTTCTATTTTTAACTTTTTAAGAAACCTCCATTCTGTTTTCCACAGGGGCTGCCCCAAGTTTGCATTCCCAGCAACACTGCAAGAGGGTTCCTTTCTTCCCACATCCTCACCAACATCTGCTGTTTCTTGCGTTTTTGATTATGGACATTCCAACAGATGTGAGGTAGTATCTCGTTGCAGTTTTGATTTGCATCTCCCTGATGATCAGCGATGATCAGCATCTTTTCATGTGTCTGGTGGCCATCTGGATGTCTTCTTTACAGAATGTCTGCTCATGTCTCCTGCCCATTTTTAAACTGAATTGTTTTTTGGGTGTTGAGTTTTATAAGTTCTTTATATATTTTGGATACTAACCCTTTATCAGATATGTCATTTGCAAGAATCTTCTCCCGTTCCATAGGTTGCCTTTCAGTTTCATTGACTGTTTCCTTTGCTGTGCAAAAGCTTTTTATTTTCATGTAGTTCCAAGAGTTTATTTTTGCTATTTGCTTCCCTTGCCTCAGGGGACCTTTCTAGAGAAAAGCTGCCAAGGCTGATGTCAGAAAAGTTACTGTCTGTGCTCTCTTCTAGGATTTTTGTTTTCCGGTCTCACCTTAGGTCTTTAATTCATCTTTATCTTTGTGTATGGTCTAAGAAAGCGGTCCAGTTTCATTCTTTTGCATGTTGCTGCCCAGTTTTCCCAACATCATTTGTTGAAGAGACTTTTTCTCATTGGATATTCTTTCTTGCCCTGTCAAAAATTAATTGTCCATATAACAGTGGGTGTGTATTTCTGGATTTTCTGTTCTATTCCATTGATCTCTGTGTCTATTTTTGTGCCAGTAACATACTGTTTTGATTACTACAGCCTTGTAATATAACTGGAAGCCTGGAATTGTGATACCTCCAGCTTTGCTTTTCTTTTTTTAAGGTTGCTTTAGCTATTCCACACAAATTTTAGGATGATAGACTTGCTGAATAGAATATTTCTGGCTGCAGGTTTTTTGCATTCAGCACTTTGAATAGATCACGCCACTCCTTTCTGGCTTGGAAAGTTTCTGCTGAAAAATACCCCAACAGCCTTATAGGGTTTCCTTTGTACATAATTGTCTTCTTTTCTCTTTCTACTTTCAATATTTTTTCTTCACCACTATATTTTGCCATTTTAATTACTGTGTGTCTTGGTGTGGACCTCCTTGGGTTGATTTTGTTAGGAGATCTCTGTTTCCTTCCCCAGATTAGAGAAGTTTTTAGCTGTTAGCTATTATTTATTTATAAATTTTCTGCCCCCTTTTCTCTCTCTCCTTTTTCTGGTACTCCTGTAATATGAATGATATTACATTTGATGGGATCACTGAGTTCCCTAAATCTATTTTTGTTTTACATAATTCCTTTTTCTCTCTTTTGTTCAGCTTGATTACTTTCTATTACTTTGTCTTCTAGGTCATTAATTTGTTCTTCTGCTTCTTCCAGCCTGCTGTTCATTCCATCAGGCATGTTTCTCATTTTGTTTGTTGAGCCCTTTATCTCTGCTATTTCTTATCTCTGTATTAATGGTCTCGCTGATGTCCTCCACTCTTTGCTCAAGTCCAGTGAGTGTCCTTATGTTTACTGCTTTAAATTCTCCATCAGGAATGTTACTTATATCCATTTCACTTAGATCTCCAGCCATGGCCTTGTCCTATTCTAGCATTTGGGACAAATTCCTCTGTTTTCCCATTTTACCTAAGTCTCTGTGCCTTTTTCTGCGTGTTAGGAAAGTCAGCTCTGTCTCCTATTCTTGGGGGTAATAGCTTTATGAAGAAGAGGTCCTGTAGTGCCCTGCAGTGTGGTGTCCCATTACCCAGGGCTTGGTGCTTCTGGGAGTGTCTCCTACATGTGCTGTGTGTGCTCTTCTGCTGTGTCCTGACCTCTTTTTCCTTCAATCCAGCTGTCTGCAGAGGCTCCCTTTGCCTGTTGTGGGCAGTGTTTGGTTCCTGGCCTGAATGTGGCACATTTTAACTAGGTGTGCTCTGGTCTGCTTGTGAAATGAGACTTGTCACCACTGCCCCTGGAACCAAGGCCTCGCAAAAACTCACAGTTTGGGACACATGGTGCTGGCAGAAGTTTGGAGCAGTCTTCTGGGGGAGGAGGCCTGATGTACTAGGATTGAGACAAGCATGACTCAGAAGGGCAGTTCTGGTGCACAGAGCAGTAGGGCTTGGTGTAAGCAAGTTAGGGAGCCAGTGCCTGTGCTGCGCTCTACCTGCAGGTGGCCGTTATTTATGCTAGGGGCAAGGGAGGATAATGGTGCCTACCAGTTCCTTTGTTCCCAGAGGGGTCTCTCCTTGAACACTGCCTCTCTGGGACATGCTCCGAGACGAGCAACTAACCTCCCCACTGTGTGCCCCAGGCCCTCCTCAGATTGCTGTTTCCACGCTGTATGTCCTTAGGTTATTGGCTCTGTCTTTTCTCCAAGAGTGGCCCTTGGCTCTCTCTCAGAGCCAAGCACGCTGATCTTTAAAACTCTAGGCTTTAAGCCCTGCTGGTTGCAAGAACTCATGAAATTCGGGCCCTCTTGCTTTCCAAGCCGATTGCTACCGGGATTCATTTCCCCCCTGAGCTCCTGTGTGTTAGTCTGTCTCTTGCCCTTCTCCTTGACCATGGCTCCTTCCCCACCATGGTGGCTTCAACCCATTTCTCTCCCAAACCATGTCTCCACACTTCTTACCATCTTTGATATGGCTTCTTCTCTACATGTAGTTGTGGAGTTTGTTCTGCCAGTCTTCAGATCGATTTCTGGGTTATTTAAGATGATCTCATAGTTGTCTAATTTTAATTGTGGGACAAGGCAAGCCTAAGGTCCTCCTACTGTACTGCCATCTTCCCCTCCAGTCCTCTATTTAAAATAATTCTTTAGCAAATGAAATATGCCCTTCTTAAATGTGAGCATGCAAGGTAAATTCAAATACTACTTTAAATTTTGGCCATGCATTTAACTTTACTTTTGGCTGTATCTGAATAAAGATGAGGTGTCTTTAAAAAAAATCCCCTTTCTCTTTTCCAGAAAAAGCCATTTCCATGCTCTTTTATTTTTCCCTTTTTCCCCCCCATGTCATTTTAAAGGAAAATGCAAGCTGCCTTTATTTAAGGGAAAAAAAAGGTGTCTATTTAGGAAATGTAAAGCAAGTGGACATCAAGGTGTCAGGGATTATGAACAGCAGAGATAATGGTTAAGGAATCAGACAAATTCCATTTTTGGCATTCTGGCGGCTGAGGGCTGATGAGGTTAAGGAGTTCAGTGGAGGATAAAGTCATTTGGGAGTTCCCAAATTAGCAGAATTAACAGATGGAGAAATGAGAGTAAAAAGGAAAATAATCAAGTCCTCTTTGACATCTTCAAGGTTTCTGAGGCCTTCCTCCCTGGAAGCCCCAAGATATCAAATGATTCACAAAGGCAGGAAAACATGTTTTCTATAATTATTCTGAAAAATGATACAATGGCATTCCTTTTCCTTTCTTTTTCCTGTGGAGTTCCTTGAGTCAAACCTCATTCCATATGTCATTGAGAGACAATACACATAGACCTCTTTTGAGGAAGAAAAGGAGAGCATTTTGGCAGAGGCTGATGGAGCATATGAAAATCTGCCCCAGCAGTGGAGGAACAGATGCTCTTGATTCTTGGAGAATACAAAAAAAAAAAAAAAAAAGAAAAAAAATCAACCTCTGAGATACACATATGAAAATTATGCAACCATGTAGTGCTAGATTTTTTTTTGGTAGGAGTTCTAGATTAACGAAATAAAGGACAGAGCATCATAGATTTTTAAAAATGCTATGGCCATTTTCATGTAGTCAAATCTTGTTAGTATGTGCATGTCTCTGTTTCTTTTTAGGTGACATGAAAATCACATGCAGAAATATTGACTTCTGAATTTAAAAAAATCGTTCTACTTTCAACAGCTGCCAGACTAGTATTTTTGGATTTCCAAAATATAAGCTAAGGAGATAATGAGTAAAATGTCAACATTCTTAATAAAATGGCCCAAACAAGGTAGTGGCTTTTGTAATTGGTTCTTTCTGTCTTTGTGTTTAACTTTACCAAGGACAAATGAGACCTGGGGGCCATCCTACATTTTTGTACAGGTCTGTTTCAGGCAGGATTCCTCCCCCTTCTCCAGGGTGCTCCCACGGATTTTCTCTAACACAACTGGACCCAAATCATACTATTCACTAAAGAATACTACTAATTTCATTAGTAGTGAATCATGCTATTCACCAAGATGGTCCACCATCTTGGTAATTAGATTTATCCCCCAATGTGATCGGTACAGGTATAAGAAAATATTCACCAGGATTACTGGTTCCTTGACAACAGTGAAGATAAACAACTTTATAGGAAAATAAATACAGAACTATTTATTAACAGAACCAAGTCCTACCTAGACACCAACAAAGATGGTAAACAACATACTCCAATCAACCCAATACTTACAGTTATCTCCTAAATATTTAAGAAACTGAGAAAAATAAGACACTTTCTTCTTGTTCCCCTCTACGTATAACACAGAAATGCAGTGAGGTTGATAAAAGAAAAAGAAACAAAACAAAACAAAACTAGGAATAAGGATGCCAAGCAAAGCATCAAAATCAAGTTTATGTTTTTCTATTTCATTTGATTGGATAAATCTGTATCATGTGTGCTCCTTTTACCTGACAGCTTTATTTTATAATCATGATTATTATCATTATCATTACCACTAAGTGGAAAAATAACTAACTGTTCGTATGTTCTAGGTGAAGGAAGGGCACTGTAAGCATAAACAGAGTTGGTCCCAATTGCCTGGAACCTCACATGGCCACAGGTGACTCATGCTTCCTCCCTTGCTCTAATACATAATAATAATCCTTCCAGGAGTGGTTGATATGACAGAAATCTTTGCACAGCTAGTCCAATTTCTATGATGTTAAGGCACTGCTCCATAAATCTAGAAAAATGGATAAAGAATTAGACCACTCTGATGGCCACAGTGACTTCATGGAGTGGTGACTTAAGGCTATTTGCGTACACACAACATGAAGTAAAAACTATCAGGGTTGTTTTTTGTGGGAGGTGTTAGAGAAGAGAAGGCAATGGTTTGGAAGTTAGAAAGATCTGATTTTTAGTCTCATTTCTGTCACTAACTGTGTGACTTTGGCCAGGTCACTTAAACATCGTGGGCCTTAGTTTCCCTTATTAGTAAAAGGATGTATGTAAAATAGTGTCATTATCAGCTTCACCAGCTTAGGAATTTATCCATGCAGAATGGAAGTGGGGATCAAAGATCCTTTCAGATCTGAATTATCTTAAAAAAAAAAAAAAAGCAAATCCATGGCGAATTACTTCACTGACTACCTCATGGATATAACATAGACTTTGCCTTTCTGGGCTCCTACCCCCCCCCCCCCCCCCAGGGCTCCGGGGCTCCCGGGAGGGCGCCACACTTTCTCCAGATCAACATCAGGGACCATTTTGGTCCTTTTTCTTTAGAGGACAGAAACATCTTGGCCTGAAGACCTTCCCCTCCCAGGTTGCTGACACTCACCTTATTCCCTTCCCTTTTGCTCTCCCTGTAAAATTCAAATTTGTTTTGCATTCCATTGCTTTTCTCTTCTAACATAGCTTCGGCATTGCTAAGTGCCAGTGCAATCAAAGGGACCTGGGCAATGTATATGCAAATAACAGGAAAAGGTGATTCACAGGGAGAGTAACTGTTTCAAGAAAACTTGTCTGAATGTCCTTACCAGGCCTCACATAAAATGAGACAGGTCTGGTTTCCTTGGATTAGCCTCAAAGGCAAGATTGGCTGTGAAAAACAAGAACCTTACTTAGTTTCCCTTATCTGCCTGTATTGGAAATAGCAGCCATCTACTGGGAGTCCTGTGGTTTCAGGCCACAGACCGGGTCCTTGTGTCCCAGAAGGGGATGTCCTAGTAGAGAGTGAGACAATGTGCCAGAGAATCGCCAAAAGGCAGGCTCACTGGCCACAGCCATGGCGGGAATTGCTGCTTGCTGATTCTGCTTTGCCATCCTGTAGGGTTTCTACAGGGAGGAGAAGAATTAGTACACGGTGGCAGAAGTGGCACTTCTGGGAGATGAGGGGCACACAGCACCTTAACCTCCTGGTCGGGGGGAGGGGAGACCACCCATACTGCACAATGGTGCTCAGGATTGGGAGTCTGTCAGGGGTCCAGCCCTCCCACCTCAGAGTTCAAGAACAAGTTACTCCTGGGAGCTCATGAGATGAGGAGAATGAAGATGAATCCTTAGCATCCTCTGTGGAGCCCCCTGAGGTACAGAATCTTACACTACACAGTAGAAAGGGCTTCATCAAGCCTTACTTCTAATGCCGAAAAGGACTAATGTTCAAATAGTAGAAAGGTGAGGAATCCTTCCATTTATTGCTGTGACGGAGGTGGGACTGGCAACCTTCCTGTGGCTCAAGTCTCTTCAGTGTATCAGTACCGTGGAGGTAGTTTGGTCTTGTGGAAACTACTCTGACTTGATATCACCAAGCTCGTTGCGTCTCCATGAAAAAAAAAAGTCACCTGGGACGCCTAGGTGGCTCAGTCGGTTAAGCGTCTGCCTTTGGGTCAGGTCATGATCCCAGGGTCCTGGGATGGAGTCCCACATCGGGCTCCCTGCTAAGGGGGAGCCTGCTTCTCCCTCTCCCTTTGCCTGTCGCTCCCCTGCTTGTGCTTTCTCTCTCTGACAAATAAAATCTTAAAAAAAATCATTTAACATTTTTCTCTCTCAAATTCATTATATCTAATCTCCCTTTAAGTTCTAATTACTATGATTCTGGGGTCAGGCGGTCAGCATTCTCAGCTGCGTGAGTAGAATCATGGCCAGGTGTCTTCTTCCTCCAAATTCCTACTACCATGTTTTCCCACCCACAGCCTTCTGGGAATGGGGGTTCACAGGATGAGAGGCGTCCAGGCTATGTATCGAGAAGTCCACCCTGCTATCATCAGTGGGCTATTTTCTTAAAGTACTCATCCAGGGGCATCATGAAGACTTGTGAGGAGACAGAGATGTGTCACAGTATTTAGAAGTCACCCAGACAGGGACGCCCGGGTGGCTCAGTCTGTTGGGCGTCTGCCTTCAGCTCAGGTCATGATCCCAGGGTCCTGGGATCAAGTCCTACATCAGGCTCTTTGCTTAGCGGGGAGGCTGCTTCTCCCTCTCCCTCTGCTACTCCCCCTGCTTCTGCTCTTTCTCTATGTCAAATAACTAAATAAAATCTTAAAAGAAAGAAAAAAAAAAGAAGTCACCCAGACATGTGTCATATGGCCACTGAAATGTTTTTCTTAATCATTATCGGACCTTTCTATCTCTGAAAAGTGGGTTGTGGCTTGCATCTTCCCTTCCCACACCATCCTGGTGCCTTTACCAGTGGCCTGCTTCCTTCCACAGGTGCAAGTGTGGTAGAAAAGGCCTCCTTTACCTCAGCCCCCTTCCCTCAGCTTCTTCTCCTGGCTCAGCTTTCTTTGTTCGGGCTGGCTTAGCCACTGTTATTACCTTTATCTTTCAGATCTGGTTCCTGACTTCGAATGCTTCTGTGCACTTCCTACACTGGATTGTCCTCTGCCTCAAGGTCTTGCCCTGCCCAAGATCCCCATTCTCCTTTGTTCCAAAGTTAGATTCAAACCCTATTTACTTTTTTTTTGGCTTCAGTAACAGAAACTTCTTGTCTCAAAGTTTTGGAGGCTATAAGTCCAAGATCAAGGGGTCCGTGGGGTTGGTTCCTCCTGAGGGCAGTGAGGGAGGATCTGTTCCATGCTTCTTGCCTAGCTTCTGGTGGCTTCCTGGTAATCCTGGGTATTCCTTGGCTTGTATATGTATCGTCCCATCTCTGCCTTTTTCTCCATACAGCACTCTCTCTGTATGCATGTCTGTGTCCAAATTTCCCCCCTTTATAAGGAAACCAGTCAAACTGGGTCAGGATCCCAATCCACTCCAAAATGACCGCATTGTTTTTTTTTTTTTTTTTTTAAGATTTTATTTATTTATTTTTCAGAGAGAGAGAGAGATCACAAGCAGGCAGAGAGGCAGGCAGGGAGATGGGGAAGCAGGCTCCCTGCTGAGCAGAGAGCCCGATGCGGGGCTCGATCCCAGGACCCTGAGATCATGACCTGAGCCGAAGGCAGAGGCTTAACCCACTGAGCCACCCAGGTGGCCCCAAAATGACCTCATCTTAAATGATGATGCCTGCAATAACCCATTTCCAAATAAGGCCACATTCGAAGGCACTCAGGGTTAGGACTTCAACATATGAATTTTCAAGGGGACATGACACAACTTATAACATCACGCAATGGACTCATATTCAGCTGTAAAAAGAAAGAGGAAGCTCTTTACGAAATGATATGGGAAAATCTCTAAGAAGCAAAAAACCTAACACTCCAAATTATAATACGCTATACTTTGCGTAAGAAAGGATGAAAAGGACATGTACGTATTTGTGTACTTCATAAAAATATCCCTGAATGTTTGCACCAGAAATCACTATCATGGGTGTCTCCAGGGAAGTACCTGGGTTTCTGGGGGAGAAGGGTAGGAAGGAGAAATTTTAGCACATAACTTTTTTATACTCCTTGTATTCTGAACCATGAGAATATACTATTTATTCAAAAATTATATTTAAGGATAACAGAGCAAATTCAATCAGACGGTTAAACCACCCTCAGGAAGAATTATGCCAATTTATGAAGCCCCCCCAACCATAAGTACAGAGCCCTTTACACACTTGCCTCCCCTTTAGCAGATTTTTTTCCTAAATTTACAGGCCAAATAAAATCATATCTGCTTCTTTAATGTGCTTACCCTTAAGGACCACCTGCCCTCCTTAGATCAAGTATTATCTTAACATCTTTTGTGGAGTTTTTGTTCAACGTAGGAACACATTCTCTATCAAAGAAATTCACCTTTTGCCCTTGCCATAAGTGTTGGTAATGTTTTTAATGTCAGTGGGTTCCTTCACACATGGGAGATTTAAATGGATGTGTAAAATCCACGTGTGGCAGGTGCACCATTGAGCTGTCAGAGAGACAGGAGTGAACCTGGAGAAATGTGAATTATTGGTGGTTCCTAGTGATTTCTCACAGTCCCTGAAAAAAGGTCTAAAAGGAACAGCAGCCCTCCCACCATTCTCATTTTTGGGTCCTGTGCAAGAGGGGAGATGTCTTTTCTTCCGGAAGTCCTGAATGAAGCTACATGTATAATGATAATCAACAATAGCAAGCACTTTCCTGGTGCTTACTCTGTGAGTGACAACCAGAGAAGAATGGCATCTCCAGGAGGAGACTGGCAGCTGGGCTTGGACCAGCAGGTGCCAAAGACGTTCTCAGGACAGAGCATTTCAAAGATGTTAAAGATCCCAGCTTTAAAATTGCCATGCTGTGTGTCCTGGGGCAAATGCTTACCTTCTCTGTTTCCTCACCTATAGAGTGGGATGATATATACAGTGCCTTCATCATAGAGCTGTTAAGAAGCAGTATATCTATATAACACTTAGATCAAAGCAAACTCCATTTACTTTTAAGTAGTCCCAGCGCCTGATAGACACCGCAGATGTGACACTCTAGATCCTCACCTAAACTGCCTGGGAGAGTCACATTTACGTCTGAGTTTATGTCTGATTACGCAACAGAGCATTCTGGGATTCAGCAGAGATGAGGTTCCAGTGGGCTGAAATGTGACATTATGAAAAGCAGTCCGCTCGAGGTCCTGTGTGTGCTCTGTGATGACCTGTATCCTCACCCATATGGGCCGCTTCTACGGCCTCTTACACATCACAGGGCTTGTTCAGAAATGGGAGTCAGGAGTCTGGCCACCTCCTTCAGTTCTGCAGAAACAATTAGTCACTGGGCTCAGCCACACAAAGGCCAGTGGATAGACCAGGGTCCCCAAAGGATGCTGGCCTGAAAGAAACGAGGACAGGGCTGTACAAAAGACAAGCATCATGAGTGAAGAAGGTCCCTGCAGACCCGTGGACCCTGAGCAGGGGAGCAGTGGATCCAGACGGAGCGTGAGGCTGTGGTTGGTCTCTGCAAACCAGCCTCCTGGTTTACCTCCCTCTGGGTGCCTACGTGCACGGGAGAGTGCGGTGTGAGGCATGGACGGAATGGCTTTAAATAGTAATATGCACTAGAGAGAAAATAAAACAGATACATAAAATAATATGCTAGAGGGAGAGAGAGTGGGGCCCGAGGCCACATTAGTGTGTATCAAGCTGTCTTCAGACCTCTTCTCCTGGATGCTCGCTCTCCAGGGCAGTTCCTCCTGTCTTGGCCATTTAAATGGCATCCATGTTCCGATGGCTCCTATGTTTCTATGTCCAGCTCTTCTTCTTTCCTGACCTCCTGACTTGCATGTCAAAATACCTAGCGGCTGTGTTGGGGATGTGGTAGATAGAAGAGGCTTCTCAAATGTAACACCTCCAAACCCAAATTCAGAGTTCCCAGCCCCTCAGGATCTCTTCTCCTGTCTTTCCCATTTCAGCTCATGCTGTGAAAACAGACCTAGTTGCATCCTTGATTTTTCTCTTTCTCTCGCACATACGGTAAACACGTCATTTATCATCCAAACTATCACTTTTGAGAGTAAAATGGGGAGTTATTAATAAGTAGGCTGGCATAAACTAAGATATATTCTTTTTTTTTTAAAGATTTTATTTTATTTATTTGACAGAGAGAGAGAGAGATCACAAGCAGGCAGAGAGGCAGGCAGAGAGAGAGGGGGAAGCAGGCTCCCTGCTGAGCAGAGAGCCCAATGCGGGGCTCGATCCCAGGACCCTGAGATCATGACCTGAGCCAAAGGCAGAGGCTTTAACCCACTGAGCCACTCAGGTGCCCCTAAACTAAGATATATTCTTTATCTTCTACATTTAACCAATAGGATTTTAAAATACTGTCCTAATCAGATTCCTTCTGACTTCTCACTTACTCTGGTCCAAATCCATCACCTGTCATCGACTACTGGACTAGCTTTGAGTGGATTTCTATCTGTTTCCACGTGTATTGCTTGTTGATGCCACTACAATGCGAGCTATGTAAAGGCAGAGTCCTTGTCTATGTAACAAATGTGAAAAACAACTTTTCTTATATCTAGCACAGAAACTTCTGGAAGACTTGAAAGGGAAGTGTTAAGAGTTGCTGCCTCTGGGGAGAGCTGGAGGAAGGGAGGTTAACAAAGGGAGTTTGGGGTGAGAAGAAATTTACTTTTAAAAGTGCTTTTTAAAGAAAAAGCACTGCTTTTTCTTTAAAACTGTGTGCATACACTATTATTGTTAATTAAAAGCCACTGCCACATGGGGGAATTATCCTCTAAGGAAGCCAGTTTCTACTCTTCCTCTGTAGTCTATCTATATGCTTTCCTTTTCCCATAACTCTGGAGAAAAGATGGAAAAAAGATCCCATTTTGTTTCAAACTGTGTCATCTGAGCTAATAACCCATATCTAGATTTAAGTCTTTGTGAGTTATAGAAAAATTGAGCTATTCAAATTTGGCGGGGGGAACCCTCCTTTCTAAGAATTGCCTTATCTATTAAAGGTGATCCAGTTAACAACCGTCTAATACGTCACACATATTTTCTCACTCGATACCCCTTGGATAGGGCTGACACGTGATCAGTCTCACTTTACATGTGAGGAAGGACAGGCATAGAAAGGCAAAGGACCTAACCTGTGCAAAGTCATGCAACCAGGAATCGCCAGGGCACAGACTGGAACCCAGACTTAACTCCAAAGCTGATGTCTGTAACAATCACCTTGCACTAGATTTACCTTGGTGTAACTGCGTTAGGAAATGCGGCACACCAGCCAAATCTTTCCACTTTCAGTTGTACCCTTACTCTCCATGTCACCATCTAAATGACCCTGGTGTGAGGCTATTAATGGAAAGATGAGCAAATCTTCCTCCATGGGAAAGTGCACAGAAATGATCTCCAGGTACAGTAAGACATGAGGGCTATGATCATGTAAGATGATGGTGACTTTCCTTCATTCGCGAGCTCCAAAGCCAAGCAGAGATTGGAGTGCTCGCCTGCCTAATTCAAGTTCAGTCTCTCTTGCACATACCTGAATGGTTGGTTACTTCACCCAGGCAACATTAAGGCCTTTGATATTCCATTTTGGGCTGTGAGCCTACATCTAACCTGAGAGTCAATCTTTCTGAAGGGCCAGTCATGCTTTAATAAAAATAAATGACTTAAGTTAACCTGAGGCTTATTTTAGCTATAGCTTGCCCAGCTGAAGCTCTCTATTGAATGGAATGGAGCACTGTCCCACAAAGGAGAAATTTTTTTCTAAAGGAAATTATATGTTCTTATCCCATCCATCAAAGAGCCAAAGTACAGTGCCTATTTTGATCAGGAAACAGTGCTAACTTTTAACATGATCCCAATTCACTGAGTGACCCTGAGGGTAACACTTTGCAATTTGAGGAAAGTTAATAAAATGGGAGCAGAGTAAAAACTGAAACCTTATGAACCAACTTCCATACCATCCGCTTCCAATTAGCTTTCCACATAAATCACAGAGTATGCATACGCCTAGAGACATGCAAACTCGATCTACCTGCACAGAGTGAATTGATGATTGAAATAAGTAATCAACTAATCAATTCAAGCTTAAAATGTCATGCTTGACTCAGTTGCCTAATGATGACTTGGACTATCTATAGACTCAAAAATTCAGGGTTACTATTTTTATTATCATTATCAAATTAGCTAGGTAACCTAGCAATACCTGATTTATATATGTAGAGTTTCCTTTTTTTTAAGATTTTATTTACTTATTTGACAGATAGCGAAAGAGGGAACACAAGCAGAGGGAGTGGGAGAGGGAGAAGCAGGCTCCCCACTGAGCAGGGAGCCTGATGTGGAGCTCGATCCCAGGACCCTGCGCTCATGACCTGAGCTGAAGGCAGACACTTAACGACTGAGCCACCCAGGTGCCCTGTATAGTTTCTTTATATTTGTAAACTTTAGCAACCAGTGAAACTGAACATATTAGTTCTATATTTTCACTGTCTTATGTCTGACTGGTAGTTAGTGTCCACTTAAATCCCAGAATATTCAACAGAAGTGGTAAAGTGGATTTCTAAGTAGTTATCAAGAAACCTACATGATAGTAATAATGGGTACTGTTCATTGAAAGCTTAAAAAGTGATTAGCCTCATGTTCAGAAGCTTTGAAAAACAGTATACATTAACTCATATAATTTTTACTACAACCATAAGAGGAAGGTATATTCCCATTTAGTTCAGAAAACCAAAGCATGAAGAAATTAAGTAATTTGTCCATGTTTGGTAAGCGGTGAAATTGGACTACTACATAACCACTAAAAATCATGTTTTAAAGATTATTTAACGACAGGGGAAAATGCTCAGCAATTAATTAAAAAATTGAACACAAAACTTACATATGTATATGTGTCTCATACATAGACACATATACAGTGACAATTTATCGAATATAAATTTAGGTGGTCACAAAACCTGAAAGGTAAGATACTCAATTGTTAACTATTCCATGGGGTAATAGGGGATTTGTTTTCTCTTTCAGTATTTTTTTTTTTGAATACCAAAATTTATTAGACTGAGCACGTATCATTTTGAAAATCAGAAAAGAAGCAATAACAAATGTTTTTAGAAATTGTTCCAGAAGCTATAGCAAATTTAAACAAACCAATTGCCATAAAATAGGACAAGTCAAAGAGTTGTCCTCTTAAACAACACCCCAGACCTCACTGGCTTGCAGAAAGTTTCTACTAATACTTTAAGAATCAGCTAATTCCAGTCCTGTTTAAAATGCTCTTGAGCTGCGTTGTCCAGTACAACTCTCCATTATGATGGCGATGGCTACCCAATGGCAGTGCATATATAGGACATTCGAAATATAGGTAGTATAATTGAGAAACACAATTTAAATTTTATTACAATTAACTTAAATTTGAATGGTCGCACATGGCTAGTGGCTACTGTATTGGACTCTACAGTTCTAGACTATAAAAAATGGAGGAAAATTTGCAAATTCCTTAAAAAAAGCCAGTACAATTGTTACCTGAACATGATAAAAATGTAAACTATGGATGAATTTCACATATGAATATCAGGGTAAAAAATAAATAAAATACAAACACAATCTAGCATGGGTTAGAAGAATAGTATGTATGGAAGATTTAGGATGGTCTAATATTAGGAAATCCATTAATACAATACACGCCTACTAACAGATCAAGAGAAAAAACTGAGACCACAGTTGTTGAAAATGGATTTGTTAAAATTAAACCTCCATTCCTGATTAAAAACTCTGAATGAAATTACTACTAACCTGCATTTATGTAACACAAGAAAATACATATCTCGACCTAGAAAACTACATGGGAAAATAATAAAATGGAGAAATGATTAAAAAAAAAATCCCATTAAACTCAGGATGTTCCTATTAAATGCTTAATGAAGAGGCATATATTCAGTGTTACCACTATTACTTTAGTTGATTCTGGAGGTACAAGCCAATGAAATTAGATAATAGGAAAAAAATAAGAGGTTTCAAATTTTGAAAGAAGTAAATTATCGCTAACTGTTCATATCACTAATGTAATCCTGATAAACTAATATAAACAATCACAAATACTTCAATGTAGTGGTTAAGAGTATGGATTCTAAAGCTCTGCCATTGGTTCAATTACTAGCACTATTAATAACTAGCTGTGTGACACTAAGCAAGCTATTTAATCTCTTTGTTTCCTCTGTAAAATGGGGACAACAATATCCGACCAAAGGGTTGTTAAGGCTATGCAGTATGCAAATATATATAGAACTCTTAGTACATGCCTGCACATACTACTATTTAATTAATTACGATTAGTATTAAGGTAATACTAAGGCATGTTAGAATCGTTACAAAATTATTACAAATTATAAAATATATAAACTATAAAATATGTAAAGTATAATAACATACAAAATAAAAATACAAAAATTAAAATCCTTCCTATATGAAAAAGGATTATTTCATTTATAATAGCAATACGATTATTAAATACTTAGGAATAAACATAAAAAATGTGCATGATTAAATAAGAATATTTAAAAATGCTAGTAGGGGACAAAAAGAATCACTGAATAAAGGGCAAACACATACTAAGGGAGATTCAACAATATAAGGTTATAAATTATTCTATAAACTTAAAAAAGATAAAAGTGATTCTAAATTTATATAAAAATAGACATAAAAAGTGAAGGTAGAACAATAAGGGAAGGTTAGCATGAATAGATATGAGACAATATTATAGTGCTAAAGTACTCAAAATAGTATGGTACGGAAGTATGAATAGATAGATTATGGTATACTTCCGAGGGCACAGAAATAGAACAAATTCATATTGGTATTTAATATATGCTGAATGGAGATACTGCATATAAGAGGGGGGAAGATTTATTATTGAATAAATACCAGTTATAAAATCTGGTAGGTAGGTCATCTGAAATAAAATAATGCTGGCTTTCTACTTGATTCTTTACACTGAGATAAGTTCTCTATAGGTTAAAGACTTAATCATTAAAATGAAATAAAAAGTAGTGGATGGAAATAGGAGAGAATGTTTTTCTATAGTCTTGGTCTGTGGAAGATCTTATTATACAAAACTTAGAAGTTATATAAAAGGATAAATTCAGTTATGTAAAACCCCCAAATTTCTGCATGACCAAAAGGACCACAGATAAATAAAGGCAATGACAAATTGGGAAGATAAAATTAAATCTTATGTCAGTTAACTCCTTTGACTAATAGTCTTCTCTTCAATTTCTTTGACTCACACACATCAGTAAGAAAATGACCAACAATTCAACTGAAAAGTGGCCAGATAATATAAGCAAGTACTCCAGAGAAAAAAATTCACTTTTTCTATTTTACTTGAAAAGATGTCCAACACCATTTGTGATAAGAAAAATGTGATATCATTTTTAACATCAAATTGCGTGGAGCAAAAAGCTCTAACATTTTTTTGCTAAGAATGGAGGAAAACAGTATTAGTATATTACTGTATATGTTAAGTATAAGTAGTTTTATACTAATATTGTTTACATTAGTATAAACAGTATTAGTATATTGTTGGTTAATGTAAAAATTGATTCAACCTTTTTGGCAGACTTTGGGCAGTATCTATCATAGTTTTATACACACACACATATATACATACACACATTTATATATATATTATATACATCATTGCCCTACCTATTAAACTTCCAGAATTTACTTTGAGGTATCCTTAGAAGTATACTCGCAAATGTGCTCAGTATCACATGTACTTTTTTTTTGGTAAGAGAAAACATGTTGGTAAGAGAAACTGGTTTAATAAATGTGAATTATGCAGGAAATAAAATGTTATACAGTCATTAAAAATGAGATGGTAGCTTGGATCGAGTGTGGAGATGAATAATTCCAAGAAGTGAGAAATAAGGGTACAGAGTTAAAAGTGCTACCATTTGTTTAGAAATGTGTGTTTGTAAGCCATAAAATATCCCTGGAAGAGAAGATATTCCAGGAAGATGGCTGGATAACTGAGAGACAGACACGGGAAGGCAATTACTTTTAACTGCACACCATTTTATACCTTTTGCATTTTATACCATATGCATATATTATCTGTTCCAAAATTCATTGCTTTTTAAAACAGGTTTTATTTTTCTATCTCCTTTTCTTCTTCCATTCGCCAGAAAATCCTGGCTCTTCCCACACAATGCTGCCACATTAGCACAATCTCAGCTCACTCCCCTTCCTCCCTTTATTACCTGCCTAAATAAATAACTATCCACAAAATGAACAATAGGAATGTGGGACAAAGCACCTTATGTTACAGAACAATAGTAGTAAAACATCAAAACGTCTATTTGGAAAAGAGCTGAGAAACTATATGGCAAATGGTAACAATGTTTATCTTGAGTGGGGGGGGGATACCAGGTAATTTGGTTTTATCTTGGTATTTTCCGCGATTTCCGAAGTTTATATAGTAACATGTATTACTTTTATAATCATTTTTAATTTTTAAAATACTTTTTGCTACTCACCTGGTTCCTGTCCCTGGCATTTGCATATCGAAACCTCTGGATATAATAAAAGACCAGCCATGCGAGGGATATGATCATGAGGACGATGAAGGAGATGGAGACAAACACAACCGAAGTGCGGCTCACGTATTTCTGCAAGTTCCGGGTTCCGATGGTGATGTACATGGTCACCGTGATGTTCCTTTCCAGCAGGCTTACTATCTCCTTCCCTTTTGGCTCAGGAATCATTATTGCCACAATGTCTTCTACACCTGTTGTGACAGGGGCAAGGAGGGGGTAACAAGGATAAGGCGGGAAGAGAGAGAGGGAGAAAATCATAGTGAAATGTCTAACAAAGTGACACGTAGCCAAATAATGACCCTACCTTTGACAATTCTATGCCAGACCTAATAGCCAGCTCTAATTCTAAGAATCACAGACAGAAACGGACTCAAATTCTCAACCTCCTTCAGCTACCTCGTATATGAGAAAAGAAGCTAAATTCAATTCATGACCCTTCCCACCTAGCCCAGTTTACAGTACTTTGGGGCACTTCACAGACCCCCAAGGAGGGGAAGAGGCACCTTTCACTCCATGGGAGAAGGGCAAAATGCCCACCCATCTGCGAACCCTCCTTTTCCCTCACGACACTAGGAATCCTCAAATATAGATCTCTATCATTTCTAAGGCAATTTTCTGCTACATTGAGTACCCAAAGTATCCCCAAATGGGTTTCTTGACAAGTTCTAATGATTTGTAAACATTAATAACATGGCCTCAGAACTATGTCCTGCTTATTTTATTGAATTCAACGTAAACAGCTTGGGTCTCCTCATACTCAGCAAAGAGAGAAGACGGAGACTGCACAATTTCAAAACTGTTTGACCTCAACTTTCAAATATTCCTCCCCCATGCCCATTAGTGGACAATTTGCAAACAAAGTAGCGATTTAGGGGGGTCTGAGTTACCCTGCGTCATTGTCCCTATTCTTGATGATGCCATGCGAGGCACAGCCTCCACGGGGAGTCTTTAGTAAGGGTATGATACCAGGTCCAAAATGACCAACTCAACATGCCGCCGTGGCTGAGACTTGAACTAGAATATTGATTTCAGTTTCACCAGGATGGGTTCTCTGGTATCACCCCAGTTCATGCCCACAAAATTCTGGGTGAGCCCTCCTTCCTTATGGAAATAGCCCATCACCTGGGGTCACTGCTAATTAAAGAGAGCAAATTTGCAATTAAGATGTTGCAGATTCAGGGCAAAATTAAACACGGCGATAGCTGCTTCAAGTTGGTCTCGTTCATGTGCTGAGGTCGGTCCGCTCGGTGGAACTACCAGATTACCTTTGCTCAGAGGGTTGCAAGCTCTTAGAGGCTACTTGGGGCTTTCACTTGACCTTGATCTCTATGCAAGCTTTCAATCCTAAATTCCTTGCTGGTATTTCACTGAATAAATACTTTAAAAGCTAACTACATACAAAGGTATCTGTGTGTGCTACATCAATTACCTATTTTTTAAAAATTCCTAAAACTTTTGTATTGGCCCAATGGTAAAATCACAAAGCCACAGAGTTTTTAGATTTGGCTGTTATTTCTGGGAATTACTGAGACTGGTGGCTTGAATTTCAATTTTGCAGAATTTACTGACAATTCTGATGCTCCTTCTCTTTTCATGTTTACTTTGGCTAATGGCTGCTTGTGGTCTGAGGTTTTGTTGAGGGATTAAGACTACTGACAGCTTTGTCTCTATAGAAATACGATCTTCTGTGTATATTAGACTAGTCTGGTCTAGTGAGGCTCATCCCAGTGCTGTAGCTATTTTATAGGTATTTAAGTAGTGGTAGAATAATAATTTTTCATTTAATTTACTTCCTTATTTATATTTTTAAAGCATGTCTATTCAGGACTCTAGAATTCAATTTTTGAGGATGGGATCTTGGGGTTATTTATGAGACTTTGTATGCTCAGACTTGCACACATTCCACACTTTTCATTCCTAGTTCCATCCTTTTCATTGTTTATTTTTATTGAAGTACGGTGGACCTACAGTGCTGTATTAGTTTCAGATGTACAACATAATGATCTGACAATTCAATTCTACACATGATGCTATGCCCACCATGATAGGTGTTTACATTTTTTGGTAGTCAAATTTTATGAATATATTCCTTTATGGCTTCCGGTTTTGAGTCTCTGCTTAGAAAGCTCTTCTCCACTCAGGATGATAGAAAGGCTCATTGAAAATTGCTTCTCAAAACACGGTTTTATGTTTTACATTTATATCTTAACCTGAATGTGACTTAGTAACAAAAGAGTATTTACTGAGCTCTTACAATGTGGTGGGCAAAGAGGAGACAGACAGGATATAGTTGATTTTCCCCCTAAATTCTCAGATATGATGAGATCTACTTTTGGACTTCAGTTTACAGTAAGGTTGACCTTTTTTTTTTTTGCTGAACCCGTCGCAGGCTGCTTTAGTTGTGCAACTTTTCACATCTTTAGTTTCTGGCGGCCTAACTCTTGTCTTCGCTGATTCTCCTCCATACAATTTTCCTACTCTCTGCTTATCCGTAAAAGACCATAGAGTCTGAAAGTGAAGACTCAAAGCCCAACTCAGCATTTTAAAAACAGGCAACCAGGGGCACCTGGGTGGCTCACTGGGTTAAGAGTCTGACTTTGGCTCAGGTCATGAACTCAGGGTCCTGGGATCAAGCCCTGTGTCGCACTGTGCTCAGTGGGGAGTCTGCTTGTCCCTCTGCCCCTCCTCCCACTCATGCTCTCCCTCTCTCAAATAAATAAAATCTTTATTTTTTTAATTTAAATTCGATTAGCCAACATATAGTACTTCATTAGTTTTTGATGTAGTGTTCAACGATTCATTAGTTGTATATAACAAAAAAATAAATTAAAATAGGCAATCGAATTTTGGATATCCACAAAGGTTTAAATCACTCATCATCCATTTTTAGGGACCTGAGAAAACACTTTCTGTTCTTCTAAGTCAAAGTATAATTAACCATTTTAAAGCACTAAGCTTAAGTGCTTAGTTAACATTGCCCGTGTTGTTTGTACTACGGGTATACCTTCACGATAGAAAACAGACACTTGGAACAAGAAACAGTGAAAGTGGCAATAGAGCAGTTCTATTCATCTAGACCTCAACTTTATTCGTCTTTCTAGGGCTGATGATGGTAAAAAAAAAAAAAAATAGATGGGATTCTTGGATATTTCTCCACATGCTTTAGGCTGTGGATTACTGTACGTGGTAAAAAGGGTATGCATTTTTCCCAACACGAATAGTCATTAAGAATTTAGGTACTTAGCTGATCTAAAACCAGTACAGTGGAGTGGATCTGGATGAATTATCTGATCAGTCTTATCAATGCACAAAATCCAGGGCAAACGCTACCATAGGGTCTCATATGTTCAAACGAGGCACGTGCACCAAGGTGAGTAATCAGATAACTCCCTGATCTTTGCTTCATTTTGAAATGTGCAGCCACAGGGTCAGGCAGAAGCCAGCAGCTTCTCCCCAGGTAAATGGCAGTGTAATTGCTTCTGCGGGTGTGCGGGAGGGAGGGAGCGAGAGAAGCAGGGGAGAGGAGGGGAGAATGCAGTGAAAGCCTGAGTGCTCTCAGAGTTACATGCTGCCCTGAGTATCTAATCTGGGACACACAGGAAGCTCTGAGACTCAGGGGAAGAGAAGTTAGCGGGTAGCCGATTTTGTGGGGGTAAAAGCTACAGAGGCTCTGCCTGCTATTTGGGAAATTCTTTGTTTACCGTGATACCTAGTCACTCAAATATTGAGTGCCTCTTTTGCAAAATTATGTCAGCCGACCATTTATTTTCCTCCCAAAGGCACTTCATACTTCTGAGTGATGGCTATTATATAATTATGGTGTTTTCTGGAAAAGCTCTGCGGCCGGGCGGGACAATGTGTGCCCAGCGCACGTATGATCCGGCGGCCACACGGCAGGGGCGCTCTGTATTTTTAGCGCTCCCTTTCCCAGGACAGAGCTCAATTGCCATTATCTAATTTGGTGTATGCAGATAGTAAAGGATCAAAACAGAAGTGCGGAAAGCTAAAAAAAAGTTTAATAACCAGAAAATCCATGACTTGTAAATCCAAAACCAGGTTGTTTCAACACTGCATTAAGACAACGCCTAGGACACCAACAGAGTGTTAGAAACTGGATAGAGAATCAGCCCCATTTCTCCCTGTGCTGCTCGGAGGGTGGTAACATCTCTCCTAGGTTCGTGTGATCAAAAATCCTTTTTCAGTTCTCTGTATCCTCTACAGAGGGCCTTTCAGAATTTAGGCAATAATAAGAAAAGGCTGTAGTGTTCTCTTTGGAGATATTCTATTTATTTACTTAATATCTGTTTGTATTTTTTTTAACAGTCAGTTCTTGATTATCGCCTGTTCTTGTGACACAATGCATGTAAACTGATCTTATAAACTGCAAAGTATCATGTAAACGTAGAGTATTACCACTTAAAAAGTTTTTAATAAACACAGGTGTAAAAATCATAAAGCATTCACAAATACAATCTAAAAATACAGTAAAAGAATCTTCATGACCAAGTGGAATTTATTTAAGGAATGTGAGGGTGATTTAACATTAGAAAATACGTTAATGTTTTTTAATACTTCACAGAATGAAAGGAACAAAGTATATGATCATCTTGTGTAGCTAGCTGTCCTTCAAGATCTGGTCTCTTTCTCACCTAGAGTCTTTAGGTTTTTTTTTAAGATTTTATTTCACAAGCTGGCAGAGAGGCAGGCAGAGAGAAACGGGGAAGCAGGCTCCCTGCTGAGCAGAGAGCCAGATGCGGGGCTCGATCCAGGACCCTGAGATCATGACCTGAGCTGAAAGCAGAGGCTTTAACCCACTGAGCCACCCAGACGCCCCAGTCTTAGTGTGTTAGCAAGGCACAGGTTGACCAGCGAAAAGTGTTAATCCCTTGCCTCACTTGCAGCTAGATGTGGCTACGTGATTAGTATTTGGCCACTGAGATGTGAATGGAGATGATGATTGCCATTCCAGGGTCTTATCCACAAAGGACTGAGTATGTGCTCCCCAGATTGTCTCCCCTTTTCCCTGACTTCAGCTAGAGAGATGTGGAGTGGCCAGCTTCTTAGAGAAGGAAGCCACATGTTGAGGATAGCACCCATTCTTGATTCTTATTAAGAACAGTAGAAGGAAATTTCCTTAATGTGATAAAAGATCTACCAGAAGCAGCACGTTAAATGGAGGACACATTAGAAGTTCTCCAATTCAAATGGTGAATAAGACCAGGAGGAGGCCAACATTTAAAGTAGAAGTGGTATCTGGCACAAAGAGACATAGAAACTAGAGTGTAAATACTGGAAAGGAAGAGTGTAAGTTGTCATTATTTCAGTAAATCACACGACCATCTAGAAAAGCCAAGATAACTTAGCTTAGAAATTAGAAGAACATTCAGTAAATACAAGATTTGAAATCCACATCAAAAATGAAGAGCTTTCTATATCCTAGTAATGTCTCACCAGAAAATGTAATGGAAAAAATGATCTATACATAATAGCAGCAGAAGTTACAAAATATCTAAGCACAAAACTAAATAAACACCACCCCCCTATGAAGAAAACCGCAAAATATAGTTTCTCTGAAAGACATAAAAAATTTCTGAAGCAGATTTCAATTTAACCCAAGGGTTATTTAGTATTAGTATTATATACTTAGTTTCCAAACATGTGCGATTTTTAAAGTTATCCATGTGCAATTATTATTTTATTATTTCATTATGGTCAAGGAACATAGGCTCTTGATATTGTTCCTTAATCATCTAATACATTTTTGGGGGCTAATGTTCCATTTGTATCCAGAAACATTGTATTCAAAACTATGCTTTGGGTGCACCTGGGTGGCTCAGTCGTTGAGCATCTGCCTTCGGCTCAGGTCATGATCCCAGGGTACTGGGATAGAGCCCCACGTCAGGCTCCCTGTTCTGTGGGAAGCCTGCTTCTCCCTCTCCCATTCCCCCTGCCTGTGTTCCCCGTCCCGCTGTCTGTCTCTCTGTCAAATAAATAAAAATCTTTAAAAAAACCAAACTATTCTTTGTTTGGTATATACATCTTACTGATTAAGTTTATTAATTACATTCAGATTTTCTATATCTGCTTATTTTTGTCTGCTCGATTGCCTGAAAGGGGAGTGTTAAAATGTCCCCTACAACTGCTGCTCCGCTTTCCCTCTGAAGTTTTGTCAGTTGCCGCTCGTTATTTTGAGTTTCTATGGTGAACTGCACATATTCATTTGTGATGGTGATGCCTGCTTACACTATTGTTGTTGGGACGGGTCTGGGGTCATCAAGATTCTTGCTCTTTGTAAGTGATCTGTTCTTCCTCTTTGTAACCTTTTGAAGTTATATTTGAGAATAGTCTTTGATGCTTTTTAAATGTTTAAATGTTATTACGTCTATTTCTGAGTATTCATCAGTTAGCTTGGTAGCACACTAGTGCCCCCTCAGCCGTGGTTTCCATTAACAGGTTGTTAATTGCAGTGCAGAAGCCCATGAACCTCCTGATGTATCATCAGAAGGTCCACTTACACTACATCACAATGCCTACGTCATTCACCTCGCTTCTTCTCCTCATGCAGGCACTTTATCATCTCACAGTGTCACAAGAAGAAGGGTCACAAGAAGGGTGAGTACGGTACAAGAAGGTATTTTGAGAGAGAGACCACATTCACATACCTTTTATTACTGTATAGTGTTATAATTCTTCTATTTTATTAGTAGTTACTGTTGTTACTCTCTTATTGTGCCCAATTTCTAAATTAAGCTTTATTATAGTTAGGTATAGGGAAAAACAGTGTATATAGGGATTGGTACTATGCACGGTTTCATGTATCCCTGAGGGATCCTAGAATGTTCCCTGCAGATAAGGGGGAATTACTGTACAAAAACCCTTTCAATCTGAGGTATTTCATTCTTTTCTTTGTGTCTACAAAATCTGTCTTCATACTTTATTCAAAGAGTTCCCTTAATATTTGTTCTCTCCTGCGATTCCTATTACCCTGTTGGTGGCATTCATTCTGTTAGCTATATTTTTATACTTTCCCCCCTCAATAAAAAAAAACCTTTTATGTTGAAATGATTATAGAGTAACAGTGGCAAATATAGTACACAGAGGTCCCGTGCACCCATCTCCCAACTTCCCCCAACGGTGGCATGTCACATATTACAGTGCATTATCAAAACAGGAAATTCACCGGCATAATATAATTAACCAGATTACAGGACTTAGACTTGACCAGTTTGGGCATGTGCAGAATTTCCAAAGGTCTTTGTGCAAAATTCCATGACATTTTATCACACATGTAGAGTCGTTCTTATCATTGCCACAATTAAAATATTGAAATATTCCATCACCGGAAAGAACTGCCTCCCCCTCTCCTTTCCCTTCCCTAACCTCTGATGTCCACTTACCTATTCTCCATCTCTAGAATTGTATCATTTCTAGAATGTTACATAAATGGAATCATATAGTATGTTACACTTTGATATTGGCTTTTGTTTTTCCTTACTCAGCATAATGCCCTTAACATCAGTCCAAGCTGTTGCATGTATCAGTAATTCACTCCTTTTTACTGATGAATGGTAGTTTATGTTATGGAATTTTTAACCACAGGTTAACTGTTCATTCATTGTCAGACATGTGGGTTATTTCCAGTTTGGAACTATTAAGAATAAAGCTGCTATAACAATTAGTGTAAAAATGTTTGTGTGAATCTAAGTTTTCATTTCTCTGGGAGGAATGCCGAGGAGTGCGGTTGTTAGGTTGTATGGTAGCTGCATGTTTAGTTTTTAAAAGAAATTGCCAAATTGCTTTCCAGAGTGGCTGTATCACTTTAAATTCCCACTGGTAATGTTTGAGTGATCCAATTTCTCAGCATCCTTGTCAGTACTTGGAATTACCACTATTTTTTTTTTTTTTAATTTTAGCCCTTCTAATAGGTATATTGTGGTATTTCACTGTGTCTTTTATAATTTCTCTTTATCTGTTCTGGCTGACTGTGGAAGAGTCTCTCGAGATCATCTTCCAGCTCATGAATTTGTCTTTAGTTGTATCCCTTCTGTATTTTATCTCATTTATTGTGGTCTTTATTTAAACTGCTGAATTTTTCATACTAAATGTTTCCTTTTTTAAAAACAAAACAACTTCTGACTCCTTTTTTTTTTTAAATAACTTCCACTGTCTAGAAGCTTCTCTTACTATTTGTGGTCCATCTTTTCACTCACTCTTTCTCAGCTGGTATCTGCTCACTTGGTACTCCCTTTAATAACGGTGGTTCTCTGGGGCGCCTGGGTGGCTCAGTGGGTTAAGCCTCTGCCTTCGGCTCACGTCATGATCTCAGGGTCCTGGGATCGAGCCCCGCATCGGGCTCTCTGCTCAGCAGGGAGCCTGCTTCCCCCTCTCCCTCTGTCTGCCTCTCTGTCTACTTGTGATCTCTCTCTCTCTCTGTCAAATAAATAAAATTTAAAAAATAATAAAATGGTGGTGGTTCTCCTCAGCTAGCTCACTAGCTCTGCCTGAGAGTTCCTATTTCCGTGGTGGAATCAGCTACTCTGCCCAGTCCTGTTTTCTGTGGGAAAACCAAGGCAGGGGCCCTCATTCTGTCCTTCCAGGAGATTAAGGAGAGGTATGGACAAGCTCGGGTGGCCCCAAGAACATGCAGTGCTCCTCCCATTAGGCAGGCTCTCCGTAATACTGCAGACTGCTAGCCTTCGCCTGAGGCACTGCTCAAGTCCAGGCCCCCCCAGTCAGGAATCCTCTCCTAGGTCCCTGTAGCTCTGCACAGCATCTGATCCAACTCCATTTCCCACCCGCAGCCTGCTTCTCAAACCTCCCTCCATGACTCTTGGCAACTTGAGCCTCTCGTCAACCAATCCCCTAGCAGCCAGCTTCCGTCTCTTCTCAGGATGATTCCTTTGCCTCTTGGCTTTGATTGATCTGGCTGCCTTACAGGGACACTAGTTTCTCTGCACTATGATTAAGGGGAGAGGTGTTTTTAATTTTTATTTATTTTTATTTAACCACACTCCACATACCTCAGAGCCAGGAGACAGTCTGGTGGCCGTGCTCTACTTTGCTAATATTAGACTGTTACTCCCAGCCCCTTCCCATCCTCCTTTGAAAGCCACTTGTCTTTGAGATTCTCTCCACCCACATTTCCAACGCTGTCTCTCATGTCCTTGCCTTGTCTACCAATCTCCTGTTCATCTCTTTTATCACCCCCTTGAGCTCCTGCCCTGTAACATTCATCCTCCTTGGGCTGCCATTTTAGTAGTCACATGGATAAGCCGCCCACTACTCTGGCTTGGCGGTTGTTTGCTCTTATCTTCTCATTCATCTTCCTTTTTCTCTAGTCCTTCTCCAAACACATATTCTTACCCCAGACCTTGTCACTACTAGGAAACCACACCATCTCTGAAATCCCAGTTTCGAAGTGTCACTTTCCTAATGCCCGTGCCCCTTCTAGCTCTCTTTGCACTACATCCCTACCCATGAGCCCCCCACCCCCCACAATTTTTCTTACTGCCCATCAGCCCTCTCCTGGCTTCATTTCTGTCCTTACCCAACTATCCTAATCTCAGCATAGGTCACATGGCCCATCGTTATCAGAATTCCTCTAAAAATACTCTTAGCTCCCTTCCTCTTCTGTTTCTCCACAGAACGTGCCTGACAAGATGCACTTTTCTATGCCTCTCCTTTTTCACGTGACCATAACTAAGAGAAAAATCTCACGACTCATCTGTTTTCACTTCAAATTTACGATCCCTTTCCACAAATGAACACCTCACACTGCCTCTCCTACTAGGTTCT
The DNA here is from genome assembly GCA_028534135.1 of Potos flavus. Classification (NCBI taxonomy): domain Eukaryota; kingdom Metazoa; phylum Chordata; class Mammalia; order Carnivora; family Procyonidae; genus Potos; species Potos flavus. The sequence continues at coordinate 72,383,273 of CM052899.1, read as the reverse complement.
GGACCCGCTTTCTCTTTGTCCAAATGATGACCTCAGATTTTTACATCTCTCCTCTAATCTCCTGTGCCTCTTCCCACCCATATTCTCAGTGAGTGATCTTACTGCTCAAGTCCCTGAGAAAAAACACCCACCAAAGGGAAATCTCCTGTCCTGTTATTAAATGAGGTAATTCATGGTGAAGCACTTAAGCACAGGCCTGCCATATAAAAACCATGATATAGATGTCAAGTTTTATTAGAATCATTACAGTTTTACCACTGCCAAATACACAAATGAGACTGTCCCAACCCATCCTCCTCTTAGCACAATGCAGGACATGTCTCCTCTGCTACAAAGGTCTAATCCTATTAAGTGCAACCGTGCCCAACCAGTGACATCACTTGTCAGGTATAGGCAGGGCACGCAGGACTTTTATTTGATATTAGAGAAAAGCAAATGCCTTCTTTTTTTGCTGATCTTAAACAAAAACATCTGGGAAGCTATGCAGTGGCAGTATTCTTAGCACCCTAAAGGGAAAAGACTAGGGATAGAGCTGGCACAGACAGAGGAGAGCCAAAAAATCAGGGCAGAAATGTGATGACATCATCTGAGCCTTGATCAAGCCAGACCTGAAGTCAGAATCCCTTTGGGTTTCACAGTTATCTTGCTAAAGACAGTTTCGTTTGAGTGTTCTGTCCTTTGCTTCCATATGAAATAACCAGGTAGTTACCGCCTCTCCCCGATATGTGTATATGTGTGTGTGTGTGTGTGTGTGTGTGTGTGTGTGTGTGTGTGTGTATGCAAAAGAATCCAGGTCTTCTGAATCCCAAGCCACTGTCACTGAACCTCATTATATTTCTATGTAATTTTTAGGTGGTCTACAACTTTACATTATCTGAATTCATATTAACATTCACCCTTAGTGTTTTCATCTGTGTACATATCAGAAAAGAATGTCCATACAAAGCATAATTATTATTGTCTGCCTTGCACATTTGATTCCAAGGTCATCCTAAGCCATGAATGAGCAGTCATTCCAAATGGCGCCAGTGTATTATTAGCTCTTCTACTCCAGAGAGAGGTTAGCGCTATCCTAAACCATGTACGTTTCCTGAAACCCATGCATGACTACACTTGTTGGGGATGGGAAAGATGTTTTCTGGAATACAGTCTTAGTCTGAACTATAAAAATAGTTTTCAGGGGATAAAAACAAATTCACAGTAGGACTAATTAAGGACAGTGAAATTTATCATTTAGGAACTAAGCAGACAACTTATAGTGCAAATCAACAGACGTGATTCTGCCAGAAGTCCCACAAGCTCAAAATATTAAATGTTGATCTGAGTTGTTGGCTAAAAACTGGTTGATCTGTGCCCTCCCAGTTGCTTTGCTGAAAACCTGAAATATGTTAAATGCTGGAGGTTACTGAAGTACATTTTAATTATGCACCAGATCCTTTAAGTGGAGATTTACCATTATAGTCAGGCAGACGCTCAATAACAGCCAACTCTCGCGAGGTCACAACATGTTTAAAGGAGATGCTAACAACAGCCAATTTTATTTTCTTTGGAATGGCTCTAGTAACTTAACTCACTGATGTCAGTTCCTCAGCTATACTTGAGATGATCAGTGATGCACACTTTTTAAAAAATTCATATTTTTTCCAGATTTACACTAAACTACTAGACTAAGTGTATAGAATTTTCTATGAATCTGGGATAACTATAGGGGGAGGGATGAATACAATATAAGGTATTTTCTTTATAGCCCCACCTGTAGCATTTTCTTTGAACATGTTCAGTAAATCAGACTCAAAAATAACTTACTTCCAGTTTTTGTGAAAATTTTAAATGACTAAAAATGGTATTATAGAGCCCAGGCTGAAATAAAACAAATCACAGAATACTAAATTGATCTGTACAATTATCTGTACAATAATTCTGTTTTTATTACAGCAGATAATCTTAAAGAAACTTCTGCTTATATATAAAATGTTTTAAATTCTAATTTTAGCTTGGATAAAAACCAATATACATGTAATTCTCATTAAAAAGTAAACTGATGGAATCACAGGATAGGAGACGATGAGAGACCAAAATCCTGCAGCATTTCTCCCTTCTTAGTAATCTAATAGATGAAATTAAATAGCAGAATCATTTATCATAACTTCTAGCTGGGTGACCCTGGAAGGTTTACAACATCTTTAAGCTTTAGGTTCATGATCTCCAAAACGCTAATAGCAAACCTACCTAATCCGAAGGGGTGGGTGTGGATTAAATGAAATAATGCATATAAAGAATCCAGAAATAGTGGGTGCTCGATAAATAGAAATTATCACAACCATCATCTATCAGATAATTATTTAAAACATTCCAGACAGGGTAAACCTTGCATTGACACCACAGGAGATAGGGCCGGGTTGGGAAGGAGCACACCAAACTTGGCTTCCAGCCTATACCCCCTGAATACCATGGCGATCCCTCCAAACAGGTGGGGGCCATGAGGCCCATGCTGAGCAAGTTGTCATTTCTGCAACATGAAGGGTTATCTTTTCACCTCCCACTGATCAATAAAAGGAAACCCTGAGGCAGATAATCAGGAAAGTAATCTTCAAAGGAAAACAAAAATGAACATAACTGGGTTAGCAATTAATGGCTTATATGATATTGCTGTTAAGGTAGTGAAAAACAAAAACTGTGTAACTTTTAGTTCAAAACAGTCACATAGTCAAAGAATACATGGATTTAGGTTTTGTTTTGCTTTGAACTACGGGGAAAATCACACCAATTATTCCCCAGTAGACAATTTTTACCAATGTATGGCCAAGAACTTTGAATTACAATGAAAAAAACCCCACAATGCTAAGGATCTAAGGAGTTTCTAGACATTTATGGCACACTATTATGTGCCATTGCATAGAATTGGGAAATATACATGAAGCATTTCTTCTCACAATTTTTGCTTAATTGGCAGAAGCGACCTGGAATTCCCAATTCACTGCAGAATTCTTAAATGCCTCATTCCTTGATTTATCTCGATGTTTGTTTTTAGTAATCTCCAAAGTTGTCTTTACTAGTCTTTGAAAACTAAAAGTGAGAACTCTCTTTATTAAAAGTCCATATTGGAAAATCCCTTTCTTAAGAGCAATTAAAGTTTACTATTTTGGTTTCTAAGAGGAAGCTGGGAATCCCCACATAGCTTTCTTTATGGTAAGATGACATGGACTACAAATTCAACAAATAATACTAAGGTCAGTTGAAAGGCCAGCTATTTATAAACAGTGAGAAAATACAGCAAAAGTGAGACAGAACTTGGTGATAAGCCTTGATGCATAGCAAACGGGCTTCTCAAGGATCAGAGCTCAAACTCCAAAGAAGTAGAAAACACTGCATATCCCTTGGCCAGACCCACAAATTCCAGCAATTAGTTGTGATAAACATTAGTATGAAATACTTTCAGACTAATATGTAAGTAGATAAAATCGATAAGCTTCCTTGGTCTTTATGCCTCCATTACTATTAATCAGGGCAAGGGGAACCTGGTACATTTTATTAGGATCTCAGGTCTAGGAAAGGGAGAAGGACGGAGCAGTTGCATATATATTTTGAAGAAGCTCCACGGATCTGAAATATACCTCCCTGTCCTTTTTTCAATACATTCTATGCTGTAAGTTAAGGGGTGTCTATCATAGATGCTGTCCATGACCCCCCTCCCCCAGGTCCCCTAGTCCGTACTATTTTAGTGCACATTGTCCTGACTTTTAACTGCCAGCTCCTGCATTTCTTTGCCTAAATGGCTTCCCTTGCTTACCAAATATCACTCAGACTGTGTAGTCCAGAGAAAAGAGGAACTGCCACCACCAGAGAGGAATCTTGAACTAATGACTGAGGAAGTTGGCATATAAGTACCTCAGCTACCTCCTCCCTGTGTCTGTAGAACTCCATGGCATGCTGCCACACACTTCCCAGAACTCTCCAGTAGGGTTAAGGTTTAGGGACTCTCAGTGGTAACTTGCTGAATGACATATCCCTTACTGGCTCCTCTCCTTCCCTGTCACGTCTCCATTTCCAAACAGGTGCTTCTTGGAATCACCTTCAAATAAATGGCTTGTACTTGAATTCTTATTTTAGGTCTGCTTCTGGAAAAACCCAAACTAAGACTGTGCCAAAACTTACTTCTCTTCCTCTCCTTCCTCTCCTCCTCCTCTTCTCCTTCTCTTCTCCTTCTTCTTCTTTTTTGTATAGTTCCCTGATGCCCTAAATACTAGCTATCTTGTCTTGTGACTTAGCGACACACAGTGCTTCGTAAGTATTACTCTTTAATAGGTCTACAAATGGAAAGAAAACATCAAAAGCAAAAATGTGAACTCCTCCCCACTAATTTTTTTACTAAAGAATTATTCAGCAGAAGTAGCTTTCATACCTTCTCATGTCCACTTGCCCTAAAAATAGCTGTAGTCACATACCTGAAAACTACTTGTTCAAGCCACCTATCTGAAGAGAGAATCAAGTATCCTTCTCTCCATCTCTGCCCCTAGAGGAGAAGGATATTCTCTGGACACTGAGCACTCACAGAAATTACTGAACATGTCAGTCCTTCTATAGCATTCACTGAAATTATAGAACATTCTGGAAGGCTCACTAATATGTTAACCACCAGGCACATGGTGCTAGTGAGTACTTGAGATATAGCAAACCTGACTGAGGGATTGAACTTTTAATTTTAGTTGATTTAAAGTTTAATTTAAAACCACTACTCAGTTCAATTATTGGAAAACTTAAACATTTTTGAAACAACTTGGGTGTGAGAATCTACTTTTTTAAAATGTAAATTTTATCAAACTTAAATACAGATTGAGAATGTCTAATAGAAATTTAGGATCCATCTTGAGATATGAAGTATAAAATATGCACTGGAATTTGAAGAAACAGTATGAAAAAATGTCATTAGTAATTAATATTTGATAATAATTAGTAAATAATATTTTACATGGATTAAGTGTTGAAGTGATAACATCTTGGTTACATAAAATATCTTACATTGAACTTGTTTCCTTTTTTTAAGAAAAATGTGACCATGAGAATGCTAAATTACAAATGCAGATCACATTATACTTCTGTTGGACAGCATTGTTCAGCCACCCCCATGAGGAACTTTTATTTGCTAGCCTAGTGGGTAAAATAATTGCTGTATAAAAAGATTAAGACAAGAAAATACTACTCCCTGTTCTTAAGGAGTTGACATTTTAAAAGAAATATCACAGGTTCGGTCATAATATTGAAGCCAAACTTCAAACAAATAAAAAGTAAAGGCATATAAAATTTTCTCAAGGAAAGTAGCTGTTCTCTTATATGAAGAGATTGTGGATATTAAAGTAAATTACAGAAAGTGATGGAAGAAACAGTGTTATCCTCTCTAGGAGCCTACGAGGCTTGCTCTGCCTGAACAATGAAGTAAATGCTTTGCCAATGTCAGCTTTCTAGATGTGAATGGAATAACAGAACTGGGCAATTAGGTCTTAGAAGGGGTCTCGTCATGTACTCTGACATCATCATCTTTATTTTACAGGTTAGGTGACTTAAGGTTAGAAATCATTTTGTTCTTTCTCAAAGGAAAAAAACCCCATTAATTCTCAAATATAATTTATGTTCCTATCAGTGAAAAATTTTCCATCATTGCGAAGCTTCTATGTTAAAAACAAGTGGTTCTTAAATGTATCAATGCTTCTACTTACCCTCATATTTCCTCCCATGTTTCTACATAATATGTTTATACCAGTACTTCTTGGATGATCACTTTTGGATATTTCCTACCGATACCCTGCCATGTAGATGGGAGCCTACCTCCATCCTTCTCTAATCCCTCACTGGACAAATCAGTGATATTCCATGCAAACACTGCTCAGTACAGAGCCAGGGAGGACATGACGATTACGCAACTTTTCTTCACTTTTCCAAAAGCGTGTCATCACATCATTCTTTCATTCGCCCGGTTTTCCATATTTCCACTTTTCTTTTTCCCCAATGGCAGCTGTCTCTGAATATGCTTACAATAACATTTGCTAGGGCGCCTGGGTGGCTCAGTGGGTTAAAGCCTCTGCCTTCGGCTCAGGTCATGATCTCAGGGTCCTGGGATCAAGCCCCGCGTCGGGCTCTTTGCTCAGCAGGGAGCCTGCTTCCCCCTCTCTCTCTGCCTGCCTCTCTGCCTACTTGTGCTCTCTCTCTGTGTCAAATAAATAAATAAACAAAATCTTAAAAAAAAAAAAAAAACAATAACATTTGCTATATTCTCCACATATACTAGTTCCATTTTGTGTTTTCAACTGGGACACCTCTCTGCTGGAACCTGCTCTTTCTTCTCCTGCTCCAACAGGACCGGTTGGTCGCCTTGAAGCCTGATGCGCAGTTGTCATCCAGGGTCTTGTCTTGTAAGGCAATCTAGTGATGGGAAAAGTTTACTTCCCGAGTCAACTTTAAAACTGTCTTTTACTTGTATTCGCAGACATATATTAAACAACAGCAAAACATTACCGTCAACACCACAAACACTCTGCGTGCTTAAGATATTGAGTTAAAGCCTTCTGGTTGCCCCTCGAGCAAATACTATTAAAGCCCCAGGGGTTTCGCCTCACGGCTGCCCAAACCTGGAGAACACAGGTGCTGGTGTCAGCCAGCCATATTTCCAGGGTTCCTTTCTCTTTAGCTCCTGATTACTTAGCTCATCATTGTTGGAAAATAGAATCAAGAGGCTTCTGAGACCAGGTAATGTGGACCCCGCTGGAATGTGAGGCCAGGGTTTCAGTACTGTGGTGGTGGTGGTGGTGATGAAGGCATTTGGGCTCCTGCTGATCCGATCTGCTCATCCAGAGAAAGCACTGGTTTGAAGCTGACCTCCGAAGAGATTTCCAGATGTAGCCAGAGCTATGAAAAGCTGTCGCAGGACCACAGAGTTCTACCGCAGGGAGCCATCTAGAGACCGCCTGTCAAGTCTAAGCTCCATATTTTGCAAAAGAGAAAACTGAGGCCTACGGTCTTAGCCAAGACAAAAAAGGGGCTGGGAGAAGCTTGTAAGTAGGCTTCGAAAACCACTTAGAAGGTGGGGCGCCTGGGTGGCTCAGCTGGTTAAGCATCTGACTCCTGATTTTGGCTTAGGTCAGGATCTTAGGGTCTTGAGAGTGAGCCCCGTGCTGGGCTCTGTGCTCAGTGGGGAGTCTGCTTGAGAATTCTGTCTCTCTCCCTTTCCCTCTGCTCTTCTCCCATATATGTGTACGCGCACACACACTCTCTCTAAAATAAATACATAAATATTAAAAAAAACATATAGAAAGTTAAAAGTAACGGGTTGCTAACAGATGAATTATGGTCTTACAGATGGCTGCTGTTATTTCGCACAAGCTAAGCTTCTGGAAGAAGCAAAATCACTTAAATATTTATATTGATAACTTCAACTCTTGGGCATCTATCCCGTAATACTACAACTAAATGTGTAAATTGAAGCACCAAAACACAATCTTTCTACCTTGTTTTTCTTTTCCTTTTTCTTTAACCACATGAAACACAAATCTTGAGGACTTACTATTTACCATCTGGCTTTGGAAAATACTTGAAGCAAATTATAGGTTACTGCCAATGGTTAGTCTGGTTCTAGAAAGAAAGACCCAGCTAGTCGCAGGTTGCTGAACAGAGAATTAAGACCATTTCACTTCTTGTTCAGAGACAGCCTTGCCAAACTCCTTAGACATGGGCCTGAGGTCACTGACTTACTTGTGTAAAGAGAAAGCATTAGTAACAAGTCAAGAACTAATGAATAAAATGAAATAGAATTGTTCTTCCTTTGTTTTGGACCTGGTTTTTAGCATTTATTCAGATTTTCCAAATTATAGTGAGGTCACTCTAGACAACCCCGCTAATGCATAGAAATTATATATCATTTATATTCATTGGTTTGTACGTGCCCACGTGCATTCTCAACACCAAGGAGCTCAAGGCCTCTTCTGACACCCATTGCCCGCTTTCCATCTGCTGCTGCCTTCACAACCAACGCAGTGTTCATTACATGGTCCCACTTGTTTTCCCTTGCTTACTCTAGAAATTACTATTTGTTTTCTTCTTTGTAAACAACTGAAGTGAAACAAAATGATAGCTTTCTTCACCACATTAACAACTTTTCTCGGGGAAAAATCATTTGCGGATACCAGTTTCTAGAGCCTTAGAACCATTCTGACAGATTACAGCTGTAAAACTTCATTTCCTCCCTAGAAACATACTACCCTGAATGTCAAGATTTCAAACTTAAATAAGAGTCTAATGAAGGCAAAATATAGTTACATGTTTGGGTTGCTGAGCAACTGATAAAGCATCTTTCCAGAGCTCCAGCAAATAAACTTATTCTAACTGAAATTTAAGACCAAGAGTTTATAGGGAAATAGCATTCACTAGAGGGTAAATTTAAAGAGCAAAGAAAAGCATGATTGAGTTTTCCTAGTGTCATGACAGAAAAATTATACCAAATGTGGAAACACTGAAATCCTTCAGATAGTCCAAATCTTAATGAGGTTCTTCAAGAGCTAAAATCCTTAGAATAATGCAAAATGTTTTCTCAAAATATGTCCAATAATAATAAACGTGGTTTGTCTTGAGGAGGAAGGGCTTTTATTGATAATATGAAAAATTCCTCAAGTTCTCAAATTCCTTGTCCCAAAAGAACGTGCAGCAATGATTCCAACCTGAATTCTCTTTATTTAAAATTTTAGTATGCTTGGGTATACTTTTATGTCCCTTATTCTCAGCTTTCAGCATTTCCATCTGAGTACAGAGGAATTTTCAGACAACACGCTCAGATAGCCAAAGAGCTCTTTAGCCAAAGAGCTAAACCAACCAGGCACTGGGGACAACAAGGAAGACAAAGCAGAAGGTAGGGCTGTACCTCTGGGCAGGTGTGGAGACATAAAGCATGTGGCTGCGCAGTGAGCTGGGCCTGGGCCTTGCACCTGTGGCTGGTGGCAGGGGAGGAGCTCAGTCTACACCAAAGAATCCTGGGGAAAAGCCACAGCATGTCCACCTTTGACTCTGTGAGCAGCACTTTCTTTGGCAAGGCTCTCTGACCCCCATGGGAAGGAGATGCTCAGAAAGACCTATTTCCAAAGGTGAGCTGGGGGTATTAATGAGCAATCCTCCTTCCCCCGCCCCAGGGACAGCTGTGAGAGTCGGGGTTGGTCCTTTGTGAAGAGGGGGTGTGCTTTTTGTTGGGGAAAAGAGCTGGGATTGGGGGGGGGAGCAGTTTCCTCCTGCGCAGGAGTCGAGGAAGGCCCTTGGAGCAGAGCAGCTAATGATATCAGTCTTCCTCCTCTGGATCCACGAAAGGTGGAGAGGATGCTCCCAGGAGTGACGTCTCTTCCCAGAGGACATCACAGTCAATCGTGATGAATGTATTAGTTTCCTCTGGCTGCTGTGACAAATCACCATGAACGTAGTGGCTTAAAACAGCACTGATTTATCCTCTTACGGTTGGAGACTAGAAATCTGAAATGGGTGTCAGTGAGCTAATAGTAAGGTGTCAGCAGAGCTGGGCGCCTTCTGGAGCCTCCAGGGAGCATCTGTTTCTTTGGCTTTGCCACCTTCGAGAAGTGGCTTGCATTCTCTGGCTTGTGGCCCCATTGCACCCACCTCTACCTCATTTGATAAGTCTCTTCCTCTCTGATCCTTGTGCCTCGTTGTCTCAAGATCCTTAACTTAATCACACCTGCAGAACCCCTTTTGCCACACAAGACAACACATTCCCAGATTCTGTAGATGAGGACGTGGGCATCTCTGGAGTGGGGGTATTGTTCTGCCTATCACAGTCATGTTGGCAGTAGGACACACTTCTAGAGTAGGCTTCCAGAAGTATGTGACAGGAGCCAGATCTTCCCCAGTCATAGTGAAGGCCTCTGATTTTCCCAGGTGTTTACATGGCTTGGAAAATATTCGTCATGATTTCTCCCTTCATCCTGCTCAAATAGACTGACTTCAGCCAGGGGCTGATTTTAATAAATATTAACGGCATTATTTCTCGAAGTTGAGAAGGATAGTCATTCCCTGTCTCTCCTCTCCTCCCTGCTTATCGGCTCTCAACGCCCACCATTCCATCCTAAATCCCAGCACCCTGGCAGGCATTCAGCAGTGAACAAGATGTTGGGGTGAGAATTCCAAGGAAGGCAGTGACACACACTCACTATAGAACACTGGCCAGGAAGGATGACAGGCCCAGTCCATTCTGGTATGAAAAAAAGTTGCATGTGTGGGTGCTGTTGGCATAACAGTGATAATTTGCCTCCTAGGCCAGAAATATCTGCCACCAACATTGGAGAATGTAAGAGCTTTCTAAAGAATTACCCACTCCATCCCCGCGCCCTCTAGACCTTCACAAGCCACGTGCAGACAAGCATGCTTCTGGTCCCTCCAAGAGAACTGCACGTGGAAAGGATAAAAACAAGAGCCAGCAGATTAGCCATGTTTGGAATGGAAATCCAAGGTCATGCCTCCTCCCAAACAGCCAAATCCTGAAAGATTATAAACAGGCTTAAGCTGCAGCCAGATTACCACCTGCCTATAGTAGGAGTCACTGGGTTGTCTTGAAGGCCAAGACCCAAATGATGATGGGACAGGAAGGGCTATTCCAGGAAGCAGCTGATCTGTGTGTGCACCAGACCAAGATGCAAGCTGAAGGCATGAATAAAACTCATCAGGAGTTTATAACAAATGTGGGTACTGGTTGTAGAGCTATTGCTCCAACATGCATGGGCATGCGCACACACGCGTGCGCACACGTGCGCGTACACAAACACGTGCACACACACACTGCTAATCAAACCAAAGTCAGATGCTAATATTGAATGAGTGGCCTTATATGTGGGGGCTGGTGACACAACAAAAACCACATATGAAAGGCATCAAGACCAAAAATACGGCCCTAGTGAGGAAATCCAGGCTATGAAAAAAATGAAAAAAGTTTTCCGTGTTCCCCAAAGACTGGCTCCACTGATGGACAGAAAGAGTCATTTGCCAGGCACACTAGAGTAGATGGTGGGGTAGATTTCACTCTCGGCTGTCACCCATCTGGTTTTCACCTGGATCATCCAGATCCAAGTTCATGTTCAATCAACTGACAACTCTTATACTGAGTGCTCACGCTACTTGTTAAGAGACAGTGTGAATTAGTGGAACGTAACCTGATTTGGCACAATTAAAACTGGTTTAAAGTCCTGTCTTATCATTTCACAGCTGTGTGACTTGGCCATTTAAGTCCACTATGTCTCAGTCTCTTTACCTCTATGATGAAATAATAATACTTCATAAGATATACATTATTATAATCAGATTTTAATAATTAATTTACTAAACCTAAGAATTTATTAGTATTATTATTATTACTACTTTGGCTACTTCAAAAGGCTGATGAAAAAATAAAGTAAAAGTTTTTATCCTACTAAATGTCATAAAATTTATATGCTACTATTACAGAGAGAAGTAATTTTTCGTTTCCAGATATAGAATCTAGTTAGGTAAATGTGATACCTACAAGAAATTTTTAAAGAGAAAAACTGTCTTTGGCAAACTGTGAGAGATTCCTGTAGTCAATGAATTTCCTGATTCCATGATTCCATTATGGTACAGCCCAAGAATAAAAATGAGAAAAGTATTTGTTAGAAAAAACTGCAAAGGGACACCTGGATGGCTCAGTCAGTTAAATGTCTGACTCCTGGTTTTGGCTCAGGTCATGATCTCGGGGTCATGAGATCAAGACCCATGTCAGGCTCCACACTCAGTGTGGAGTCTGCTTAAGATTCTCACTCTCTCTCTCTCTGTTCCTCCCCCCTCCTCTTTCTCTCTCTAGAATAAATAAAATCTGGGGCACCTGGGTGGCTCAGCTGGTTAAGCCTCCGCCTTAGGCTCAGGTAAGTCCTAATCCCAAGGTCCTGGGATGGAGCCCCACAATGGGCTTCCTGCTCAGCAGGGAAGCCTGCTCCTCCCTATCCCTCTGTGTGCTGCTCCTCCTGCTTCTGCCCTTGCTCTCTCTCTGTCAAATAAATAAATAAAATCTTTAAAAAAAAAAAGAAAAAACTTCAAAGAGAAGATCTTGAACAGGAGATAGGAGGCAGAAAGAAACTGGGAGAATTCCAGAATGTGAGATTTATGAGCCAATTCAGAGATTAGTGTGAAGTAAATCTACACAGTCTCCCAGTTTCCAGGAAATTCCATCACATTTCAAACCCATGTAAGACCCTCTCCTATGAACCATGACAGTGAACACTACGACAATCCACAAAAACAGGTACATACCTTTTAATAGAGCACTTTCACTTTCAAGAACTTATCCTGTAGATGTATATGTATATAAATATGTAAATAATATTTAGAAAGATATTCACTCAGCCCCTAGTTTATATACTTGGTAGAAACAGAATTTAAAATCTAAGAATATAATCAAAAAGGCCATCAATAGGGGACTGTGATGCATCCACACTGAAATATTTCACAGACTCTGTAAAACATAAAATAAACGATAGTTCCATTTGCACTGATTTTGAATGATTGTCAAGATTTATTGTCAGGTGAAAAAAGGAAAGTCTAGTCCTGTGTGTGCAATATGCCACCATTTGTGGAAAAAAGAAAAAGACCATGCACGGTTTGCGTGTCGATGCGTAGATTGCGGTATAAAGGTAGTCACTAGTAACAGATTAGGATAGAGGAGCGAGAAGGGAGACATGCCATTTCCTCATGTGTTCCCCATTCAAAAATTACTTTACCAGTATTATCTAGTGACTCAGTGTTTTCAGAGACTCCAGATAAATTTCCACAGTAGCACTTCGATTTGGGAAGCCCTGATACACAGTGTTCCCTGAAGAGCCTCGAATTAAAATTGCTTCCAGGTAGATAACAATGCAAAATCAATTGGTCCAACACAAGATCTAGTCCAGCCCCCTGTGGACCTTAGCGATTATAGACTAAGTAAGACTGGACATACAGACTGCTAGACACTGAATGGTGTCCTCCCTCCCAATACGTATATTGAAGCCCTCACCCCCAATGGGACTGTGTTTAGAGACAGAACCCCTAAGAAGATAATGAAGGTTAAATGAGCTTATAAGGGTGGGACCCTAAACCTATAGGATCGGTGTCCTTAGAAGAAAAGGGACAGACAGCAGAGCTCCCTCGCTCTCCACCATGTGAAGACACTTCGAGAAGGCAGCTGTCTACCAGCCAGAGAGAGATGTCTTTCCAGAGAACGCATCTCTGCTCTAGGCTTGCACCGAAAAAGAATACCATTTAGTCTAATCCGACTGGCAAATTGCTAACCCTTTAAGCGGGACTGCTGCATGCAGCACGTGACGGCACTCTGATTTGAACGGGGTGGCTGGCAGCTTATAACCCGGCCAGATGTGATGCGGGGGTGGGGGTGGGGCCGGGGAGGTGGCGGGAAGACTGGCAGAAGGCAGCTCGGGCAGAGAGACCGGGCTCCCTGCCCTGGTTCCAGCTCGGTCACCCCGAGTAGCTCGCCTCTCGCCAAGCCACCATTTTCTCAATGAGGGAGTCAGCTTTTTTCAAAGGCCTCTTTAGTTCTGATTTTTAAGCTCTTCACCGAGCGCTCTTTATATTCCAAAAGGGAAAGAACATTACCTCTGGTATTCGCTACTGATACACCGAATGCCTACAGCACTGCCATACTAGGTGCTTAAAAGATACTTGTTAAGAGAATGAACCAAGTGGCAAGATTACCACTACGCTCTTGAGTGGCTGTTATTCATTTAGGAGAATCGATTCTTTCTGCCCTGGGGAGAGAGATTTCTGGAGCAGACACAAAATTACATATTACTTATTTGGCCAAGTATAGATGGTAAGACTAAAAAATTAGTTAAGGACTGAACTTTGAGAAGGAGAGAAAGGGCCATGGGAATATTGTTAGAGAGTAAACACATTTTGCAAAATAGTACCACAATGGGTGCTCACTTGGAGGATTAATTTATGCCATGAAAGAGAATATGTACCATAGAGCATAATTCAAGAGAGTCTGGGGCAGAATCTAGGATGCATCCCCCCAACCCCCCATATTGATTATTACTGGACTACCACCTTTGTAAACTACCAGGACCTGTTCCCTTAAGTCTAAGGGGACTTATGGCATAGGGAGTGAGAGAAAGAAGACAACTGCCTTGAACTCTCTTTTCTCTCACCTTTCCCATTGCTTTGTTCTACTTCAGTAGCATCCGCCATATTGCAATCCCTACCGGTCACTCAATCCCCAACATTCACACATACCCTGGCTCTTCGCACCACAGCATAAAGAATCTAAGTGAAGGGGAGGAAGGCCATGGGACATCCATGTGTGAACATGTGTGAAACATGTGTGAAACATGTGTGAAAAAGAGGGATGCTGCAAGATTAAGTTTTCTTCTCTTCTACAAGAAGGGAGTCCTGGTGAGAACCACAGGGGACCGGAGTAACAGGCAGCTCAAACACTAGAGCCTTGGGAAAGAGCCTTGAGAAAGCCATCCTACCAGGTTCTCTATGAAACTATGCTAAGGATTTTAGCCCCACTCTTGCCCAGCATTTGTTTCTATTCTGTTCCCCTTCTCAAGGTTTCCTCACTCTCTCTTCTTCTCCAGCTCCGAGTCAGCCCTTGTCTTAGACCACCAGAAAAACCTCTAGCTGCTTCTATCTTATGATAGCCTGCAGATAAAGGAAGCCTACCAAGATCAGGGAAGGGAAGAGTGGAAGGAGTGGGCTTGTGTATCAGAAACTGATTAGGATTCTGAATTCAGTGTCTCAAAGACACATTACACTCGGTGCAGTGGTTTTGTACTGTTTTCAGTTCATCCATTCAACAGCATTCAACCAACATCTACTAAGCATTTCCAACATGCCAGCCTAGGCGCTGGGGCTATAATGATGGTGAACAACAAAAACAGCAAATACATGTTGCCTACTTTCATGGGGCTTATGGTTTAGTGGAAAAGACGTGAGTAAAAAAAAAAAATCTCTACCCATAAATATACAATTACAAACTGAGATAACCATGATAAAAAAAAGAAATGAGGGCACCTGGGTAGCTCAGTCGGTTAAGCGTCTGCCTTCGGCTCAGGTCATGATCCCAGGGTCCTGGGATCGAGCCCCGCATCGGGCTCCCTGCTCAGTGGGAAGCCTGCTTCTCCCTCTCCCACTTTCCCTGTTTGTGTTCCCTCTCTTGCTGTCTCTCTCTCTCTCTGTCAAATAAATAAATAAAATCTTTAAAAAAAAAAAAAAAGAAAAGAAATGAGATTCTTTGGAATGTTCTACGAGGAGCCTGAGGTAGAGTTGGGAGTCAGGAAAGGCTTTCCGGAGGACTGACACGAAAGCTGAGCTCTGACAAATGAGTAGGAGATTTCTCAGCAGAGGCAGGGGCGAGAGCAGAAGGAAAATGATGAGGCAGGAAATTATAACCCCCTTGAACTTGAAAGTCTATAATTTTCTACATTATTCAGATGAGGCTAATAGCATTATGTCTGAACACTTTCTAAAAGGCCACTAGTGAAATACACTTGTAAGAGGTTACAGATCCAGGTGAGTATGGAGACAGGATTCTGATCAGTGACCCCTGTGTCATCAATTCTGTCTTATAACAACTTTTTGTATGAACTACATAACTGTCCTTGGTGGGTTATTTTTTTTAAGGAAGTTGTCTTTGAGACATATGGACTTCAAAAGTTATTGCCTTTGTGATATAGCCATGAATCTTAGTTGTCAGAAGAAATTGCTTTCTACCTGGTATTGAAGAGGCACTACAAAACTCTGCTCCCTATTCTTCCGCCTTCAGGTCTGAATGAATCAATAAATCAGCGACTCCAGCAGATGACTTACTTTTTTACAAAAAATGAAAGCTCAAGTGAAAAAGTAAGAGGTTTCTGCCCCAACAAAGAGCACAAGCAAAAACCCTGTGGCGAGAGAGAGCACGGAATGTTCAGAGAGTACTGGAGAAAAATGGGTAGATGAGGAAGTAAAATCGACAGGGCTCGTAGGGACATGAGGGAGGGCTGATGCCAAGAATGAGATTTCTGACCTACACCCCCGACAGGGGAGCCACTCTTTGATTTGGGGGTGGTGGCTGGACATGGACAAAATCCAAATTTTGGAGAGAAGACATGGTTTTTTTTTTGGACATGCTGAGTCTGAGGTGACTTTCAGCAATACGAACAGAAATACCGTGGTTGGATCTGTGAAAAAGTTCCGAAGGAGAGAAGCTGTCAGACTACAGGTGGTACCTGACGCATGGACGGGGACAAGGTTGAGCAGGCTGGCGGCGTAAAGAGAAAAGAGAAGGCAGCCTGAGATCAAGCATTGAGCAAAGCAAAGGAGAAAAGAAGCACCCATGAGACAGGAAATATCTAGCCTGCCATGACCAGTGCTGTAATTCTGCCTGGTAAGAGAGGAAGTATTTTCTCAGATGCTAGAATTCTAGGACAAGTAGGCTTCTTTAAGGAGGTATGAGAGCCTAAGCCCTGTGCAAGATACTTACACTGGAAAATTTCCCCTCGATTGCAGGTAAAACCTACGAGAAATAAGCTTATACTAGAATGGGAGTTGACCAACCCACCTTACAAATTAATTTTTGGAACACAACCCATTTGCAACTTAAGTGCATCATGTACTATGACAGAAGGACACATCTTATTTTAGTTACATCTTAAATATTGTGAGGAACAGAGTATTTTTTTTCTAATAGCACTTTATTCCTGGCATTCTGCTGTCATTTGAATATCTATTTTTAAAAACCCGAATGAAGAGTAAGGAGGACTGAGACATAGCTACATTTCTCCACTCTTTGTGAATCTTGCTTTTGTCTTTGTCAGATCTGTGGTTTCCTGTCAGCTAATCAGATCCTGCCTTCCGTGTGGCAGCAGGAAGACCTGACCAACACGATCTCTGGTTAAAATGATGTCTGGCA
>CM052899.1:72286326-72365834 GCA_028534135.1 Potos flavus | reverse complement strand
CAGCTTATCCACACAGGGGAATGGTGTAGTGGTAGTGACAGTCTTCTATAAAGACTCTGAAAATACTCCTCCTGGAAAATGAAAGGCCACCAGGCAGAAATTTGGGGGACCCAAGTTCATGTCTGGGTTCTGCCCTTATCAACCATGTGACTTTGGCCTAATAAGTAAATGTCTCTGAAACTCATCTTATTCCTAACTATAATAGGTGGACTGCATAAATAACCTTTAAAATTTTACCCAGTTCTATAATCACATTTTTCTTGTGTTTCAGTTGATTTTTGGCAACTTTACTGCTCCCATTCACCTTGGGTACTTGAAAGGCCATCTGATTTGTCCTTTGTGTATTTAAATTTTCTTATTTTTTAAAAAAATAACTGTGGATATTGAATTAGAATTCCTCAACTGTTTAAACAAAATAAAGACTTAAAGCTTTTATTTGACCAAAGGCAGATTCAAACAGTGATATAGTTCCCACTCCTTGGTGTAATTAATAAAATTAACAGAAGTCAACGTTGTTTATATACCTCTTTCCATCTAGGGCTTAAAAAGTATAATGTGAGATAAAACTCAGGTGGGAATGTGAAAACACCCTTCCCATTAAGGTGCCAAAGAGTTTGGCATAACTCAGGAGGTTTGGCATAAACTCAGGCCTGGCTAATTCCGAATCCCATCTTCTTTCCAATATACCAGTTTGACCTCAGGAGAGCTAGTTAAAGACTGGAAATTCCTTTAATTGTTAAAGGAAACATGGCATTCTATTACCATAATACCTCCATTTCTCAGCCCAAAGCCTTGCATACAGTAGGTGCTCAGTGATTAATTTGAGAAGACTCGAAGGGAGATTTCCATTGCCAAGGTCCTAGACTGAGGTCATTTAATTTGTGGACTGTTATCATGGATCAGTTACAATTCTGCTTTTATCTCATAGAGAAAATCTCATAAACCAAAATGACTACATCTTCATCTTGGCATTTAGAATGTCTGATGTTCTGATTCTTGGTATTTCAGCTGCAGAGACTTCAGGATTTGTGTGTGTGTGTGTGTGTGTGTGTGTGTGTGTGTGTGTGTGTGTATGCATGCGTCTGGCTAATCCCAGAGAGATATATATAATCACCATCTCCATTCCTACATCAAAACAGTAGGCATCCTACAAGAAGGAGTCTCCAAGTTTTCCTGAACCTGAGTACAGTTCTATTTGCCCAAGGGAAGTAAGTGAAGGTTATAAATAAAGTGAAAACCCTGAGCCATGAAGCCTATGAATAAGAATAGGGAGGTGATGCAGTTCCAGGCCTCCAACACAAATTCCAGCAGTGCTCAGCAAGCATGGCGGATTTGAGATGTACTCAAAGTTCTTTACCCACTAGGTAGGGACTTCTATTATAAGATGAATATACTTGCTCTGTAGCCATCTGCCTTGGAGTTTCAGATCCTTGAATTAGCACATAATTAAAGAAGGAAATTTCAATATATATCTGAAAATTCCATTATCAGGGGCATCTGGATGGTTCAGTCGGTTAAGCATCCGACTCTTGATTTTGGCCAAGGTTGTGATCTTGGGATCAAGCCCTACTTCTGGCTCCACGCTGGGTGTGGAAACTGCTTGGGATTCTCTCTCTCTCGCTCTTCCCTACCCTTTGCCCCATTAAAGAGTGCAGGCGTGCTCTCTCTATTAAAAAAAAAGGGGGGGGGGCTCTTGGGTAGCTCAGTCATTAAGAGTCTACCTTTGGTTCAGGTCATGATCCCAGGGTCCTGGGATGGAGTCCCGTGTCAGGATCCCTTCTCAGCGGGAAGCCTGCTGCTCTCTCTCCCACCCCTCTGCTTGTGTTCCCTTTCTCGCTGTCTCTCTCTCTGTCAAATAAATAAATAAAATCTTAAAAAAAAAAAAGAAAAAGAAAAAAGAAAAAATTCTATTAGCATCATACAATTTTTTAAAAAATCATTTGTTATCCTCCTTTGTACACTAAGTCATTTGTTACTTTTTAGTTGGGTTGGCTGTTTTTTCCTTAATTGGTATGAGTTTATTTTAAATATTAAGTCTTTTTATTAGATATACGAATTGTAAATGTCCTCTACTATGTGGTTGCCTTGTCAAATCTCTTAGTAAGACCCGATTACACATACACATTCTTTTTTCTTTCTTTAAATTCAGTTTAATTAACATATACTATAAAGTCCTTGTTCCTGTAGATTGTCTCTGTTCCTTTCAGTCTCTCTCTCCACTCAAAAGATTCCCTTTAATATTTCTTGCAGGGCTGGTTTAGTGTTCACAAATTCTTTTAGTTTTCATTTGTCCTGGGAACTCTTTATCTCTGCTTCTATTCTTAATGATATCCTTGCTGGATAAAGTATTCCTGGCTGCATATTTTCCCCATTTATCATGTTGAATATATCATGCCAGTCCTTTCTGGCCTGCCAGGTCTCTGTGGACAGGTCTGCTGCCAGCATTATTTGTCTACCCTTGTAGGTTAAGGATCTCTTGTCCTGAGCTGCTTTCAGGATTTTCTCTTTCTCTTTAAAATTTGCAAGCTTCACTACAATATGTCCAGGTGTTGACCTATTTTTGTTGATTTTGAGGGGGTTTTCTGTGCCTCCTGGACTTGAAT
The DNA here is from genome assembly GCA_028534135.1 of Potos flavus. Classification (NCBI taxonomy): domain Eukaryota; kingdom Metazoa; phylum Chordata; class Mammalia; order Carnivora; family Procyonidae; genus Potos; species Potos flavus. The sequence goes on along the minus strand of CM052899.1, from coordinate 72,363,231 downwards.
GCCTGTCTCCTTCCCCAGATTAGGGAAGTTCTCAGCTATAAAATATGAACACACATTGGTAATATAATGAAGTCTAGTTTATCAATCTTATTAATGGTTTAGTGCTCTTATTTCCAATTTAAGAAATCTTTGTGTAAATCAACATTATAAAGATATTCACCTATGCTTTCTTCTAAAAGTTTTATTGTTTTAGCTGTGATCTATCAATTTTTTTTATACAGTGTGAAGGAGGGTTCAAAAATCCTTTTCCACATGGATAGCTAATTGATCTAGCACCATTTATTTAAAAGATCATCCTCTCTCCTCTGTATTGCAATGGAGGCTGTTCAAATCAAGTGATCTTATATGTTTTGGTCTGATTCTGGACTCTCTTATTATATCACTGTTCTATTTGTCTATCCCTGCACCAATACCACACTGTCTTACTGTGACTTTATGATAAGCCCAGATATCTGCTAACATAAATCCCCCTATTTCTCTCTTCTTCAATATTGCCTTGGGCATCATAGCCCCTTTGCATTTTCATATAAATATAACATTACTTCCTCAATTTACATACACATGCACACATGCATGACATGTTTCAGATTTTGAGTTTTACAATATTTATAAACCTATTTTGACAAGATTATCATAATTAATTGGAGAGAAGTTAGAACCACAATAGACTACCAATGCATATCTAAGAAAAATGGCTGAAATTTACAAAAAATTTAAAAACTGGATAATGCCAAATGTTGCCAAGGATGTGGAGCAACTGGAACTCTCTTATATGTCCAGCATGAAACAAACTGAACCAGTCACTTGGGAAAAATATTTGACAATACCTACTAGGGCTAAACATATGCTTATTCTTCACCCAGTGACTGTACTCCATTCTTTCATGCTACTCCATGTCTGGTGCTCCCTTCTTTCTTTTGTATGCGGAATACCTTTCTCTCTAGAGTGTGAGGTTTAAAACTCTCTAGTTTCAGAGTCAGATTGACTGCCTGCAAATTGTAGCTCCATCTTACCTGGTAGGGTGACTGTGGGTGAGTTACCCTCATATATCTCATGTGGACAAAATGATTACTGTGTTTGCGTATCGTTTATGATTTTCATCTGCAATATGGTGGAGGGAGTGGAGAGTACTTACCCCCTCCTAGGTTTGTCGTCCTGAGAGGACTAAATGATCCAATCCACAAAGGAACAGTGCCTGGCAACCAGCAAGAGCTCAATAAACGTTAGCTGTCATTATTATTTTCTACCTATCGCAACGCTACCTTTCAAAGCCTACTTAGCGCAAATGGCACCAACTCCATGAAATTTTTTTCAAGAGGCGGAGGAAGGAAATACTAATTCTGACAGACACGTAGTCCCTCTCCCTCTCTCCACACTTTAATCTTTTTTTCATTCTTAATATATTTGGATTTGAATGTGGATTGCCCTGCTGGTGTTTGCCCCTCCAGACTGTGAGCATCCCTGAGACAGGAATCTCAGCTCACCTGAGTGTCTCTCTAGATCTCTGCCTGGTGCTCTGCACTTAAATGTTCAATAGATATTGGTTACATTGTATCAAATCCAATCAGGAAGGGAGACTGCTAGGTGCCTTTGAGTAATAATGTTACTGGATGTGTTTGCTTTCCAAGAAGCTTGCCATTTGGAATCGTGCTTAAACAAACAGTTGACCTAAAAGGACAGTTTTTTAGTGACCTAAGAGGAAGGCCATGAGCAGTTATGCTAAGATCCAGGAGAGTGGCTTGAACACTGGCATGAAAACACTTGGACTGGGTGGAACAATTGGCTAGGGTAAAATCTGCCATTATTATGAAAATGTGAAGTTGATAAAGATGTTTCCGATTATGATCTTGAAACCAGATGCCTTAGGGGATATTAAGATACCTGCCATTTTATTTATTTTTTTTTAAGATTTAATTTATTTGAGAGAGAGAGAGAGAGCACACGTGCATGAGCGTGAGCCAGGGGAGGGGCAGAGGGAGAGGGAGAGACTCTCAAGTAGACTCCCCACTGAGCGCAGAGCCCAACACAGGGCTCAGTCTCACAACCCTGAGATCATGACACTGAGATCATGACCTGAACTGAAAGCAAGAGTCAGACGCTTAAGCGACTGAGCCACCCAGGCATCCCTAAGAAACCTGCAGTTTTAAAAGAGAATTGGATTTTCATACACTGGGCTCAGTCTTCAGTTTGGCTAGAAAGCCTTGGACTTTTAATCCTGCAGTTTTTTTAATTTAAATTCAATTAATTAACATACAGTGTATTATTAGTTTCAGAGGTAGAGGTCAGTGATTCTTCAGTCTTATATAACATCCAGTGCTCATTACATCCCATGCCCTCCTTAATGTCCATCATCCTGTTACCCCCTCCCCACCCCCCTCTCCTCCAACAACCCTGTTTATTTCCTATAATTAGGAGTCTCTTATGGCTTATCTCCCTATATGACTTTGTCTTGTTTTATTTTTCCCTCCCTTCCCGCATGGTCCTGTTTGTTTCTTAAATTCCACATATGAGTGAGACCATGTGATAATTGTCTTTCTCTGATGGGCTTATTTCACTTAGCATAATACCATTTTTACTTACTCAGATTGACTCTAAAGGTCAATTTGTGCTAAAGGCTTTGACTTTGCCTGGAGACTTATTTGCAAAAATCCATGAAGTGGAAGAAGTTCTATCTCAGGGCACCTGGGTGGCACAGTCAATTAGGCGAACAACTCTTGGTTTTGGCTCAGGTCATGATCTCGGGCTCATGGGATGGGATCCTGTCATTGGCTCTGCGATCAGCATGGAGTCCACTTAGGATTCTCTCTTTCTCTCTCTCTCTCTCTCTCCCTCTGTCCCTCTGCTCACACACTCTCTCTCTTCTCTCTCCTCTCTCCTAAAAGAAAAAAAAGTTCTATCTCTAGGGCTGCCCACTTTGAATATTCCCAGGCAAGAGTACAAATAGGGGCTCATACAATATGTGTAAATATTTACTAGATAAACATTAAGGTAACGAACTGCTACACAAAATACGTCTATTGTTCCACCTTCATAAAGACCTGGAAGCCATGATCAAATTGAGAATTCCTGGGCTCCTCATACTTCCACAGTGGCACCTATAGGCACAGGACTTCCCTTTGCTTCCCAGCCCCAGCTGTCCCTGATCTTGACGGGCTTCCTGAACAGGTGGGGCAGCCCAGCCCACGTGTCCAAGTTCCAGCCACACCTGCCCACAAAGGGCTGGCGCCAGAGACAGCATGGTCTACCTTCTGGAAGATGGACCTAAGAAAAAGGGCTGTTGGACACTGGAAAATAGTTCTGGGGTCCTGGGCTTTCTAGTGTGGTGTGGCCCCTCCCTTGCATTGTGGACAGGGTATTGGGGAAAGAAAACCAAAACAAGGTTTTCTAAAGTATGGGGTCCTCCCGCTTGGGTCTAAGGGTAATACCAAAGCTACTTAAATAATATGCATAATGATGGAATATTTTTATCTCAGAGTATTCTCAAACCCTTATTTCCATGAAATATTGGCATTCCTGAACACCCATATTATAGTACTAAACAAAATTCTGGTGTTATTCTCTTCTCCCCAATGACAGAAAGCCTTGAACTTCAAAGAATTTGTTGTATTAGTAGAACATAAGTAGTCACCAAAGAGCAAGTTATTTTACTTGGGCTTTTTCCCCACTGTAAGTCTGAAAGCCATGGACTTGGTGCCACTTCTGCCTCATTCAGAAGACAAACAGAAAACTGAGGATTTGCTTTAAACCCAAATCATAGGGCGCCTGGGTGGCTTAGTCGGTTGAGCATCTGCCTTGGGCTCAGGTGATGATCCCAGGGCCCTGGGATCGAGCCCCGCATCAGGCTCCCTGCTCAGCAGGAAGCCTGCTTCTCTCTCTACCTGCTGCCCTCCCTACCCCATGCTCTCTCTCTGTCAAAGAAATAAATAAAATCTTTAAAAAAAATAAAATAAAACCACATCATAACAGGCCTTCATGGCCAATAGGAGGATGGGTTTTTATTAGTAAAGGCTCATCAGAAACTCTCTTCTCTACACATTTAAACGGCACGGTCTATGCCCACTCCATATTTTACTTCTCAGAAACTCGGATGTTAGAACATCAGATTTATTTACTTACTCGTTCTGAGAAAAACCAAAGCTATAACATACTATCCCAGATATCTCCCTGTCAGGACATGCCTAAATAACTCAAAAATAAGCTTTGAAGTCAAATAGATTTGATTCCCATTTTAGGTCTGTCATGTTATTATTGTGTGACACGGACCCGGAAAACACCATGAGGACCACATGTTGTAAGGATTAAATGGAATCATTCATGTAAAAAGACTTGGCACATTGCCGAGACGCTCCATGAATATCTGTTATCTTCTTTCCTCACTATTTCTCTTCACTGCATTCAACTCAAATTTTTCAATCATCACAAAAGTAGATGGATCGTGATAAATCAGAATATAAGCGACTTCCATTCACTCATTAGTTATAAATTCTGTATTAGGACATATGATACTAAATTTCAGATTCACATGCACAAAAATCTCCTCAGCATGAAAGGAATTTTGGAAGCTAATCAGAGGATACACTCGGTGGTTCTGAAGAACAAAGAACATTCTTGATATTAAATTGAGCTCCACGATTTCATATTCTCAGGTTATAGCTGCATTCCTGTTAACCTCGTTCCTTTTTGCACATAGCTACTCTTTTTAGAAATTACTTTTTCACGAATCCCTGCCAATCACATCGGAGTTATTGTGAAACAAGGGATCTTTTCTTTCAAATATCCACATTCGAATCCTAACATGGGGCCCGACAAAGAACTAGGAAAGCTCCCGAGGCAGCTGCTTCTCCCAGAGAACTGTCTGGAAGCTGTCTGCAAACAAGCTCTGAGGCCTCCCCACCCCGGGCAGCCAGAGCGGAAGTCAAGCTCTCTATCATAGACATGATACTCTGTGTGGAAAACCCAAAAGACTCCACCTCCAAATTACTAGAACTCATACAGCAATTCGGTAATGTGGCAGGATACAAAATCAATGCACAGAAATCAGTTGCTTTCCTGTACACTAACAATGTAACTGTAGAAAGAGAAATTAGGGAATCGATTCCATTTACAATAGCACCAAAACCCATAAGATACCTTGGAATAAACCTAACCAAAGAGGTGAAGGATCTATACTCTAGAAACTACAGAACACTTATGAAAGAAATTGAAGAAGACCCAAAAAGATGGAAAAACATTCCATGCTCACAGATCGGAAGAATAAACATTGTTAAAGTGTCTATACTGCCCAGAGCAATCTATACTCTCAATGCCATCCCGATCAAAATACCAATGGCATTTTTCAAAGAGCTGGAACAAATAATGCTAAACTTTGTATGGAAACAGAAAAGACCCAAATCGCCAAGGGAATGTTGAAAAAGAAAAACAAAGCTGGGGGCATCACATTGCCTGATTTCAAGCTTTACTACAAAGCTGTGATCACCAAGACAGCATGGTACTGGCACAAAAACAGACACATAGACCAGTGGAACAGAGTAGAGAGCCCAGATATGGACCCACAACTCTGTGGCCAACTAATCTTTGACAAATCAGGAAAAAATATCCAGTGGAAAAAAGACAGTCTCTTCAATAAATGGTGCTGGGAAAATTGGACAGCTATATACAGAAGAATGAAACTGGACTATTCTCTTACACCATACACAAAGCTAAACTCTAAGTGGATGAAAGACCTCAACGTGAGACAGGAATCCATCAAAATCCTAGAGAAGAACATAGGTAGTAACCTCTTCCACATCAGCCACAGCAACTTCTTTCAAGACACATCTCCAAAGGCAAGGGAAACAAAAGCAAAAATGAAGTTTTGGGACTTCATCAAGATAAATAGCTTCTGCACAGCAAAGGAAACAGTCAACAAAACAAAGAGGCAACCCACGGAATGGGAGAAGATATTTGCAAACGACACTACAAATAAAGGGCTGGTATCCAAGATCTATAAAGAACTTCTTAAACTCAACACCCAAAAAACAAATAATCAAGCCAAAAAATGGGCAGAAGACATGAACAGACACTTCTCCAAAGAAGACATACAAATGGCCAATAGATACATGAAAAAATGTTCAACATCATTAGCCATCAGGGAAATTCAAATCAAAACCACATTGAGATACCACCTTATACCAGTTACAATGGCAAAAATTAACAGAGTGGGGCGTCTGATCCTGACCTGGTGGGTTCACCTGAAGAGCCTGGCTGAGAAGCCATAGGAATTCAGTGTCTGCGTCCCTAAATGTAATTGCTGGGTCTCAATGGGTAAATAAATTAGCTTTCTGCCTGTTCTCCTCTTGCATTGTAATATCACAGTATTTTGTGTTTGAGTGTGCCATCTCAGCAAAATGCAAAAATTCACATGAAAAATGGAGACTATATATATATATATCACGAAAAGGTGTTACAGCTTTTTATTTGTAAATGATGCCCTACTTCTTTACTAAATACCCTAAACAACCTAAAACTGCTTGTCACAAACATACCAATGTTCTATTTAAAGGAAATGGTGTCGGGACAGGTAAATTTCGGTTATTTTTGTCTACAAACAATTCACAGCAACATCTCATTGAGGCACTGCAGCACTGCTCCCTGCTAGGCTACTGTAGTAGAAACTTTTGGGGGGCCAAGCGGAAACCATTTTTTTTTTTTAAGAAATGGAAGTCCTCGCTATTTGCAGCATACTACAATCAATGTTTAAAACATTTCTAAGAGCATATGAAAAATGTCACAACGTCGTCAGAGTTTCTGGGTTCTTTTTCATTGAAAGTGAATCCTGGGGAGTCTGAACCACTGCTGAACTGAGCTGTGACAGCTGCTGGGAATCCGCTGGGTTGTTGATTATGCAGATGCATTAAAAACACACACAGAGGGGCGCCTGGGTGGCTCAGTGGGTTAAAGCCTCTGCCTTCGGCTCAGGTCATGATCTCAGGGTCCTGGGATGGAGCCCCGCTTCGGGCTCTCTGCTCAGCGGGGAGCCTGCTTCCCCCTCTCTCTCTGCCTGCCTCTCTGCCTACTTGTGATCTCTCTCTCTCTGTCAAATAAATAAATAAAATCTTAAAAAAAATAAAAAACACACACAGAAGCAAATCACCGGGACAATGAAGAACCCGGATGTGCCTTGCCATTGGGATAAAAATTTATGTTTCCCCAATAAATCTAAGGATGATGTTAAGAAGAGGCTCTGATAGTGTAAATGCTTTGTTGAGCTAATGCCCACCCCTGCCATTTTTTAAATGATATAATTTCAGAAGGAGAATACAGTGGATCTTCAAAGACAAACCTTGTGAAAGTGGTTGCTAGAAGCAAGAATGATGAAAGTGAGAGAAGAGAGCAATCTACAAACTTTGCTTACGCTCTGCTCTTCCACCTCCTAAAGACACCCTTTGTGACCCCTGTGCAACACCTTCTTACGACCCCGCCGGGCCGCCCACCCACGGAGGGACACACCGTAAGTGCTACCGGCCTGCCCACGGCTCCCGGGGCTGCCCTTCCACTTCCAGTCCTTGAAAATCCAGCTCCATTACTCTTGCAATACCTGTTTCTGTACCTCCTGCTTTCTTGGGAGACTTGGTCACACTCCCTCCTTGGACATTTGATGTCATATGATGTCCCCTGACTGGAGGCATTACAGGGTCTTTGTATCTGTATGTAGATCTAAATCTTTAATTTGACTCAGAGGCAGCAATACAGAGGAGTGCTTAAGTACTTGGTCTCTGACGATGGACTCTGGCTTTGAGTCCTAGCTCCAACGTTTTCACAAGCTGTGTAACTTTAGGCAAGTCACTTAACTTCTCTGTGCCTCTGTTTTCTCATCATACAGGGAGAATAACATCGCCTAACTCATAGAGTTGTGCGGAATAAAGGCATTAACACACATAAGAGCACTTAGAATGACGCCAGCCACAGAGTAAACACGGAAGGGCTATTAGTTACTATTTTGGCACCAATGGCTTCTTTGGCTAGGAGGCATTTTGTCCGCCATCTTCTGCCTCTAATCCGGTGCTGGCTGGTCGAGTCCCTGATCTCTCACCATCTCCCCACCGTAAGGGGTATCTTGCGCCCCCACTGTGGATATTATGCCGCTGACTCCCATTTCAACGGTCAGTATACTGCCCAGAAGACGGAGAGGTAAAGAAAGGGAAGTGTGCCAGCCCTGGGGTGGGGGCGCTCAAACTCCTTACCTCACCTCATGTTCAGGACTCCTAGGAACCCGAAGGCCACCGCTGGCCCTTCTCTGAATCGTGACTGAAAACAAATCATCTGTAAAAAGACATCTTTGAAACAGCTGGAGAAAATGGAGTATGCATTTTCCAGGGGATACTGTGTGCCCGAGGATACTAAGAACGTTTAATTTTCTTAAGTGCAATAATCTCAGGGGGCTTGGGCTTGCATAGGCCTCAAAATGCACTTATTAGCCAGAGACCCATATTGAAGTAACTAGAGGTGAAATTATCTGATGACTGAGATGGGCAAGAAAATATTCCAGCACACTTCCACCTCCTGAAAGTGTGCGGTGGATGGATGATACGATATTGGTACGATTTTGCTAATTTTTGAAACCGTGTGCTGGTAACATGGGTTGCTATTCTTTCTATATTTGTAGTATATTTGAAAACTTCCATAATAAGAAGTTTCTTAAAGGAAGGTTATCTCGGGGACGCCTGGGTGGCTCAGTCAGTTGGGCGTCTGCCTTCGGCTCAGGTAATGATCCCAGGGTTCTGGGATCGAGCCCCACGTCGGGCTCCCTGCTCGCGGGAAGCCTGCTTCTCCCTCACCTCCCAGCTCAGTGCTCTGTCTCTCTCTCAAATAAATAAACAAAATCTTTAAAAAAAAAAAAAAAAAAAGAAGAAGAAGCAGAAGCTGCAAGTAAGGAAAAGGTCCCTAGAGGCTAAATACCATGCCTAAGGTCACAGAGTCAGTATCCAAAGTTCTTTTGGGTTGATGCCAGTTGCACCCCCAAGAGAGGCTCTTCTAAGTTGTTGATGCTGTTTTCTTAATATCAAAATGTCTATACCTACAGGCGACTGCTCGCTTTTCACTCTAGGCTCTGAGGAAATGTTCCTTTTTCTCCAATGCTCAGCCTACAGAGAAATACCTGTTTAATTCTACTCTTCTTTCTTCCAACACTGTTAATGCGACCTCTCCACGGGTCACCCCCCTTCTGTCAAGGTCTCCCTATTGTGAAATGGCCTTTTGGTGACCATCTCATCCCTCAGTCCACGGCTTTCTCCTTGCATCCTTCCCCACCAACATGCCCGACACCTGTTTGCTCAGCCTTCACGATGTGTTTCCCGTCCCCGCCACTCGAAACAACGGGCTTCTCAAAGGTGAGAACACAACCTAATTTCCACATCACTGGGATATTCCTCAGTTTTCACCCTGCTCAGTATCTCTGCAGCTGGCTGACGACCCACTCCTGCTTGAATCTCTCTGTGCTGCTTTTCCTATCCCTGGGCCTGTCCTGCCTCTCCTCTCCATCTCTGATTTCCACAAAAATTTTCTCCACAAAAGTCTCACAGTTCAGAAAAAATCTTAGAAATCGTCTAGTTATCTCTTCATCCCATGCATGGGATACTAGGGAAAAAAGTCAACACATGCAGACATGTTTAACAAACTGTAGGTACCAGGGGAATGCCATGTCTAGCATGGATGAGGGACAGAAGCAGAAAAATGTTCACCTTTAGCCCAGAAGGCTGACCTATTGCCCACATAGCTCTGATAAGGATCAAATACATGCCGGTTGCCACATTCTTTTTTTTTTTTTTTTAAGGATTTTATTTATTTATTTGACAGAGAGAGAATGAGATCACAAGTAGGCAGAGAGGCAGGCAGAGAGAAAGGGGGAAGCAGGCTCCCCGCTGAGCAGAGAGCCTGATGCAGGGCTCGATCCCAGGACCCTGAGATTATGACCTGAGCCAAAGGCAGAGGCTTTAACCCACTGAGCCACCCAGGCGCCCCCAGTTGCCACATTCTTAAAGGGCCTCAGGACTGCCTGTGTATCTTACCAATAGTTAATATCGAACTGAATGATAAGCACCAGAGAAATTTTGTGAAAGTAGTGTTATGTGTAGAAATTCGAAGAAATATTTATGATCCAACACTCCGTGCATATGCCTTCTCCCTTCAGCACTAAGCATATAACGACCGGCCTCATTCAGCAAACATGCAGTTCTTTCGGCCCAAGGGGCCCATCCCGTGCTACTTAAATAAACTTTCAAAGTTGCACCACACAACATCTCGAGAATTCTTTCTCGACCTTTGCACTCCACGACCCCTCAAGAGCATGATCTAGTTCTGTATTCCATCCGCTTGCCGGACGTCTCCGCGTGATTGTTACTCAAGCCCCTGGACTTAAAATACCTCAACTGGAATTTATCATCTTTCTCAGAAACCAGCTACTTTTCTCAACACTCCTCCTTCCGTGAAGGGCAACGCTATTCTTTTAGTCAAGAGGGCTTAAGATCTTGGAATCATCTTAGACATTTTTTTCCTAATAGGATTTATTTTTTAGAGCAGTTTTAGGTTCACAGCAAAACTCAGTGGGAAGTGCAGAGAATTCCCACACTCGCTCTCCCTTCACCCCCAGGCTCCTCCAACGTCAACATCCCCCACCACAGCGGTACCTTTGGTAACAACGGACAAAACTCCGCTGATACAGTATCATCACCCAAAGTCCACAAGTCCACAGTTCACGTGACAGCGCCCTCTTGGTGCGGAACATTCCACAGGTTTGGACAAATGTATGAGGAACGACATTTAGTGAGTACCACGGTATCCCACAGGGTCGTTTCACTGCCCTCAAAAATTCTCTGTGCTCTGCCTGCCTATTCATCCTCCCTCTCTCTAAACCCTTGGTAACCACCAATCTTTTTACTGTCTCCACAGATTTAGCTTTTTGCCTTTTCCAGAATATCATATAGTTGGAATCCTACAATGTGGCACCTTTCTAGAGGGTCTTCGTCGGTTAGCAATATGCACTTAAATTTCCTCCATGCCTTTTCGTGGCTTGAGAGCACGTTTCTTGTTCATGCTGAATAATATCACACTGTCTGGATGGGCCACGGTTTATTTATCCATCCACTGACTGATGGACATCTTGCTTGCTACCAAGTTTGGGCAACTATGAATAAAGCTATTGCAAACATCTGTGTGCAGATTTTAGGCCCTTTTTTTAATCCTCCATAAACCCCACATCCAATTATAACAATTTGTATAATGTTGAGGGCTTCGATACACTTAAAATGTACTATCTCATTTGCTATAGGCGTTTGAACTCCTTAACTACAAACAGGGAGTACGCTCAAGCTGAGAAGGGCTCATCCAAGGACATGTAGCCTTAGCAGACATATGGAAGCAGAGATAGAAGGAGCAAGGACGTGAGCCCCAGTTTTTCTCCTTTAAACAACAATCTAGTCCCGCCAAGCTGCCAAGTCCTAAGTTCTGTGTCTTGTACTCACCCTCTCCTTTTCATACCCACCATTACCGCTGTGGTTCACGAAGGATGCTCTAGCATGAACCCACAATGCTCTCCTCTTCGGTTATACATCTCCTGGTCTAATTAAGCCTTAACCACTTTACACAGTGTCTAAACGCACCATACCATCTCCTCCCTGCTTGTGAAGCCTCGGTGTCTCTTTGTTGCCTCCTGGATAAAGTGCAATGTCTCGCCCTGGCTCTCAGAGCCCCACAGCCCGGGTGCCCCTCCTCCCTCTGATCCCTGTGCATTTTCTGTATCATAAATAGTCATACCCCCAACCTTATCCATTATCTCAAGGGCTGGCTGCTGCCATGGGTTCCAGAGACTAGGTAGTGCAGAGAAAAGGGTTCCCAGCCATCCTCTGCCTGCCAGTGTAATCACGAAAGGATTCAGGGCAAGACAAGACGTGCAAGTCACTTCCCCAGCATTCTGCATTTGTACTCATGCATACATCTTTTCTAAAAGTGGCAAAACGGGAACGCCTGAGTGGCTCAGTTGGTGAATCATCTGCCTTCGGCTCAGGTCAGGATCTCCGGGTCCTGGGATCGAGTCTGGCATTCGGGCTCCTTGCTTGGTGGGGAGGCTGCTTCTCCCTCTCCCTCTGCCTGCTGCTCCCTCTGCTTATACTCTCTCTCCCTGTCTGACAAATAAAATCTTTAAAAAAAATCCTAAAAAGAGTGGCAAAATGGCCACTAAAACTAGTGACCCCATTATTTGTTGACTCAAAGAAATGAAGTGGAAAGGGTAGTAAAGTCACTGAAATGTTGCACAGGTCTTTTTCCTACAGGTTGTCCTAGTAATGTAGCACTGTTGGGTTTTTTTCCTCCTATTTGTCTCTGGAGTTACAAAAAAATCCTTTGAAGGCAACCTAACAGCAAAGAAATATATAATAAAATGACTTTACACAAATCATGTTAGGAGAAATGCACTGTAATGAATAAAGTGAGTTCGGAATTTCCTAAAACATAATTTCTAGCTCTGTATAGACCACGTTAATATTTTAATCTTTACAAAGAGACACAAACACTTGGATCTCAGAATATAAATAAAATCAATGGTCTAGAATGAAAAGACCCATGTCAAATGTGAAATAGCTTGTAATCATCAAGAAAATAATTTTAGGGGTGCCTGGGTGGCTCAAGTGGGTTAAAGCCTCTGCCTTCGGCTCAGGTCATGATCTCAGGGTCCTGGGATCGAGCCCCGCATTGGGCTCTCTGCTCAGCAGGGAGCCTGCTTCCCCCCCTCTCTCTGCCTGCCTCTCTGCCTACTTGTGATCTCTCTCTCTGTCAAATAAATAAAATCTTAAAAAAAAATAATTTTAGGTATTTGTGGCTGATGCCTTTCTAGTTATCTATAATTGACTTAGCATTATTTGTTCCAGGTATGAAAAAGACACTTCATTTATTGTGCTTTATAACAGTCTTTGACTGAAAGACTATATTTAGTTCTTATTAGATAAAGAAAATCATCAATCATATCACTTTCAATGTAGTGGAAATTTTATGGTAAGAAAATCTGAAAACAAGATACAGTATTTTAAGGTGACTCCTCAAGTGATCGGGGTTGGAGATTAGAAATATGTGCTAAATTTTCATCATTAGCATCACACCTCTCCCACCCCCCACCTTCCATATTTGCCAGCATCTGTTTATGAACTAAGTATGTAAATATCTGCCATCTGAAAATGTGCATGAAAACCTTTTCACATTTCCAAGCCTGGTAAGAGCAAATGACTCTTTCCTGTGTCTTTAATGTTAACCAATTCAAATGGTTTTCTGAACAATAGATATGTCAATTATAGAAAGTTCCAGCAGCAAGGTTACTGACTTGGTCCTTGATAGACCCTCTGAAGGTGACAGAGACCTTTAAACACATAAATGGAATAGTTTGGCATTTTATGGTTAGGCTCCACATTCAGCTTGTGAGACCAAATGAGCCAGGCAAACTCCTTGAATTACCCATAAAGTACAATATAAAGGGTTGGTTCATTTAGACTGTACCACTTGCTTGGCAACTTCATCACTTTAACTCTACGCCCTTCGTTATTCAGCTTATTTATCCGCAAAACACTCTTTTCTCTTTGGCACTGGAGATTTTTTTGGCTTGTTGCTTTATTTTCATTTTATTATGTCTTATTGGTCAATGGCAAGAAAAATTTCTTAAAATCTTCCATACCTACATTTTGTAGGCTTCTCTGTGTTAGGCTTGACTGCTCTATTGCCTATGGTGTACCCCCCTCCCCAAACTATTTGGTCAGTGGGAATATTTAAGGATATGTTTTTCTTCTTTCCCCTCCCCAAGCCCCCAGTAAATAAGAGCTCCATCTGGGTAAAGCTATATGCACGTGTGATGTACCTCACGTTCTGAGGTAAAGTCATTGGCACAAGGGCATTAGGCTGAGGGCCAAATGGGGGCTGGGACCCAACCTAATCTCTACCGTCCGAGCCTTGTGGCCATGGAGCACCTGCTCGGGGAAGTTTTTGAATTCTCCCAGAGGTAACTTCCTAAATGCTCTGGTTCTAGAAAGCGCTCCTTCTTTGGTGTGTTTGTAATGCCGCTTCCCCCTGCCTAGGGACCAAGAGGTTGTGGGCGTCTTCACCCTAATCCTTCTCAACCGTCAGGAGCATATGGCAAACCCTACGGGCCACGGCCAACCATACAACTCCTGCCTACTCAGCTCAGCTGGACAACCACAGTCAGGCTAAGACTACAGCGTGGGTCATTTCATGACGTGGTTTCTTTTCAGAAGTTCCTCATGATCTCGGCTGCTTCAGGTGATGAGATTATAGAAGAAGATCCAGGGACAGCTGAGGAGGCGATTCTGGCTAGACCAGACCCTGCACACTGGCCACAAAACCAGACACACACTGCGGTTCAGCTGTCCCAAGTGGATAAACCTTCCTCAGCCTCTCAGGGTTGCCCGCGTGCTCCAGCAAAGCACCGCCATTTTGCTCACGAACACTCCTGACTGACATCAGAATCTGAGGGGCATAGAGGTAATGGAAGAAAAGAGACATAAATCACCAAATGTGGCCCTCCGCTTGGTTTTCAGGACTTTCACATCCAGCTAACCACGGAGATAAATGGACAATTCCTTGCCTGTGCACTGGAACACTGCACGTATGGATGGAATCAGGAGGCCATCTGATGAAAGTTACAGATAATTCCACTTCAAAGATCTCTGTGCTTTCCATTTTCAAATGCTTTAATCATGGGGCCCATATGCCTGCGCCTGCAATGCAGCCCGCTGGGGGGAACAGATGTGTCTCATTGTTGCAGGTAGAAGCTCCCCATGTGGGAATCAGGCTATTGGTAACACTCTGCGCCAAAGCCCATCTGCCCCTGGTGCCCCATACCCACGGTCCCCGCAGGGGAGAAACTATAAATGAAATAAACGTTTGGGGCAGACCTCAAAAGGGAACATAAGAGACCTTAGCTGAGCGATACAGCTTGCTAACAAATGCTGCTGCAGCCAGTGCACGACTGAATGTGCGTTGCCACTCATGCTCTGCTCTTCATTGAGCAGATCCAGCGACAGCAGCTGCAGTGACTACAACTGGGGGCCCAGCACATGTGCTTAAGATACGGGTGCCAATCGGAGAAAATAAAGGGCATCGAGAGAGAAAGCCTCCTTTATAGAGGCGGAAATGGTCTCTGGGGACAGTCAGCTGGTGCACAGTTTGGAACCAAGGCTTATGATCCTTTGTACTGGGACAATAGCTCTCTAGAGCCTCAGATCTCATAGCTTTATCATCTTTCATGAGGTTACTCCCCCACTCCCACCCCCACTTAGAGAACATATGGACTTTGTTGGAGGGGTTATTGTAGAATATATAGAGTGACAGAGGCAAAACACGGCAAAACACCCTTAAGAATGTCACATTACTGGCTCAATGGCTACGTGCAGATGGGAATGAGCTGACGCCTCTGGAAACTGGTTGGCTGGCTTTGCCAGCGGCAGCTCATTTCTCAACCTAAAGGCGAAATACTATTCAGTGACCAATCGAGTTTAAACATCCCGGTATGAAACAAACACATTGGACTGTTTGGTGTTTTCTGAATTCTAGCACCTTCTTTTTCATTCTGCATAACCAAACAACAAATGAATGAAAGATGATGTAGGGAAGCGGACTGGCTAAAATGTTAGAGAAAAAGTAAGGATCAAATTGAGAAAGTTTTTAATTGCGTTTTTGAGATCCCTCAAGTGCTTTTCATTATAGATCATGTCAAAGCCTTTCTGCAGCACCTAAATAAAGCATGACGAAACCATGGAAGACTATTACTGAAGACGGGTGTGTTTTTCTACTCAAGTGACTGTCAAAAGCATTTATCCGAACTCATTTTCTCCAACTACAGTCCACCTAAATTTGCTACACTCCAGTGAACTATATTTTATTCTCTCACCTCACAGTCCCTTAGCTTTGAGAATCTGGTCCATGATAGATACAGCCATCATGGGAAAGTGTTTGTATATATTGTAAGTCTCATCATTTATATGCCAAGTTTAGGAATAAAGAGAGACAGTTTGCGTGTACTACGTGCCTTCCTTTATTCAATCAGTATTTATTGTGTACCTAGAAGGCGCTCTAGTGCCGACCAACAGAAATTGGGGAGTCACAAATGAAATTTAAATTTTTCTAGTAGCCATATCCTTTTAAAAAGTAAAATTTTAATATGTATCCAATCACCAAAAATATAATTTCGATATACCGTCAACATAAAAATTGAGATACTTTACATTTTTTATTTATTTTAATTCAATTAGACAACATATGGTACACCATTAGTTTCAGAGGTAGAGTTCAGTGATTCATCAGTTGTGTATGACACCCAGTGCTCATCACATCACGTACCCTCCTTCATGCCCATCACCCAGTTACCCTATTCCCCCCCCACCTCCCCTCCAGTAACCTTCAGTTTGTTTCCTATATGTAAGAGTCTCCCACGGTTTGTCTCCCTCTCTGATTTCTTCCTTTTCAACTTTCCCTCCCTTCCCCCATGATCTTCTGCACCTCTACATTCTTTCTTATTCTAAGTCTTCAAAATCTAGTTTGTATTTTATACCTTCAGTGTCTCATTTCACTATCTGCACTCAAGTCCTCAAAGGCCTTCTAGAGCTAGTGGCTCCCAAGCTGGACAGCATATTTCTAAACAGTTTGTGCTTTCCTGCCTGTCTTACTTATTTGCTTTGTTCTCTCTGCCTGAATGATTTTATGCTTCATCCAAATATCCACTTGCTCATTTAACATGTATTAAACCTTGATTATGGTCACTTATAAAATCCTAAGATGTTTTTGCTATAACAAATATTCTTTGAAATAAATAGCTAGGAATTATAGGAAAATTTGAACCAAAAAACTAGTCAAGGGGAAGTGGCAGTAACTGGGCTGCCAATCCCGATGGGTTGGTCCTAGGCATCTGAGAAGTCACGTTTCCACATAATGAAAGTGAGGCTTGACAGATGCTCGAGACATGAGAGTTGAAATCTGTCTCTAACAGTGGGACCACAGAGTGGTATTCCCACAGTAAAACAGGAAAACATCCTCCCTCAATCATAGAGGAAGACAAGAATAAATGGGGGGGGGGAATCTCTTAAAATTTATGTCTATGGATCTCCTCCCCACTTAGGCTTGAGGTTCAAATTTAAACTCCTGTGTATATTCCAGTAACTCCCAGAAATACTGCTGGATGCTTGGCAGAAGCAAACACAAAACAACTCATGGGGAATATTCCTCATCCCAGGGCACACCAGATCATAACTGGTTAAGCTCACGATATATGTAAAACCAAATGAGAAAACAGCACATCCTGGGCAAGAGTTAGCTGGCCCAACAAAGAGTAGGATTTCCCGACAGGAGAATTGGGAAATAACTTTTCCTTTTTTCCACTCTCTCACGTCCCAGCCCGCAAATAATCCAGTGGTGGTAGCGAGGAGGAATTGCAAGAGCCTAAAACTATCGAGGGAAAGTCTCAAAAAATTCTGATTCAAGAAAGTCTCAAGAAATTCTGATAACAGAAATATCAAATAGAACCTGTAAATGCACTCACAATATTAAAGTCATAAGGGGAAGTAGCAAAAACAGGAGAAAAGAGCAAATTTCATGAAATAAGAGCAGGCAAATTAAACCAAATAACTAAATTATACTTGAAATGGTGAATATTGCCCTTCAACTTAAAAAAAACCAAAAACAAAAACAAAAAAAAACCTTACACTTGGGCTAAACCCTGACTTCTAGTTTAGTTTGAAGAGAGGGTTAGTGAACTGGAAGAAAATGATTTAGAACTCCATAACAAGAAACTACCACTTAAGAATTATGTTGAAATAAGGATATTTTTAGGCACAAATTTAGTTTACCACTCAGGGACGCATGTTTTTAAAAAAGTGCTAAAATATATTGTTTAATCCACCATTTAGAATAGGAATAATAATAATTTATTTGGAAGATATAAGAAAAAGTAGACCTAAAAACAGTCATAGAGGTGGGAGATGACTGGTCTCTAAGAATAAGATGTTTATTGGCTTTACACTTTAAATCGTACATACCTTTAAAAATTTTAAGAGTAAAATTAAAAATTGAAATACTTTTTAAAATTTTATAAACGTGTAGAGAGGAACGAGGAGATAAAGTAAACCCAATCACAACATTATAGATCAGGCGCTGTAAGAGATACTTGGAAACCCCAGAATGAATAATCAAGGGAAAAAAAAAACCATATAGCTTATGAATAAGAAATGTAAGGAAATATTTATGATACACTGAGAAAGGACACAAAGTGAGAGTATGTTGAAAGAAATTATCTATCCTGCATAGAGCAATCAGGAAAGAATTAGCAAGGACCCTAGAACAGCCCTGATAGAAATACAAGACACGTCGGGTGTGTCTGTGGTCCCATGTGGCTAATGGCAATCGCACTGGCTGCCACTGGCCTGGAGAAGCAGCTTCCAACTTAATGTTCTGTGTATCCACGTGCTCAAGGACATTTAGGTGGGGTGTACATTATATTTTCTGTGTTCAAATTAGTTTGGTAAATTCCAGGATGACAAAATTAAAGCCTAAGCTGCAGAGCTTCTCAGAGCCTTTAATATGTATACACCCCGCCTCCCAAGAGGGAATGTGGTATGCACTATAATGTTTCACAAATGCATTTGCCCACGTAGTACTTTTTGTCTGCTGCACATCTGATAAGGTCTCCCAGAGAAATCTGCTATGGAGTATCACTGAGAAACTCTGATTTCAGTCATGTGGAAAACTCGAAGGAACTGGCAGGATTTAAAGTTGGAAACACAGGCAAATGTCAGATCAGAATCTTACCTGATGGGCTAAGAAGTTCAGATCTTGAAATAGTAAGCTCTGAAGGCATTGGAGCAGGGGAGTCAGGGGTAATGCCTCTGAGTTTCAAATGCAGCCAAATAAAGCTAAAATGTGTTATGGCTGCCATTCCCTAGACCAGAGTTGAGAGGGGTTCCTTATGTGACTTCCCTAGGGATATGGTCAGATGTTTTCCCCTAGTTAAACCCAGGCAAGGCTAACTTCTTTCTTGTCAGCTGATCACACAATCATTCTGCGTCAGGGGGCCTGCTAACTGAGAAGAGAGGAGGAAAAAAGAAATCCCCAAACTGAAATGAACCCAGGTCACAGAGAGGTTCCCCCCAATTCTGGAACCAGTTTAGTTCAAAAGGAATTAGACCGTGCTCGTAAGCCATAATAAATAACAACATTCTCTGGAGTACATGACTGATAATTAGGATTGGGGCACTCAGCGTTAGATGACAACTTCACTTTTTCTGAAAAATGTTTTTTTTTTTTTCAATAGGTCATATAGTCACATTGTTCAAATTACACCCACACGTACATGCACCCCCTTATACAATGAAAGCTTCAGTTCTGCTCTCGGCCTAGCTTCCATCACCTATGTAGCAGAAACTGAGTAGCTGGTGTCTACACCTGGTTCTTGTCTTGGCACACAGCTAGACTACATTTCCCAGCCTCTCTTGCAATCAGATACACCATGGAATTGAGTCTCGGTCGTGGGCATATCCCGTGACTTCCCTGTCTGGCCCGTAACAAACTCCTCCGCTCATCCTCCCTCTTTTCCCCTCTGCCGGCTGAATGTCAACACCTACAGCAACCTGGGCAGCCATGTAAAGAAGGTGAGGCCTCTACCAACCTTAGATCCTGGGTGACAGAGGAGAGAGCTCTCCTCCCTGCCCCCACTGTAGTGTCTATGTGGATATATTCCAATTGCTTTAACCAGTCCCTCAGTCATAGATTTGGATTAGACATTGATTTTTTTTCTTTTTTCTTAACATATAATGTACTATTTGCCCCAGGGGTATAGATCTGTGAATCATCAGGCTTACACATTTCACAGCACTCACCATAGCACATACCCTCCCCAATGTCCATAACCCAGTCATGCCATCCCTACCCCCCCTACCCCCTGGCAACTCTCAGTTTGTTTCCTGAGTTTAAGAGTCTCTTATGGTTAGACATTGATTTTTTTTTAAAGATTTATTTATTCGAAAGAGAGAGAGAGAGAGGGAGAGGGAGGGAGGGAGAGGAAGGAGCAGTAGGAGAAGGACAAGCAGACCCAATGTGGGGCCTGATCCCAGGACCCTGAGATCAGGACCTGAGCCGAAACCGAGAGTGGGACGCTCAACCCACTGAGCCACCCAGGTGTCCCTAAACACTGATTTTTAACCCACCCCGTGCTAGTGTTCTTAAAGATCATTATTTAATGAGCTTAGAATACTTTTTTGTCCAATCCTGCTTGATTAAGATGTGTATATACAGCACAGAGTAAATCTGACAGGAACTTCAAGTTAGAATATAACAGATGACAAAGGACAAGGCTGAGAATACTCTGTTGCTGATAAACACACTGTTGAAATCTCACTTTGCATACTGAGTACAGTGTGGGGACAAGCTGGAACCCAAAATCCCCTCTGTAGAATTAATCATATTACTGCGGAGAGCACCAGACAACTGCTCCATTCAAATCTTACTGATGTCATATGAAAAAAGGCTGATGGGTTCACATTTGGCATTCATTGAGAGGTAGCGGCTGGAATTAGTCAGAATCCTTGATGATTAATCTTTGATATGCATGGCCACAAATGGTGGGCAGTCACTTAGCCAGATGCTTCTTATGAATCCCGCTAAAGGACCGGAGCATGGCTCAGAAACCATTTGCTTAGTCATTTAACTAGAGTGTTTGCTTTTGCCAACGGCTTGACAGTTTAAAAAAGAATAAAAGCCTGTTCCCCACTGGAAAATTCTGGAATTTTGCCATAATCATTACATACAGTACTCTTAGGAAATTCCAGCTTTATGGCTCTTTCGACAAATGGAATATAATTTTACTGTCAGCAGAGAGCACTAAAAAAACAAAGTAACAAAAGAAAGCAACAATGCAGCACCATGCTCTTTAATAACCTTCTTTAAAATTAAATATCGATTATAATTTTGCAGTTTATTTTCAAACTAGAACTGTTGAGTATTTGAGGCTTCGGGCTTCAGTGTTGGTGTTGGGTTTATGGTGGAAATGAAGTGCTTCTTAAATTTAAAAGACTACAAAATTCCCAGAGGTAAATCTTGACACTTCACTTTATTTCCTATGTTTCTCAAGAATGAAAATACCATTTCAAATAAAAAAATAAATAAATAATAAAAATTTAAAAAATTTTAAAAACCCTTGTCGGTAATGCTCATATCCTAAGTATCCAATTATTTAGTGGACTTTCTTTGATATGATAACATTAATTTAGGAAAAATGCAACATTGGCAATTAAAAATAATATTAATATTCACCCAAACCAACATCATTTATTAAGATATGCCACCATCATTGATGATTATTTGCTGTCTCTGTGAGTACTTAGGAAGCATTGGATTCTAAGACTGGATATGCCCTAGATATTTTCACAGCTATTCTTACAGTTACCCAAAAGCTAGCTGCATTTTAATGGAGAAGATGACTATATATAACTCATGAACACATTGATATTCCCTGAGATGAGAGGTTTTGCAGAAACCAGAGAACACACTTATTTCCTTAAAAAGAAAGGCAAACATTTTCCCTGGATTCTATCCTGGTTCCTTAGTATGTCATTCCCTTGAAGATTCATAGAAACAGGCTCCATCCCCACGTAATGCCAAATATCTTGAGATTGTCCCTACTGATACAGTTTATGTTTTCTTAGGTACCATGCAAGAGGCTACACAATTCAAATTAGACACCCTACTTCGCAAACTCAGGGTCAGGCACACCAGACTTAGGGCAAAACAGTCTCTCTGCACCTCCCCCTTCAACACTTTGTTCAGTTTATGGAGACCTCAAATCAGAGCACCCTACTTTACACACTAGTACAGTCACAAAAAGGAATATGCGAAGTATTTTTTAAATTAACCCTTCAGTATATAGAAAAGTAGCAAAATATTGCCCTTACTATTTTTAGTGGTTTAATGGAAGTTGGATAACCTTAACGTGGAACTGGACCTCATGATCAGTATTTATCTGGGTAGGAGAAATTCCTGGCTATACAATAACAGACCAAAGAGAATTCCTGCACAAATTTGGGCATCAGATGTTAAATTAAAGCCAGTCTTATCAATCCACAGAGTGAAAAGGCAAACTATGGAATAGGAGAAAATACTTGCAAATCATATATCTGATAAGGAGTTAATATCCAGAAGAACTACAACTCAAGAACAAAAAACCTCAATAACCCAATTAAAAACTGGACACAGAACCTGAATAAACATTTCTCCAAAGATGGTATAGAAATAGCTAACAAGCATAATGAAAAGATGCTTAACATCACTAATCATTAGAGAAATGCAAATCAAAACCCACAATGTATGATCATCTTATACCCACTAGGATGGCTACTATAAAAAGAAAGAAAGAAAACAGAAAATAACAAGTGTTGGTGAGCATGTGGAGAAATTGGAACCCTGATGTGCACTGATGGTGGGAATGTAAAATGGTACAGCTGCTTTGGAAAACAGAGTGGCAGAGTCTTAAAAAATTAAAAATAGAATTATCATATGATCCAATAATTCTACTTCTGGGTATATACCCAAAAGAACTGAAGGCAGGATCTCAAAGAGATATTTGCATACCATATTCATAGCAGTATTATTCACAGTGGCCAAGAGGCGGAAGCAACTCAAGTATCCATTCACGAGGAAGAGATGAATATGATACACAACATACAATGGGACACTATTCATTCTTAAAAAGAAAGAAAATCCTGCATAGGCTACAACATGGATGAATCCTGAGGACCTTATGTGACGTGAAATCGGCCGGTCCCAAAAAGACAAATACTTAATAATTTCACTTATATGAGGTATGGGACAAAGGAGAAGGGTAGTTGCAAGGGGCCAGGAGGAGGATGGGAGAATGGGGAGTTACTATTTAACGGGTACGGAGTTTCAGTTTTGTAAGATGAAAAAGTTCTAGAGATCTGTGCAACAATGACGTAAATATATTTACTGCTACTCAACTGTACACTTAAAAATGGTTAAGTTGGTAAACTGCATGTTGTTTACCACAATTAAAAACTACAAAAACAAAACAAAACACAGCCCTTTGTGCCGGTCTAAGAAACTACAGTTCTGGGGCGCCTGGGTGGCTCAGTGGGTTAAAGCCTCTGCCTTCGGCTCAGGTCATGATCTCAGGGTCCTGGGATCAAGCCCCGCATCCTGCTTTGCTCAGTGGGGAGCCTGCTTCCCCCTCTCTCTCTGCCTGCCTCTCTGCCTACTTGTGATCTCTCTCTCTCTGTCAAATAAATAAATAAAGCCTTTAAAAACAAACAAACAAACAAAAAAAGAAACCACAGTCCTGAAAACCCCACTAGAATCCTATGGTTTCCTCAAAGGCAGTGCTAGTTGCTTTTCAGCAGTTCAAAGCTACTTCAATGAGGTAATCAAAGTACTTTTTACTTTCGCCAACTCTCGCGATTTAACCCAAAAAGCCACAGTTCCAGCATGTTTTAATAATTCTGTGAAGTTTTTGTTAGGCACTCTTCCTTCCAAAGCTGAGTGAACAACGAAAGACATAATTGAAATTAGCTAAGAGAGTAGAGCTTCAAAGTTCTCTCTCTCTCTCTCTCTCACACACACACACACAATAACTAAATGGGAAGAATCCTCTCACATTTTATATGTGTTATTAAATCACCACGGCATGCACTTTAAATATCTTACAATTTTTTATGTCAATTATCCCTCAAGCTGAAAATTTTTTTAAAAAAGGACACAACTGAAAATATTTAATCCAAATCAGATGTCCACACTGGCTCTGGAGAATGGAGAAACTGACTGACCCCCGCCCATCTGTTCTGAGCCCTCCGGGTACAAGCCACAACGCAAAGGCTCCAAATCCGAGCTGCCTTCTGCTGCTTCTGGGTCTACAAGGCCACGCACATCGGAGTCCTCAGCACAGTCTCCCCCGAGAAGAATGCCGTGGAATGTTGAGTGGATAAATGGAGAGGATACAACAGAAGTTCATTACACATTTAATATCCGTGGGGAAACATGGATGTATTGCTGAGTGCCAAGTAACAAAATAAATCGAAATCCCACAGAATGGCACTATTAGGTCAGGAGCCAATGCTGGTGACAGAACACAGCATAATAAGGCAGTGACCTTCATTCATTACTCAAGGCTGCATCCCTGCTCTGAGCGAAGCTCCTTCACAAGACCATGAATCTAAGTACACACGAGCCTTGTAATGGCATATATGGTGCGAGGTAGTAAGCAAGTGAACCTTTAGAGCCTAACAAAAATAAATATGATAAAGAAACACACAAATGGATGTAGGAATGTAAAATCAAAAATGAAATACAGGTACAAATACATATGGAAACAACGTAGTTGGTCTGTACTGAAGGAAAGAATTTAAGATATTTTAATAGTGTCACTTAGTTGACCACACATTCTTCTTTGTCTGTTTACATGCAAAACACTGTACCAACCACAGGGCCAGGCCAGGGACACAAGGACAGCTAAACGACACAACACAATGAGGCAGTCAAAGGAAGAGCTTCATCTTTGGGTCATACGTGAGGATGTCTTAGTAGGTCTAAGAAGCATGACAGTTGAGAGAGGAGTGGAAAGCCAAGAAGGCGTTTAGGACTAAAAGAGTATCATAAAGCTGTAAAAGTACATCAAGAGAAGTATATATGGAGAATACTAAAGACCTATGGCCAAAGACTAAGGAACAAGAATGAATACAGCATCCCTTCCCACTGTAGCAATATTTTCTTGTAAATTTTGCATGTGTGGCTGGGCTAGTCTTGCTCACTGCTGTGCTTTATAGGTTTCCGAATAGAACAGGTGCTTGAAAAGATCTGTTGAATGAATCAACAAAAAATGAAGCTAGACAGACAGTTGTGGGGCCAGACTATGACTGCCCTTGAGTATCAGGCATTTTTTAAATAGTATAAAGCATGTAATCTAAAATTTATAAAGCGCATAAATAGTATAAAGCACATAATCTAAAATACCGTAACCATTTCTAAGGATACAATTCAGTAGTGTTAAGTATCCTTACATTGTTGGGTGGCGTCTCTAGAACTTTTTCATTTTGAAAAACTGAAACTCTATCCCCTTGAACAACAATTCAGTATTTGGATTTTGTTTTGTGGGCGATCATGTATTTCTGAATGTTTCTGAGAAGGACTCCCGCATTTTGGGAAGTAACCTGTAAGTAATGCTAAGTAATGCTAAGGGTGTGTTAGACTATCATTAGGTTACACGAAGGGGGTTAGTGAATCTCTATTGTGCACTGGCCACATTTTATATTTCTGATTTTGTAAGGAAAATCCCAAATGCAACATATTTGTTGGAATGGATGATTTATAAATTTATCTGGAAAATACTGATAATGCTTGGTCGTAACACTTTAAAAAAAAATTCTTTAAAATACTAACCTAAAAAAATAAAAATAAAAATAAAATAAAATAAAATAAAATAAAATAAAATACTAACCTAATACCAAACAGTACAGCACGAAGTAGATTACAATTAAGAATATGTTTATCTACTGAAAGGCCGTTAGCCCTCCAGTGTTGCAAGTCATGGATTGCAGGTTTGAGGATTTCTAACAAGCACTCTGTTCCCTACCAGTGAGTCTCACGCTATCACTCTTCCCTGCTCCTGGCCTTGACCCAGTATTTAGCACAGATGCATAGCCTTTCATTTATTTCTTGCATGCTGTTCTTTAACAGGCCATGACAAGAAACATATATGGTGGTGGATTGCGGAAAATTATAGACTGGTTGGCTGTCCTTACTTATTTTAATGGCTACAGTATCTTATTTCTTTAAAAAATGTGAATTTTTTCCACTTAAGGTTTTTGTTTTGAGTAAGATCACTTTTGCTTATCATCTTCCTACTAAATCACCCCTCAGCTTTTTAGAAAGCATACGTAGCACCTATAAATTTATTACATATCGCTCAAACAGGCAGTATTAACCACTCTATTTTAAGTCAGTATGTCATCACTGAAAAGACTTCAAGAAGCCAATGAATATTGTTTAGGGGGAAAACTTTAATGTAAGAATAAGCTAATAACAAGAGAAATCAATTTCATTAAAAGAATTTGGAAGAAGACAGGAAACACAAATATAATCTGATGAGAACATTAGACCTGCATTTTCTTCTGAAGGAAATGAAATAGTTTAAGAAGTTTTGGAATTTCCAAGTTAGTTTGAAGCCATTTTAGTCCCAGTTTCCCAATAAAATAATATAATTTATTTTCTTTTTTCATCATGTAAACAGAAGCCTGAACCATTTTTGCAATAAACTGTTGGATCAAAAAAGGCATTTTTCCCAAGATAGAAAGTTAAGGAGCTCAGTGCCAAGGACTAAATTATTTCCAGCTGTAAAGTTGATTTTATTTTTCCTGGGAAAGCCGGTATTAGCCGAATTCAATGCCATTTTTTGTGATATTTAAGAAAAGACAATCAGTGCAAGATTAACCATGTAAATCAATTAGTGGGCATTATGTACACTTATAGAATTAACAACAGTCATAAAAAAAATTTAAGTTCCTACCTAGATATATCTATGCTGGAGCCAACAAGCAATCACATACGCTAACATGCTGAAATACAATTATTCACTAAGTACTTACAGTTCGTAAAATTTAAATTGTATACAAAATGATTATAACACATGAGAGAAGGGAGACTCTTCTGTACCTCCCACCCTGAGAAATCTGGGACATTAGGTCAGTCCCCACTGTGCTCCAGGTGAAGAGAATACTTGGCTGGTTTTCAGGTTCCAGAATAAAAACTTCCCCCAAAATAGGGAAGACAAAGACTTCCCTCAATCTCTGGGAAAACTGCAGGAAACAGTTGGGGTACATATTTATATATACTCTTGGATATTCCTTAGAACAAGACCTTCGGTGGTACCATTTAAATATTTTCCACCTTGTCCAGAGGACCTCGTCTAAGAAATCAAGAGATAAGGCTGAAAAATTAACATAGCTGGCAGCTTCTTTTGATGTTAAGGTCTGAATTTTTGTGTGTTCTCCAAATTCACATGCTGGAGTACAAAGGCCCAATGTGATGGTATTAGGAGGGGATTATCAGGTCATGAGGGTAGAGCCCTCAAGAATGGGATCAGTGAAGAGAGACCCCACAGAACTCCTTAGCTAATTCTACCAACTGAGGATACAGGACAAGTCGGCAACCAGGAAGAGGGCCTTCAGCCTGCCAAGATGGAACCCTGATCTCCAGCCTCCAAAGCTGGGAGATCTAAATCTCTGTTGTTCATACATAACCCAGTCTGTGGTATTTTGTTACAGCAGCCCAAACAAACAAACATTTGGGGACCTAATATACTTTAAAAAAAAAATCTCTCATTTTGATGACAATAAAGAGCAGAGAAGTGACTTGGGATCCATACGAAATGGCAGGAGGCATCTGGAGAAGCAGTGACATTGGCCACAGAGCAGAGAGAATTGTGGAGGTCACTTCTACTCACTACAAGTTGAGGACCTCAGACGAGACCCCCCTAACCCCAGAGGCAAGACACGGGCAATGGCCTCACCCAGGACAGCCAGGCCCTCGGGGAGAAGGTGGGTGGCTTTGGGGAGCGGGGCAGGTGTTGCTTAAAGGTCTAATCTGGATGACAGATTCAGAGTCTGGGAGGTTGAGGTCTCCCATAATTGGTACCCAAGCACACCCATGACACTGCCTACCCTTGGGAAGGATGTAAAGGCCCAAGCTGTGTCTACGTGGTGGGTGGGGAATAAAGTGTACAAGTAATATTTTCAGAAAACAAAGTAGAGGCCCTTGGGAAAAACCAACGCACTTCTCCTGCTTGTGGTTAGGAACAGGTATTGGAGGAAGACGTAGGAATCTTAAGAGTCTCTTTAGTGAAAAGTAGGTGAAATTCAAACATGGAACATAACATTCTAGACACTGGTATGGAGTAAGGGATCATTTGAGACCAGTTAAACCAGTTAAAATGAGTAGACAAGTTGCTTCAGCAGGGAGCAGAGAGAGTAAGAGGAGAGGGGGAGAAAAAGACAGGGTCGGGGGAGGGGAGTAAACATAGAGTATGCAAATTCATTTAAATAAAATGCATACTTTTGGGAATTAGGTTATGGCAAGAGTACACTGTCAAAAGAATGTATTGTAAGTAAATTCTTTGAAATAGCTCCTAAAATCTGCAGAGATGGAAATAATAATATGCTTCTAACTTTCTCTTTTGTGTATAATTTTTCTGGGTCAAGAAAAAACAAATGCAATATAAATCTCTGCCTAAAAGGTAGAGCGGCTATATAATTTATTGTCCAAATCGAGTTAATTCTGAGAGAAAAAGGGGAGGTTATGAATAATACACGGGGATGGTCCTAGGCAAACTGGGGAGAGACCTCCTGAGTGTTAAATAATACTTGTATCGGTGGCTTACTACCTACGAACAGCCAGCCCTGGGGGTGGGATGGGCACAGAAGTACTGTAAGTCCTTAAATCTAAATATCCAACAAGAAGTGTCCGTAGAGGGACACATATTATACACATTTGCATATTCCGAATCTCAAATGTCTACAGAACACAGTACATGGTTTATAAAATTCAACGATCTTTCAATACTATAAAATTCATGGTAAATTTTATTATTCTGTATTTTCTCAATCAATGGCTCCTAAAAATACCATCCACCTTATGTGCCTGGGAAAACTTGTACCTTCTCCAAGGGATGGCACTTACTTTTTAAGTCACTGTTATCCAAAGTATTTATTTACCAAACAGTTTGGTAAATGTTGGCTATTGTTATAAATAATCATTTATTTAAAAAAAAAAAATGAATTGAGCGCTTGCTATGTAGTACTGAGCCTACAGCTAAAAATCTAAATGTGGTCGCTATCACTGAGAAGCTCAGAGCTCACTTAGGGAGACAGATACTCAAACAAATAATTATAACCTACTGTGGTAAGTGCTCTAACACAAGCACGTGCTATGGATAGCTTATTTAAACAGGTAAATCACAACATACTACAGCAAAGGCCATGCTGGTATATTAACTATGTGTTCGGAGGTCATGGCGGGTGGAAGCTTCAAATGTGGAGCAGGAAAAAAAAAAAGGCACGAGGGTGAAGAGATCACTTCATGATGAGGGAGAAATCCAAGTATACCATGCAAACACAAGATGACACAGGAACTACATGCGGAAATAACATCCTCACTTCAACCTAAATTATAAGAAAATTAGACCTTTCCCCTTAATACAGAGCTGTACCTGGCTAAAAATTCCCAGCTGTCAAGACTCTCTAAAATTTGACCAGGGGCAGAATTTTTCAAATATTGTGGGCCATTTGGTCTAAAAAATGTTCCATGGATTACTTTTGCTGGTCCCTGGGAAGAAAAATGAAGAAAAGAACCCCCACACACATCGGAATTAATGGAAAGTATACTACTACTTTTTTTTTTTTTAAGGTTTTATATATTTATTTGAGAGAGAGAGAGAGAAAAGCACGAGTGGGGAAGGAGCAGAGAGAAAGGGAGAAGCAGACTCCCCGCTGAGCAGGGAGCCTGATGCGGGGCTCAATCCTGGGACTCCGGGATCATGACCTGAGCCGAAGGTAGACGCCCAACCGACTGAGCCACCTGGGTGCCCCAGTATACTACTACTTTTGATAAGATGGCCAATATGATATTTACTCTGAAGCAAAGATAAGGTCAGAAAATAGAAAATAAATGAATAAAGTTTTCATTTATATTTTTGTACCTTTTTTATAAATGAATACTGCAAGTAATGTCCCTTTTTATATTAATGAATACTGTAAGTAATACATGTGATGAAGCCTTGAACCATCTGCAGAGCCACCATGGATCTAAAAAACCAGTTAGCAAGGTGAATCATCTGAGAAAATGAGAAAATGTAAGATCAAACTTATTTTCAAAGAAAAGTTCATGAAACTGTATTTTGATTACTAAAGAATCATAATTGTAGGTCTCAATGGGGTCAACCAGAAAGACACCTTTCTCTATGAAAAGTTAAAGATTCAAGAGTATGGAATCATCAATAAAAATTAAGCATGTATTTAATGAACATGTTCTGGCCATTGACATTTGCAGCTCACCTGCCTACAACAAAGCAGGGGGGAGGGATCTATAAAACTCGACTTCTAGTGACTCAGAGAAATTCTATTTACTTAGTGTGTTGAAGGAAACATTTTGCATTTGGAGACTGTCAGTCTTATTGCATAAAATGTGAGCCTCATTTTATCAAGAGAATTAGATTGCTGAAGACTAACAAAATTTAAAATCAACAAGATTAAATAAAGCCCACGTCCACACCTCCAGGCCTTTTTACTTTGCCATTAAATACCTCTGACATTATTATGAAAGAACAAACTATTAGAAAGTTTGAGGCATCTTAAAAAGTAGGTACTTTCTAAAATTTAACTAGTTTAATTTGAGTTGGTTCTCTTTCCCTGAGGCTCTATGCAAGATGAAGTGAGCCTAAAAAAAAAAAAAAATGCAATTTGGCTTCATTACTGCACATGTAATTTTTCACTGTGTCCTGAAGAAGACAAATCCTAAAATTGCTAGGAAAACAAAAGATACTAGCAATTGCCACTTGTACCAAATAGAAAAATAAATACCATCCTATAAAAATCGAACACTAAAAATCAGAGCTAACTGGTAATTTCTACGGGAGGTATGATTCTTAGCACCTACATATCGATGTTCTACTTCATTTTCTGATACTCATATATTCATTCTCCTTCTCACCCCAGCACCTCCATGCTGGGGGTGGTCATGGTGGGATCTGTCCTTTCTTCCTCATGGCCACACCAAATGCACACACTTAAAGCCCCCTCGCGGAATTTTTTGAAGTTCTTGAACCTTGTCTTCAGCATACTTTCCCAGGTAAACCAAGAGAAGAATTAAATATTTCAGAGAAAATTTGGTGGAATTGTAGGACAATCTTTTTTTCAAATTCAAAATGCGTTTCAGTGATCAAGTTATTTGAGGGAAATGTTTTGACTTATTTTTTAGCGGAAAATATAATCTGAGAATCAAATATATAGGAATACATGGAAAAATATTCAAAAATAATTTCTCTGCGGCTGCGAGTCTACAAACTTATTTGGAAAGGAAAACTGGAGATCCTCCCAAGAGATAGGTAAGTAATTAGCAAAGAAGAGAATGCAGGTTTTAAGACCTATAGAACATGGTGTGTTTGTGAAGGAGAGGACAAATCATGCAGAGAATTGATGTCTGAGTCTCTCTGATAAAGACAAGACACCAGTCTGTCATAGCAAAGAGTTTCTGGAAGGAGTTTAACTATTAACATATCAATGGGTCACTTTTCTTTTTGCCAAAATAAAACATTGACTCCTACAAAATGGCTGAGCAGAAGCATTTGTTCCAAAACGCTCAGTAGTATTAGAAGAGGGCCAATTCCAGACCACACCCTGTCAACTTCACATGATGCATGAATTTTAACATCTTTTCTAGAGAAGTTCTATTCAGGGAGACTAAAAATACAGAACTACATTCTTCTTATAAATACGTTCTTGGCATCTGAGTCAAGTGTGGATTTCTATTCTCTTCAATTGTGAATCAGACTAGCCACGGGAATATATGCAGGATGAAGTCATTTAGGGAGGAGGAAAATAGGAGGTTGGTCTGAGGGGAAAGGAAGCCGCTTCGACAGGGATGGCTGAGTAGGTCAGTGGTTGGATGGCTCCATTACTAGCCAGTTTCTGAATTTACAGAATGCAATGGTTTGATTGGTAATCATTCCTTTCTGTATTATGGAGGCGGGTCAAAGAGGTCACTCTACGGGTAAAAGTATACTCAGAAATAAAAATAACACTCATAGGAGCAGCTCGGTGGCTCAGCACCCAACTCTTGGTTTCAGTTCAAGTTCAGATCTCAGAGTCGCAAGATCGAGCCTGTGTCAGGCTCTGCTGTCAGCATGGAGGCTGCTTGTCCCTCTCCCTCTGCTTCTCCCCCCGCTCGCACACACATACTCATTCTCTCTCTCAAATAAATAAATAAAATCTTAAAAAATAATAATACTCAAAAAGATTCATGGACCACAACTGATTTCAGATTCCAAAATAATCTCCCTGCCCCCAATACACATGCAACGGTGTTAAGATTATCTGGGGAGGCCCAGGGAGAATCCAAAGCAACTAACACTTATGAAGTCCTTACGTTGTTTATATTTTCTCATTTAACCCTCAGAACATCCTCGCAGGGTATATAGCAAAGTTGAGGTGAATGTACTCTATTGATATGTATCAAGACTTCCTTCTGGGGTGCTTGGGTGGCTCAGTGGGTTAAGTGTCTGCCTTCAGCTCAGGTCATGATCCAGGGATCCTGGGATCAAGCCCCACAATGGGGTCCCTGCTCAGTGGGAACCTGCTTCTCCCTGTCCCTCTGCCTCCCACTCCCCCTGCTTGTGCTCTCTCTCTCTCTCTCGCTCTCTCGCTCTCTGTCAAATAAATAAATAAAATCTTAAAAAAAAAGAGACTTCCTTCTTTTATGTAAATTAAGTATACATAAGCGAATTAACCATATATATCAAACACACTAGAGAGGATGTCTTTTGAAAGGGGGAAGGAGTATAAATAAGCATGTTAGCAAAATGTCTTTTTAATTTTAAAAATATTTTAATAAAATCATATTCCTCTAGCAACATGTATAATCACAATCTTTACTACTTTGAAGCCCATAAGCAGAACTGAGTTTAGTGGCACTTCCTAGAAATAAATTCTATACATAAGCACTAACCAGTATCTCAAAATGTTGATCTTTGTAAAGGAATTCTGGCTCTCTATCCAAATCCTGGTAGTGGAGAAGAAATTGACCAATGTCAATTATTAACATAAGAAAATTGGATACGTAAAAATTTCAGTGGCCATTCTCATTCTCTTTGTGTCTTATGCTAAATATCTGCATAATAGGATTGATAGTTGAAAAAGATAAGGAAAAAAAATCTTGTCTTGGACTGGAAAATACTGTTTTAGCATCCAGATATAGAGGATAAAAGAACCTTAAAGCCATTTAGACTCAGATAAGGAGTCTCTCTCAACTAATCCAAATTCAGCATATCTAAAAACTAACATTTAAAAGCCAATCCTGGGGGGGCGCCTAGGAGGCTCAGGAGGTTGAGCTTCTGACTCTTGATTTTTGGTTCAGGTCATGATCTCAGGGTGGGGCTCAAGCCCCTTGTCAGCCTCCCCTCTGAGCAGGAAATCTGCTTGAGAGTCTCTCTCTCTTCCTCTGCCCTCCCCCTAGCTCGCACATGCGCACATGCTCAGATAAATAAACCTTAAAAAAAAAAAAAAGCCAATCCTCACACATGTTTTGGGGATATTTTCAAATAAAGGCAAGTTGTGAATATTGAAGCAAAATACAAGCACACGCTGTGCTCACACGAGCCTAGGATGGTCTGAACCGGACTTCGAAACTTGGAAAAACCTTGTACATCTTACTGGAGCATCTTGTGATATTTGTTTTGGTTTGGAAATGGGAGTAACGTGGTAATATATTAATATATCTATTTATAGCTATTGTTTATGGAACATTTACCACATACCAGGCAGTGAATAAGTATTTTACAAGCATTATCTCTTAATTATCATAATAACGCTATCAAGTACAGCCCAATAGAATTTTCATTTCATACACAAGAAAACTGGCAGTTTTGAGAGGTTAAGAAACTTTTACAAAGGCATTTGGCTAAAAGGTGTTAGCTCTAGGAAAGCAAGCCATGTTCTGAATAATTAAGCTCTACTGAAATTTCCCAGATCAATGTACAAGAATAGAACATAGAACAATTTTAAATCAAAATTGGAGACTTCACAGAAACATCTTGTTAAGTAGAGGGTCACACCACCCTTCAGTCTCTAACCTACACACGTGTGTGTCAGAGAAATCTGATATGCGTGGCCAAAACCATTCTCTTGAATAGATCATACTCTAAGTTAAACTTAATGAACATGTACAAGGGTCCTATTCCATTCAAAGCACTTTGCGTTGGATTCTGGGCTATAAACTTCTATAAGTCACCTCCCTGATTTCAAGCAATTATGCTGACGTAGTAACCGACAAAGTTTATTAACCCATTTTTATTTACAAAATAAATCCTTATCAAGTGTTTTCAAGTATTATGGCCACTTTAAGATAAACTCAATAAAGGGCTCTTCTCATCTTAAAGTATAAATATATTTGCAATGCATTTTATATGAAATTGAAGTTCAGCCATAGCATATTTCTTCATCAAGGTCTCCACACGAAAGGTCAAATTGAAGTAAATTACAAATGTAAAGGAAAAAGGACTTGACAGGAAAACCAAAGGGTCTAATTTTATAGAGGGAAATACAGGCAATGTATAGAAATGGGAACATTTTAAAATTACAGAAATTCTGGAATGAATTATGATCCAAAGATGGGATTCAGCACAACAGGTAAAAGGATGTCAAAATATCAGTCTGCTCTGACAGTTGATAAAGTTTTGTCTCTCTTGTAACCTTGGATGGGGACTAGGGGAATTGTATTTCTACAAAGCTTTCAGATTTTGCGTCCTACCTAAATATACCAACACTAAAGATACTAACACTCCTCTTTAAATAGAATGCATTCTTCTGTTACTCACATTCGTGACTGGACTAGAGTACATTCTTTGGTTGCCAAAGCTTGAGACAAGTTATATAAACTTGTTATTGGAGCATTCTAGGAAATACACAACCACAAGCCTGGGAGGAAGCTGCAGAGTAGTCTTTGCTTTCACACAACTGTTATTTACTGACACCCACCAGGGCCAAAATTGAAGTTCACACTTCATGAGTCATTGGTTCCATATCTTTGGAAGCATGGTGTATGAAGAATTCTTTTCAAACTGCCGACTGCTTCCTCAGCTTCTGAACATCTGTGTTGCTGAGTTCCCATGACCATTTTTGTTTTGTTTTTTGCCAGCTGAAGATTAATTCAAATCAAAAGGCAATTCATCATGCTCAGTTTTCTCCACGTTTCTTCCATTGGGGCGGGAAGTACAGCTAGATAGATCACGTGCCCTCACAAGCACTGGGCCTAGGTAAGAGGAGGTATGCCTGCCATTCCTTAGAAACAGATGTCAGGATAAAAGGCGAGATCTTGCTTATTTCACATTGGTTGCAGTACATTTTTGGATCACTTCCTTTTCTCCGGTCTTTTAAATCTTAACATTTACCCTAGACACCAATAAAACAAAATGACCTCTCCCCACCCCTCCCTGAAAGAACAGCGCTCAAACTCAGT
The DNA here is from genome assembly GCA_028534135.1 of Potos flavus. Classification (NCBI taxonomy): domain Eukaryota; kingdom Metazoa; phylum Chordata; class Mammalia; order Carnivora; family Procyonidae; genus Potos; species Potos flavus. The sequence goes on along the minus strand of CM052899.1, from coordinate 72,327,927 downwards.
TTTGCAGTCCAGACCTCCCCTGCTCACGGGAACACTGTGTGCGCGCCAGCACGTACGTGTGCGTGCACGCACGTGTGTGCCCGCCTGCTTTCATATTTCACAGCTTGCCTACATCTACCAAAAAAAGCTCAAGAACCATGTGTGAGGAATTGGCCTGTAAGTTTTGCTAGTTGTTACCTATGTGAAAATGCTGTGACAGTATTCTGCATGTGCCAAGTGCCATTAACCTTTCCTGCGGAAGGAACCCCTGATCCCACCCTGAACACCCTCCACCCCAATTCTCCACTGTCAGCAGGATTTCCATTCGTAGCCCAGAAGGGCAGAGGCTGGTCCAGATCAAGGATGTGAACTTGTGCAACTCTGAGCATGTTCCCAAAACTCGTCAAAGGCAGACATACACATACAGTGACTCACAGGATACATTTTTCATCAAAAATAAAATTCAAGTAATATATCAGTGGATACTGGTTATTAATCATTTAATCCTGAAAAACAGAAAATGGAGGCCAAAGATTTTTTTTAATGTCCCCAAACACACAAAAAATCCCATCAAATTAAAGTTAACACGGACAGGGGTGCCTGGGTGGCTCAGTGGGTTGAGCGTCTGCCTTTGGCTCAGGTCATGATCTCAGGGTCCTGGGATCGAGCCCCGCATTGGGGTCTCTGCTCAGCAGGGAGCCTGCTTCCCCCTCTCTCTCTGCCTGCTTCTGCCTACTTGTGATCTCTCTCCTCTCTGTCAAATAAATAAAAAAATAAAAATCTTAAATAAAATAAATAAAGTTAACACAGACAACAGAAACTTCTTCATACAGTTGACTCTGTTCTTGAATCGTATGCACAAGATGGTTTTCCAGGGATCACAGTTCCGAAAGAACAAAGGCTGTGTACCAGCACAGGGTGATAAAGGATCTCCTCAACGCTTCTTTGGTGAAAGTACTTTCCTTAAAATTTTCTTATTGTCTTTCATTGAGGAATTTACTGTTGCATGTATTTCTACAGGATGTCCTTTTTTCCCTTGAGGTGATCAAAGCAGTCACCTGTAAGCCCCTGATACAGCAATTAACCAGAAGAGAATACAAAAATGAAAGTATGCTACTTGAGAAACACATCTGTGAGTATGCTACTAAGGTAGCATGGAGAGGACCAGGAAAAAAAAAAACCGAAGCAAGAGGGGTAGGGCCCCACTTTCATTAGCCTCCTTAAAGACCGAGATCTACTCTGCACCTACCTACTTTCATGAACGCTTTCATCACGTCATATAAAGCAACATTTTATATTCCATGGAAAACAAACTCTTGAATGAAACCAGTGAAATACTGTTGCTGTAACACACCATCACCAGGCTAAGAAGTAGGGAGTAATTCACAGTAGAACTGTTACATAGTAAGCTAACTGCTGTAAGTACAATGAAGTGCAAGGTCTCCATTTAGCTACGTTCTGAAAGAATGGTACCAATATAGTGTTGCCCATCAAAGGACCACTGGGGACAAAAGCCCACAAAGACCACCCTTGGCAGGCAGCATCTGGGATGGGTCAGAAGTGCATGCAAGTGAGAAAGAATGGGATGTTGCAATTAAGATGGGGGAGGGGGGGAGAAGAAGAAGGAATCTCTCCTAATTGCTTCTTTTGTTATATATCGCTTTCCAGAAGCTACCGAGATATTACCAAGATGACTGAAACCAACGGAATTCTTATTTCTCATCCCCTTCTGATAAAATCTAAGAACAAGGGTTAGCAGTAATCGACTTTCAAAATAAGAGCAGCAGTTGGCCTGATATTCAGCCACAGACTGGGCTGGTACCTATGCTGTGTGACAGATATTAGGAAATACTGTTAACATCAATCGTGCCTCAACAAAGGGATGAAAGACACCTTAGAAAATGCGGCAAAGGGAAAAACAAGGAGAAGCTGGGTATTTCAAAGGTTTATATTTTGCTAACAGTGAAGAAGGAATTATAAAATAGTCTATTAGTAAATACTAATTGTGATAACAACTGAAAAATGTAGCCATCTCAAGGATAAGGACGATAATTTTTTGTTTGTTTGTTTAAGTCTTAAGATAAATAGGATCTAGAAAGAAAAAAAAAAGTGGTATACCCAAGAGGAAAATGGTAAAAATAAGAGCTATAAAGACAACAAAATTAAGATTAAAAAGCTTAATGGAAGAGGAAAAGAATTTACAACAGCTATAACAAGGGTTAATTTCTAAGTAAAATAAAAAATGTTTTTTAAAATTAAGACATTAAAAGCATTTTTAAGTAAGACCACCATCAAAACCCCAATGGATAAATGGATGAGAGATTCAGAAACTTAATTAAAGAGGAAATATAGAAAGTAAAAATCAAAAACCAACAACAACAAAAAAAACCCAAACACAGAAACACTGCTAATAATTAAAGAAATACAAAAAAGGTAATAATAATTAAAGAAATACAAATGAAAGGAATTACATCAGCACATATTCCAAAAAAACTTTTTTTTTTTAACAATAAAAGTCCTGGGATTTGGACTGGGAAAAATAATTCATTCATTACTGATATTAAAAATAGCACTTATCTGGAGAACAGTTTACCAATGAGAAAACAACATATATGTTTGTTGATTCCACTGTTGTAAATTTATCTATGGACATAATTTTTTAAATGTGTATAATGCTTACAATAAAAACTAACTATAAACAATTTAAATGCCCCCTAATGGGGGAGTCAAGTTTACTGGAGTGTATTGATGTAATTGAATAATATGCCATCACTAAAAGGGTAAATTTGATACAGAAATGTCTGTTCTCTTAAATTAAATATATTTATATTTATTTATATATAAATATATTAATAAAATAAATTATTAATATTAAAATTAATAATTAAAATAATTAAAATAATTTAATTATAAATAAATTATATTTATATATAAATAAATTATAAAATAATTTAATAATAATTAAAATAATTTTTAAAATAATTAAAATTAATAAAATAAAGTATTAATATTAAATTAATAAAATAAATATATATTTATATACATTTATATAGAAAGTAAATATATTTATTAGATATATAAATATACACACATACATATGAATACATATACTGAAGTACATAAAATTACTTTTAATTATGAACACTGAATATTGTACTGCCATTAAAAAGGTAAATATGGAGAAGTATATATAAAATTCTGAGGAAAGTAGAAAGTACATACATATATGCATTTACATAGACATATTTCCAATGATATAAATATGTTCAAGTATGAAACAAAATTCAGAAGGGAGCACAAAAATGAAACTGGATTTTGAGGTGTTTGAGATTTTTATTATGGGGGAATATTTTTCTAATTACAATTTTTCCTTTTTTAATTTTTTCCCTAATTTTATAAAGTAGATTTGAGCAGAAACTACTCTTACAACCTGGAGAAAGGTATTTTCCGTTGACATATTCTAGATTATAAGAAACTCAAAGAAAAGGGGCACCTGGGTGGCTCAGTGGGTTAAGCCTCTGCCTTCGGCTCAGGTCATGATCTCAGGGTCCTGGGATGGAGCCCCACATCGGGCTCTCTGCTCAGCAGGGAGCCTGCTTCCCCCTCTCTCTGCCTGCCTCTCTGCCTGCTTGTGATCTCTCTCTCTGTCAAATAAAGAAACTCAAAGAAATTATGAGTTTACAGACCCAGATTGCTCAGAAAGGGAATTAGGAGAGTTTATAATTTTATTAAAGGTTGCTGATATTTGATTTGTATAAGAATCCCTCTCCTTGAGGAAATCTTCAGGAAAAAACTCCATCCTTACAATTTTCCTTTCTCTTCAGAAATATGGGACTCCAAATTGCTGAGTGTAGCATTTACTGGTGGTATGCAGAAGTAATATCTATGCAAAGAGACATTCCTTCTGACTGGGAATGAGCAAAATTACGTGTGCACAATACATAATTACATAGATACATAGATATACATACTACACATACACACAAACTATACGTTCAGAGAGTGACAGTCTTTTAAGTTACATAAGCATTGGTAAATAACAGAGCGTGTCTTAGGGAGAGCTTTCCTAAAAGCAGCAAGAGCCCCAAGTTCATTCCTCTCTGTACTCTAGCCACACTGGCAATGTATGGGTTGGTTTTTTGACCATTTGAACACACTTTGCCTCAGCATCTTTGACCTTGCTGCTTTTTCCACCTGAAACACTATTTTCCAATATATTCATAGGCTCAACCAGAGGTTATATGCAAAATATTCAACAACTCGGACATTTTGGAGAAGCAAACAATTACTCCTGACATTTGACCATTTGACTGAAGGATGCTGACTATAGGATTCATAAGGCTGTACGTGTGTCCGCCACTGGGTGCAGACTTGGTGCCCACACTTTCTTCAGATCTGAGCTCAAATGTTACCTCTTCAAGGAGGTATTCTCTGACAGCCCATTCTAGAATGTCATTATCTCATAATCTTTTTGGTTTTGGCCTGTAGCATTTCTTATTACCTAACCGCAGATTACATATTTATCTGTCAAACTTTTTATTGTCTTTATTCCACCCTAGCATGTCAGTTCCAAAAGCAGGGACCTTTCCCACTCTTCTCAAGGTTGCCTATGACCTCTACTTGCTAAATCTAATGGTCCCTGGTCAGAATTGGTCTGAATTCTTTTCATTTTTGAGTTATCATTGGCAGTCACTAACTCTTCTTTGAACCCTTTCCCCCCCTAAATTCTAGAACATCAAAAAGAGAATGCCTAATTTTCCTTCTGTTTTTCTGGCTGTTCCTCTTTAATGTCCCTCTCATCTCCCTAACCTCTAAGGACTGGCTAGAATGCTCCTGGGCTCCATCCGTTGGAGCTAGAATCACAGCTCTAAAGAATACCTGGATGGCTCAGACGGTTAAGCCTCTGCCTTCAGCTCAGGTCATGGTCCCAGGGTCCTGGGATTGGGTCCCACATGGGGCTCCCTGCTCAGCGAGGAGCCTGCTTCTCCCTCTGCCCCTCCCCCTGCTTGTGCTGTCTCTCGCTCTTTCTTTCTCGAATAAATAAATAAAATCTTAAAAAAAAAAAAAGAACACCTATATGCTGACGACTCCCAAATTCCTATCTTCAGCCTGAAACCCTCTCCTGAGTTCAGACTCATTTATCCAATTATCTGTTAGACATCCGAGGGAGATGTCATACGGGCATCCCAAATTTAACTTGTCTCGGACAAACTCCTTGCTCACCACACCCCTCTCCCTCAAACATGCCCCCCTAAATACTCGCGAGCTCAGTAAACATTCATTTTCCCAGTTGGTGACCAAACACCTTAATCTCATCTTTGATGCTACTCTTTCCCTCATGCCTCACATCTAGTCTGTTAACAAAATGTGTTGATTCATCCTTCAAACTGTACCTGGAATCTTATCACTTCTCACCACTCTGGTCTGAGCCACCATCGTCTCTTACATGGATTACTGTAAAAGCCTCTTAACCCATCTCTCTGCCTCCTTCCTGGTTCTTTTCAGTTTAGCACAGCACCAGAGCCAGGATGATCTCATTAAACATAAGTCAGATCATGTCATTCCCTTACTCAAAAACCTCCAATGGCTTCCATGTCACCTAGGTATTCTTGTTATGATCCAAAGGCTCCTTATGACCTGGGCCCTTGTAATCTCTCCGAACTCATCAGTCAGAGTTCTCTCCTCTCCTTCATGCTACTCCAGCCACACTGGTCTCCCCTCTCTGCTTCAAACAAGTCAGGAATGCTGTTGCCTCAGGGCCTTTGCACTTCTTTCTGATTCCTGGAATGCTATTTCCCAAATATGCACCTGGATGGCTCCTTTCCGTCACCCAAAGTCACTTCCTCATTGAAGTCTGACCCAGCTCGTCTATTTAAAATTTAAACTTTTCTTTTCTTTTTTTATTTATTTACTTGAGAGAGAGAGTGAGAAAGAAAGCATTGAGAGGGGAGAGGGTCAGAGGGAGAAACAGACTCCCTGCGGAGCAGGGAGCCTGAGGCGGGACTTGATCCCGGGACTCCAGGATCATGACCTGAGCCGAAGGCAGTCGCTTAACCAACTGACCTACCAGGCGCACCTAAAATTTAAACTTTTCTAGACTAGTTTGCTTACATAATATTGGCTTTGATGACATCTGCAGTGCTCCTAGTTTGATACAGCATTTTAATGGGAGGAGATGAGGCTTGAGGAGATAGCACGGCCCTGGTGAGCCAACGAAAGCTGGAAGGTGAGGAGAAGTCGGCAAGTGCTGTTAAGTAGCGACGTGATACAAAATGATTACTTTGGTTTACTCGTTCTCTTTTTAAACAAAGCAGAGGAAATATCCAACTATGGCTTGATAAAGAGACTGACGATATTTTCCTAGAGATTTTAAGCAAACCTAAAATTTTCTTTGCCAAATTGCTTCTATTTCTTCTTATTACTCTGTGACGACGTTACACTTCAGTGGTTATGCTCAATGAGTCTACTTCAAAGGGACCAATTAACTCCAACTCTTGAACCACTTAGAATTTCATGTTAACTTTTCCCCATAATGCTCAAAACTGCAAATATGAATTTGAGTAATCAGAGAGCACCAAATGAAGCAAGATTTTGCATTAACAGGAAAACCTTTAAATATTAAGCAGCACCATAAAATGATATGTGACAAGGGCCCAACTGTGGCCATGCTGAGAGGGAGTCTATTTCCCTTCTAAAAAAACAGATTCCACTCAACTCCAGCAAACTGTTGCCAGACTTTTCTATTTTTCAAGAAAAGTCAAAATTTGGATGTTTGTATGGCATCTGAAATATTGAAATGAAATGAAAATGAAATGAAATGAAATCAAATCTTCTCACAACTGCATTCGACTCCAGCTGTGCCAATTTTCACCATGTGACGGTTCTGAAGTTCATGCTACCCTATCAGCCATTTAGTTACTTGCTCCTTAGCCTCTCTATGCCTGCCTCAGTTTCCTTAACCGTAAAAATCAGATAGTAACAATACCTACCTAATAAGGTTATAGGTAGGCATGTCATGACCTAGTACGAGTCATAGAGCAAGTGCTCAAAAAAGGTTACTATTCTCAGGATCAGTGTTCCACTGAAAATAAACACTTAGATTCTTCCACTTAAAACTATTGAAGTTTCTGAGTCTACCATTTCCTGATTGGCGCTTAGTGCAGATCATGATTCTGAGAGCTATACAAATAGACAAGGAAAAAGAAGCAGGGCATACGCCCTTGTCAGTAAAACTAAAATGAGGAATCAGGGTAAACGTGCAGGGTAGAAGTCAACTTAAGGACATACACCCAAAATCATAAAATTATGAGCAAATGGTATTAGCAAAATCCTACGTAAAGCTGAGGACCTTAAGGCAAGGGAGCTATGTGACGTGATGGACTCTAAGGCAGGGCAGGGTGTAACTATACTGGAATGAAAATAAAACAAAACAAAACAAAAAACATGAGGCAGGGCAGGATATGGGATGAGGCCGCACTGAGTAGCTTCCTCAGGAAAATGAGCATTTAGGCAGGTTTCAAAACAGGATGTGAGAGGATATTTAAATTGGTGACTATATGGGAAAGAAAATTGATTAGGAAGTTTAGAAAGATATCGTGGAAGTCATCCAAAGGTGTGAAGCCCACATGTTAGATACGTTTTCCTGGCTGGAGTAGAGTTCTGGAAAAGGAATAAGGGCCTGGGGCATTTGGTTATGAGGGGTGGTCACAAGAAGAGATTAAATCTGTCAACAGTGATAAAAATGAAAAAGAAAATGAGATAAATAATCCAGCCTCATTTCCTCTGCTAACAACTGCCTCTTCCAAATGCTCTCTGCCTCCAAAGGATGATCTGTTTAAAATGTCCCTTTAGGGGTGTCTCAGTCAGTTAAGCGCCTGCCTTCAGCTCAGGTTATGATCTCGGGGTCCTGGGATGGAGCCTGCCATCTGGCTCCCTGCTCAGCAGGGAGTCTGTTCTCTCTCTGCCCCTCCCCCTTGCTCGTGCTTACTGTCTCTCTTTCAAATAAATTCTTTAAAAATAAAAAATGTCCCTTTAACATCACACTGAAAGCCTACTCTCACCAGAGAGTATAACAACTCTGAGCACTCGGCCTGTGAGCCAGTTGAGATGTCCTATATTTATCTATACTTTTTTTCTCCACTCCTTTCAAAAATCACACATTTGCTAGAAAAACCACATAATGACGTTTAAGGGAAATATTTCAAATGAACAAAATTACTTTTAATTCCCAAAGCTCACACAATTCTTTTCATTTTTATATCTTCTTTCTAATTTATGTAAATAAATCTATAGATTCGTCAAGTTATCATCACTGTATATTCAATCCCATTACCTATTTTGTTAACTTACCATGAACACTTACCAGTCGTCTCCTAGGTTTCTACAGTCATTATGACTGAAATGTCCGCATAATAGTTGATCGAGTTGAGGCCCTCTAATTTAATAAAATATCAGGCATTTAAGTCATGGCCATTCTTTTCGATCACAGAAAATGCTATGATATGCATCATTTTGCACAAAGGTTTTTTTTTTCTTCTTCTTCTTTCATTTTCAATGCTGTTGGACAATTTCCTCAGGATGAATTTCAAAAGAGTAGAATGACTGGGCCAAAAGGTATGTACATTTTTATTTCTCTTTAATCTACATACATGAAGATAAGCATGATGGATCAACAACGATATGATAAGGAATTGTGAGCTATGGATGCATAACCAAAGACATTTAGCCTGGAGTGTGATTTATACCGCCTTACACTTCAGGTCTAAAGATGCTCCATGACCTCGCAAAGGTCTGACCATACTAGAAACTGGATGTTTAATAGAGTACAACTGAATATCAAGACATGTTTCCCCTCTAACTCCCCCTACAAAGTTAATGTGTTGATAGTAAAGACATAAGCAGCCACCTTCTGTCTTTGGATGAATCGCCCAGGAGAGATGTGATAGTGAATCTGCAAGCCTCCAAATCTAATAAGCAAGAATTATCCAATACTGAGAAATATGAGTAAGGCATAGCTCTAAACTATATTAGGCACTAATATCATAAAAGGATGAGGTGAGTGAGTGCACAGATTGAATTGAAACCATAAATCATACAGAGCACCAGAAAAACTATTAAAGCAAATGTGATAATAAAGAATAAAATCAAGGTTAAAAAACCTGTGCCGTTTTATAAAACATTATTACTTTAAAATACGGGTAGAAAAGAAATGTCAATGATACTATTATTGAAGAGCACAATTAACATGAAACAACTTTGGTCCTGGTTTTTAGTTGAGCCATTGGTATTAGGTGGTTTGGAAGGAGTAGTGGCATGTTGTAATAAAGATGGAGGGCCTGAGGAGTAATTACTAAACCTAGCCTCACGCAGGCAGTGTGAAATGAAGATTGGTTAGTTTTCTGGTTAATCTCATCAGGAGAAAAGAAGCAATGCCGGGAGTTTGTCAACATTCATTCGACCATCTGGGATAATAAAATACTCAGGTAACACAACCAGTTGTGGCTCAAGACACTGGTTTCTTGGTTTTATCTCAAACTACTTTCAAGGGAAGTTATAGTCAAGGGTTATATAATGTTATAGAATTCCACTTCCAGGAGAATGGTGGGTTAGATGCACTAAAGGGTCATCTCGAATACAGGACAACTAGCATTTAAATGTTTCATTGCAGCTCTGAACTCATAGTAAATAAGCGAAATTTCCAAGGTGAAAACAAACAAAAGATACCTAGGGGCCTGAAAAACTAGTGTTTTCCTGAGAGCAAATGCTATTGTAAGTGCTACAGTAGAAGTCTGGGATATTAAGTAGCACCAAGGTGACAGAGGTGAGCCAGAGAGTCCCGATGAGCCCGAGATGCCGAGCAGGGGCTCGGGCGGTCCTAAGTCAACAAGTCTGATGACAAACACAAACAGTCTTTGGAGAAAAGAAACCTTAACTTAGACCTTCTAGATTTTCAGTTTAACATCAACTAAATCCGAACTCCATCATAGCAAGAGTCAGCAGAAATAACAACTGAGATAACAAGGACCTCATATACTGGGATAAAACATAGCTACGGAAGGCTTCAGAATATTTTAAAAATTACATCACAAAAATAAGCGATAGGAAGTAATAAAAATGATTAGGAGACTGAAAAATGGAACCTTTGGGAAAAAAGATAACTACAGAAATAGAAATATTCTGTTCGTGGTTTAATCCAGGTTACACTAGGAAAAATACTCATCATCATTTACAATCTGGGTCCAACATATCCTTTAGTTGTTTGTATTTTTAAGTCATTTTAGTAAATAATCTGTAGAAAAGTGGTAACAGTATTCAATACACCCATATGATAGTTTCAGAGAGAATAAGTTTTATACTATTAAAAATTAGTAAATTTTCTTTGGTTTTCAAAAGACCTCTTAAAAATAATGAGTCGTGAGGTATCAATTCTTAAAAATAGTTAAAACTGCCCACAGAAGAAACCCAAATGCTAAAATTGGGTACGGTGGGCACTGAGGACAAAGTAACCATTTAAACACAGCTGAAAGCAGAATTAGTAAACAGAATGATGAATCAGAAGAAATTACCCACAATGCAGCACACAGACCTGGAGACAGAAATATGCAAAAGAGGCACAGAGATATGGAGGACAGAGAATGAGATGGTCTAGTATATAAGGAAAGTCTCAAAGGAGAAACTAAATTGTCAATGACTATGTTGTACACCTGAAACTAATGTAATATTGTATGTTGACTATATTTCAATTAAAATAATTTTTTTTTTTTTTTTAATGAGCACCTGGGTGGCTCAGTCGGTTAAGCAGCAGACTCTTGATTTCAAGCTCAGGTCATGAACTTAAGGTAGTGAAATCAAGCCCCACATCAGGCTCCATGCTGGGCATGGAGCCTGCTTAAAAGTCTCTCTCTTCCTCTCCCTCTGTCCAACTCCCACTCATGCTCTCTCCAAAAAAAATTTTTTTTAATTTAAAAAAAGGAGAAACTAGATTGAAGAGATGCAACAGTTCAAGGTCTGAGGATTTTCTATAACTGATTAAAAAAAAAAACAAATATAGGAAGAAGCACACTTTATTAAATGACTCAAGAATTCACACTTCAAAAACTGTTTTACTCATGCATCCAATGCACAGATGCGCATTTTGAAGAAAACATTGTGCATCTTAGGTCAGCAGTTACTGAATGCCTATGTGTCAGGAACTGGTCCAGCACTAATTTACCAGAGCAGTGCATTATAATTAAGGTGTTCCTCTCTTTATGCAATGCAATTGTTGACCAGAAATTCTGCATAAATTATTTTTATCAAATCCTATTTTAGTGTAGTATATATTGCTATTTTGAAATATCCTATTACAGAGCTCTTGATAAAGAGGGAACTCTATAAAACAAATATTCAGGAACTATAATTTTTCACATACATTTTCTAGAAACAAGATTTAAATACTTATCTGTGAAAGTAGCTATTTTTATAATTGTTGCTAACGCAGACTTCAAAATAATACCTAAACACCTGCCCAGGTCCTTAAATAGAAGGGTGTGGGCTGGCAAGAGGGAGATGGCTGAGCAGTGAGCACTGACAATCTTTGCCAGATCTTCCAAGGTCTTTTTATACTTCAAAGCGTCTTAGGTTGCTCCTCCTCCCTGTTCTCTGAGGCTTTTGTGGCACATTTTAAAAACATGCAACAGAATGGGGAGCCAATAAATTTGCATTCCTTTTCTCCTCTAAGGAATCCACAACTCTTTCCTGAACAGCCAGAGATGTGAGGGAGGAGAAAAAAGCCTCTCATTCTCCTCAGCCTCCGCCATCTTCCCTATCAGAGATCCCAGGACTTGGGATGAGGGTGGAGAACCAGGGCTTCTTAGGGCTTCTTGGCCTGCCTTCCCCTTACTCCTCACATACCCCCGCATGCCTTTGATGATCATATTACACAGGGCCCAAGGTTTGAAGGAAGAAAATCTACCCACATAAAATCCATAACTGGATTTGTGAAGAATTAGGGATGATTCACAAGAGTGTAATTGCTTCAAAATGAAGGGTTGAACTCAGTCTTGATGATTCAAATATGAGCTGTGTTTTCTCGGGAAAGTTATTTAACCTGTGTTTTGGTTCCCTTATCTATAAAATGAGAATAAAAATAGTACCTATCTCATAGGGGTTTTGTGAGGTATAAAGGATACACCCTTAGGGTCCATAGTATCCGATTTTAGCTTTTGAGATTCATTTTGAAACAGAACTTAGTGCCTACATATAGTAGGCAATCAAATGTTATTTTTTTAAATGTTTTTTTAAATGTATTTATATAATTATAAGCTATATTTAAATATTTTACGTAAACTTATCTGTATAATTATGTATTATAATTTTCAAATAATTGAGATAAAGTCTGGAAGGATAGAACTGAAGAGGTTCACAGTGGTAATTTCTGAGTGAGGAGTTTAGGCTTGATTCCTTCCTCCCATTATTTATCTAGATGGATTTTATTTATCTGCAATTAATATGTATTACCAATATACTTATAAAAAGAAAAAAAATCATTAAAAACCATAAATAACTAAAACAATCATTTTAGTCTTCCCTAACTATAAAGATGTTGAAAAAAAAATTTTCTCTTTATGTGACTAAGCTATTTTAACTTTTATAAACATATTTAACTCTCTGAGAGTTATCCTTTTGAAAAACACTATTATTACAAAAAGACAATATAATTTCTTTGGCTAACATGTGTTTGCTCTTTTCAACACAGAAGTTTCCAAAATCCTTCTTGGCTCTAAAGAAAAGGTAATTTAATTATATTCCTTGACTTTCAATACATCTGATTGTGTTATAGTTACATTATCAGAACATTAACATCAAAAAAGTACACCGTGTGGCAATGTGAAATTTACAGGTTTTTTTTTAAAAAACATTTTATTTATCTGAAACAGAGAGAGAGTGTGCTACTGCACAAGCGAGGGTGAGGGTGGTGAGCGGGGCAGAGGGAGAGGGACAAGCAGACTCCACACTGAGCAGGGACCCCAATGCAGGGCTCGATCCCAGGACCCTGGGATCATGACCTGAGCCGAAAGCAGATGCTTAACTGGCTGAGCCACCCAGGCACCCCTGTAGTTTATTATATACACGAAAGAAACCAACATATCACAACCACTGATGTATTGTCAAAATTAAGCAAGGGATGGAGAGAATACGTCCAGTTAGATGCTCTGAGAGCTAAAGGTTAATTTGAAAACAGGAGATTAACTTTCTCAATCATTCTGATTCCCCAGTTGGGTTTTTCTAGTCATTCACACATTCAATAGTGCAGAATCAACTAATAATGCAGAATTATTACAATAGTGCAGAAGCAATTAATTATAGTTGCTAATCAAGAGTAACAAGGGGACAGATGAATGAAAACAGGAAATCACCAAAGAATCACTCTTTCTGGTTTTAAAGATTTCTTTTATTTATTTGAGAGAGAGTGAGAGAGAGAGTGAGCAAGGAGGGCTGGGGGGGAGGGGCAGAGGGAGAGCAGACTCCCCACTTAGCAGGGAGCTGATATGGGGCTAGATCCCAGGACTCTGGGATCATGACCTCAACTGAAGGCAGATGCTTAACTGACAAAGCCACCTAGGTGCCCCTCTTTTTGGTTTTAGAATGAAGTTGCGATTTGTTTGGCAAATTTATTTTCATAATTCTGGGAACAAGCAGCTCAGCCATGTACAGAGAAACTGAAGGAAGTCGGCGAGTATGCAATGTCTTCTTTTAAAACCATTAAGTGAATAATTCATGTTAAGGTAATTAAGAACATCATGCTTTATTTGCTTTCTATGGAGAAGCTTTGATCATCAGAAAAGAACCCAAAAGAATGGTCTGCTTGATTAATATGTCTCTGGTCCTTTAAATTTGCCACACAAGTCCTGCTGGATAGTTGGTGAGAGCTGCAGCAGCCCCCCACCTCTGCTCTTCTGACACATCCTTTCCTGCCCACCTGCCCTGCTGGCCTCCCCGTGACTTCCCTGGGTCCTAAAGACCGCTCATCTCTAAATGCATCAGCAATCCCTTTGCCAGAGCCCCTGTCTGCTGGTGTCTGCCCTCCTCTGCTTCACACACGGCAGGCAAACCAGGGCAAGAGCCCGACCCTCCACTCTTGACAACCTGCGCCACCCAAAGAACCAAAACCCTTTTGCTCTGCAGGTGATGGGGGTGGAGCCTAAACTTCACTATGTAGGACATAACAGCAATTCCATATGATTTTCTTGTAATTAAACACAACACTTACCCTTTAATAAAATGGAAATAAGCAATAGGACGTCACTCTGGCTGTGATCCCATGAGCTACTAAAACAAATTCATGCACAAAATAGAGTGTTTATTACCAATAAACTGTAGACACAATTTGTATTCTGATCTTGACATACTCAATGGATGTATTCCAACTAAGATGACTGAATATCTTTCATTTTTCTCCAAATACAGGAGATGTATTCCCAATGGAAACCTTTAATTACAGGCTTCTTATTATAAAATTACTACATATTCACTGTAAAGTTCAGGGAAATACACCAAGGAGGAAGAAAGGGAAAATTGGAGGAAGCGCGGGAGGTAGGGGGAGGAGACCCTTACCCTTAATCTCACAATATTGGGACTATTTCGGTGGCTTCTCCAAATTGAGAATATACCCTCTGATTTTTCATCTGCCCTTTCCCACAAAATATATTGCAAACATACTTCACTCAATACCTAATTGCCAGCATCCTGTTGAGCAGTTCCATGCAACGGGATGAAGGGCAAGGGTCTGGAGTCAGATTGTCCTGTGTCTCAGTCCAGCCTCCACGGGTTACTAGTAATGTCACTAAATGGTCCTATGCTTCAATGTCCTCATCCTTAATGTGGGCGGGGGCGAGGGGGACAACTATACCGCAAAGGACTGTTGTGAAGGTTAAATACAATGCTGTAGACGACTTATGTAGCACAGTGTCTGGTGTACAGTAACATACGTAGTAACCGTTGACTGGTAGGTTTTCCTAGCTGCCGCAGTCACCTGCACAGCCAGACTGTGGAAGCTTCCAGAAGGCAGCAACTGTGTCTTTATGGACTTTGCAGCCCCACAGCTGGTCAGACTTGACACATGAGAAAAGGGTGTTAATGACAGAGTGAATGGCTGGCTGGTGTCTTAACTGGCAGGAGCCCAGGGAGGTTTTAGCAACAAAAGGATGTCATTAAGCATCTGGAGAATATGATCTAGCTCCCTGCAGAACGCAGTGGGTCTGAGCACCTTAGGTTTCTTTACAAAGCTCCGAGAGCAAACAGGAGACATTCTGTTCCACCCCTGGATCTCATGGTTAGTTCTTTCACTCTAAACCCACATCATCTTCCTCTCACTGGAAAGCCTGCTCTGTGGCCCCTGTTCTTTCTTGGTGGTCCCCCTACTCCCTGGAATCTTCTTGGCCACCAACCACATAGCCAGGGGGAGGGGGGATGGCATACATTTAGCCAGATCTCTAATTCCTTAGCCTCCTTATCTATCTCCTACGATCCTTTGATCCCTTCCAGATACAAATTTCAATGATTGGGGTTTTGTATCATTTCCACAAAATCTAAATATACTCATTTAAAAAAATATTGTTGACGGGTCAATTATATGGAAATTACTCTTGCTGATTTGTTTTCAATCATAGAGTCAGATAGTTTTTTAATCTAACAAAACACGTGCTTTCACCAGAAGTTTAATGGTTTTACCCTGAGGTCCAATTTTCCTGCATTTCTCTTTAGAACTCATCCCAGTTGCAATTTTATTTTTTGCAGTACCTTTTTTCTAACATTATAAAAGTGTTTATTGAATGCCATCAGTTGTTAAGAATTCTCATCGAGGGGTGCCTGGGTGGCTCAGTCAGTTAAGCATGTGACTCCTGATCTTAACTCAAGCCTCAATCACGGCGTCGTGAGTGCAAGCCCCATATTGGGCTCCATACTGGGCATGGAGCCTACTTAAAAATAAAAAAATAAAAAGAATTCTGGCTGAAATTTTAGCTTCAGCTTTATAAGCAAAGTGAGGCAGAAGGTTAAGGTAATTTACCCAAAAATCTAACTGTAGACTTTGGCTACAATGGGGAAGTTCACAATTAAAAAATCATCTTTTATCTGTGCACTCACACCTAAGAATAAAACAGACAACTTTAACAGTCTTTAGTGCTCATGTATCTGGTTTCTAATATTCTCAGTCAATTCTTTTAGTTTTCAGAGAAGTATCTGGTTAAAATTAGAATTCACAACAAAACCTGATTTTTACTTAATATTACAAAATTGAATATTTACTTTGCTATGCGAAGAGGTACGTCTGTTTTCCAAACGAGTTATATGATTGTAAGATAAAAAAAAGAAATAATCTGGGGTGCCAGGGTGGCTCAGTCGGTTAAGCGTCTGCCTTTGGCTCAGGTCACGATCCCAGAATCCTGGAACTGAATCCAGCATCGGGCTCCTTGCTCAACAAGGAGCCTACTACTTCTCCCTCTCTCTCTGCGGCTCCCCCTGCTTGTGCTCTCTTGCTCTCTGTCAAATAAATAAAATCTTTAAAAAAAATCCATTGGAATGGAAAGAAAGAAAGGGAGGGAGGGAGAGAGAGAGGGAGAAAGAAGAAAAGAAAGAAAGAAAGAAAGAAAGAAAGAAAGAAAGAAAGAAAAGAAAGAAAGAAAGAAAGAAAGAGAAAGAAAGAAAGAAAGAAGAAAAGAAAAGAAAAGAAAAGAAAAGAAAAGAAAGAGAAAAGAAAAGAAAAAAGAAAAAGAAAAGTAAAAAAAGAGAGAGAGAGGTAGGGAGGAACAATCTGGACTTAATAAAAGAAAATTTCATTGAAGCTTTCATACCCTTCACACATTATTTCTAAATACCTTACATTGTAATGTTTTACTGCAAAAAACATTCATCTTCATGACTGAGAAAGCTGGCTATAAAACACTACTAAATAAAATATATTTTAGCTTAGGAGATTCTGTGCAAGGATTACTATAGATAATTGTCAAATACGTAATGAATAGCAATCAAATATGAAATTAAACACAAATAGCAAGAGTAATATAAACAGGAGGGGTATGGTAGTTTTGGTCTTACTTTGTATCATCTACCAATGTAAATTACATCAAGATATGAGAAATCCAAAGGGGGGGAAATGATGCTTTGCATCCCCTCTCCTGTGCTGCTACAGCTTGGATGTACATTCACATAAGGTACCATGAGATATTGGAATACATTTCCATCTTTTATGACTGCAGGGAGGTTTCAGTATTTTTTCCATAACATTTTAGAAAATAAATTTTGAGCAACTGAGCTCTTTTTTCACACCCTGGGGATAAATGAAGTATATTCTTAATGAAAAGGATGCTTGGAAAAAGGAACTTACTAACTAACACTAAATGTTACCAAATATTTATATGGTAGCAACAGAAATAATTCTTGGAAATCATCAGACTAGTGCGACACACTATTTAAGCCCAGTATGACCCACAATAAACAAAATGTAATATGGCTTTTCTAAAAGATGAAATGAACACAGCACACATTAATGAGAAAATGCCACTGAACTCAATGTGGAAGACACAGGATTTAGAGAAAATCAGTTACAGCATATCAAAGAAAAACGTCAATGAATTACCATCACTTCAAAGGAACCCTGGCAATTTTAGGCTCACTCTGCCTAAAGAGCACAGTGGCAACCACACATGAAAAAATTTAAGAAATAATATAAAAGCAATAACACAAAGTATTTTATCATACTTTAAAAGAATCATTAACAAATTTGCTTATTATAGCACATTCCACCTACCTACAAAAGGGTCTGAATTAAGCAGGCTCTACCTCCATTGGTATAAACTCAGTTTTGAAAGTAAGGGAAATGCCTCCCCAAAGCATATAGATTTCAAAATCTAATGAAGTAATTAAGCAAAAGGAATCAACCAGATAATTAAGAGTAACGTAATTGTTATAAATACATTTCTCAAACAAGTTGGAGCTCTCTTTTGATTTCTTAAGATTTGAAGATTTGGGAGACTTATTTTTCTATGAGAGTAGAAAAACAATCTTTTAAAAATTTTTTTAAAGAAAACGAAATACATTATGTCCAATGTAAAGTAAGACACGAAAGTAAGGAAAAACTATAGTAAAATCTATTTCTTAAATGCCTTAAATGAGGAGTTTTCCTTTTGGGTTTTTATGTAAAATTGCTATTAAGTTTCTTTGTATCATAAAAGAAGTACACACAGACACATATACTAGTGGCAAGTCTGGAAGGTATACATATGTATAGAGCACCTGGACTGAAAAATCATTCATAACGGTAGGCTTAGAAGCAGCACCTCTGCAAACGGCATCCAGCCAACTGACCTTCACCTTATCCATTCTTTAGATAGTGAGTCTACTATATAAGAAATTTTGTATTCTGCATTTTTCCCCCAGATACCATTAAATTTGTTGGCTTCTTTTAATGACTGCAAAGATAATTTTAATGATTCATATTCATAAATTTATGCAGAGAAGTAGTTCATTAGATGAGTCATTAGCAAATTAACTTATTTCTAGCCTGTCCCTCCTACTCACGAAAAATATGATTTTGTAGATGCTACCTACCTCAATTGATATAAACCAAATTTCAAAGCTGAAGGAACCGCGTGCCCAAAGGACATGGGTTTTGAATTCTACTGAAGCATGCAAGGCTTACTTCATCATCTTCTTGTCTTTGCAGCTATGTAGGCTGTGTCCAAGTTTTTATTTTTTAATAAGTAAATGCAGACAAATACCTCTGTGTGTAAAGCGAAATTATTTCCTTATGATAGGGTCTCAGAAGTTAAATTAGGAGGACAGTTTGATTTTTAAAGTTCTTAATAAAAACAAGCAAATTGCTTTTCTGAAAAGACTGTGCTACCTTACATTTTTAGCAGTCACGGGTAAAAGGGCCGGTCTGAGGCTGAAACTGTTTTTATTACTTGTTTGTTTGTTTGTTTTTAGGCTGACATTGTTTTTAGTTCTTCAAGAGGAACCTGATAAAACTGGGTCTGTGAGCAAAAACAAACTCATCACTTAGAACACACTATGTATAGGCTACCGTGCTAGACTCTGAAGACAGAAAAATAAATACAGCATTGTTCTCTTTGTAGATTTTACAGTCACAACTTAGAATGCGTGTGCCTATATGTATATGTGTCCCTGTGTCTGTGTATGTGGCTCTGTCTGTGATGGTTGGGGGTTTGTAATTCCCAAAATTGAGTAACCAACAGTCATACACCCTTTATTTTAGTTCAAGGTTTTGGTCTTAGCCTTTCCTGTTCTTTGAACTATAAGACAACATATCCCAGGCAGCTGACTGGTGGCTCCATAAACTGATTTAGTCTAAGTTAAAAAACAGACTCCCCTGATTGAACCAATGAAGTTCAACATTTCTTTTTATTCTCTTTTTACTTTTCAAGTTCTACTTAATAACCATAAAGCATATTGAACATTTGCTGTAGATCAGATGCTAAATACTCAGTATATCTTAACTAATATGATGCTGGCAACAACCCTATGAGTTAAGAAATATTTATTCCCTCATTTAACATCTGAGAAACCAAGAGCACATAGCAGTAAGTGGCAGAAGTGGGATCTGAACCTTTGTGAACTAGGTTAAGAAAATATCCACTACTCCACCTACTATATAAATAGGTTTGAAAATCTTACACATTATTGGCTATGTATGTTTGTATTTTGGCCTATAGATTGTGAATACTAGGAGGTCAAAGGTGAGGACTCAAATGTTTGTACGTGGCTTCCCTCCATCAAAATAAACTAATCAGTTACATTTCCATTATAGTCATATTTAAAAAACCAATAACAAAATAAAAGGCAAACTATGGCTTTATAAAACAAATTTAATAGCCTGGCAATTCTTAAATAAATTCTACGTATACCACAAGGCTCAACGTCTCTAGATCAACTTGTTTCTCTCATTTCAGCAATGAACCTGAACATCCTGGGTTACTGCTAGCTAAGGTGTGGCGTAGCCACAGCCCTGGGCTCTGTAATGTCAGAGGTGGAGGCAGGAAGGAAAGTGACAGAAATAAATATAAAGGAATTCCCTGAGATTGACACCTGAATGTTTCAGACTCCTCTCAAAATAGGAAAAAACCATTCAAAAGTATTTGAAACAATAAGTCAATCAAAGAAAAACAATTATATTATTTCACTCATATATGGAATCGAAGGGAGGGAAAATTAAAACAAGATGAAATCAGAGGGGGAGACAAACCGTAAGAGATTCTTAACCATAGGAAACAAACTGAGGGTTGCCGGACGGGAGGGGGTGAAGGGATGGGGTACCTGGGTGATGGACATTAAGGAGGTCACATGATGTGATGAGCACTGGGTATTATATGTAACTGATGAATCACCAAATTCTACCCCTAAAACTAATAATATACTATATGTTAATTGAATTTAAATTTTAAAAAAAGGTTGCTAAGAGAGGAAATCTTAAAAATTCTCAACACACACACAAAAATTTGTTGACTAAGTATGGCGACAGATGGTAACTAGACTTATTGTGGTGATTATTTTGCAATATATAAAAATATCAAATTGTTATGTTGTACACCTGAAATTAACATAATATGTCAATTATAGGGGCGCCTGGGTGGCTCAGTCGGTTAAGCGTCTGCCTTTGGCTCAGGTCATGATCCCAGGGTCCTGGGATCGAGCCCCACACTGGGCTCCCTGCTCAGTGGAGAGCCTGCTTCTCTCTCTGTCAAATAAATAGATTTTAAAAATCTTCAATATATATATAGGTCAATTATACCTCAACTGAAAAAGGGAAGAAGAAAAAAATATTTGAAACAAACAATTCCTAGAATTACATACTGAAAACCCTCATTTGTAATATATTTCAACTTTCCTATACCAGCTTCTAACTGCTTAACAAGGCAAATTTTAAAAAGCAATGAATTAGGCAGAATGCTTTAAGAAGAAAGTCATTATAATTTATTCTTCGAAGATAAACTGGACTTAGCAGTTTAATAACATTTCTACTTATGAGGTCAAACACTGGAAAAACTGGCCTTGACATCCTCAAGACGACTAGGGTAGGAGATCAATGGTCACTTCTCTTTGTCTATCAGACTGCTGACTCCTTTGACTTATAGCCCTCCACCTAACCATACAAAGCCATACATCTTGATTATGATCCCCCAAGTAGATACAGTGTACAACTAGCACATCCATCTTTATTTTGATGTTGAAATTGGCTGGAATCCTCTATCTTTCTACAGTCACCTCCGAAAAGGCTTTTTTTCCCTGAAGCTGTTCTTGCTAAGGTAACACTCCACAGGCGTTCTCTCTGCCTGGGTAGCTTCCTCTCCCCAATCTTTTCATTGGGATTATCTTCCAACCCTTTTCAGTGTTATTTGATTCATCTGATCCAAGTGTGTTCAATTTGGAAAGGGATGAATCAGCATGAACTTCCTCCTCCTGCTGTTAAATTATTCCTCCTCATGACCCTTCTCCTCTGGATGCAGGAACAGTAGAGCAAGGTGCAAATGTGAAAAGCTATCATTTGCTCAGTATATGTGTAAAAATATTATTTTGTTCCTCAGTAATTTTAGCACTGTACCAAGTTATACTTTAAATTTCAGAAGAGTATATAGCTCTGTAATGTGTGAGGTCAGTTTATGCCTTGCAGAAATATTAATGTTTCCTTTCCACAGAGAAGCTCTTGAAAGGGATTACTGCACTGTCAACAAATGAGCAAACAGCAATTCAGATACTGAAGCTTAATGCAAAAACAGGATATCAATGCCTCCTTTATGTAACTTTTTTTAAGTGTACACTTCCCAAATACTTTATAGACACAAATACAAACACATCTTAATACTAAAGCAGTTATCCGTATCAAGAATTCATAATAAACAAAAAAATTCATGATAAACTTATATTTTAAATCAAGTGTTCATGTTCTAAATTTTTCTAAGCAGTTACAGCACCTTAGTAAGCATCCTGCTGTGACAATTTATGAAACCGTAAGATCTTTGTAATATTAGATCTGCCTGATAGATTTTTACAAATTTTTTTTGCAAAGATTCCCCCCAAAATACTAAAGACATACAAGCCACAAAACAGAAATAATGTGAAATACTTGGTGGACTACTCATATAAATTAGTATCAAGTCTGAACTATTACCTCCGAGTACCTACGATGTACAACATAGGTTTTTAAATAACTTCAGATTAATTACTTGCAAGGAGATCAAGGCTTGCCTAATTCTGTTTTTATGTGGAATTGCTTTAATAACAGGTAAATAACCTGTTAGAATATTATTTGCTTCTTATTTGCAAAAGGATGAATACTTACTGATCAAGGTTGTCTAAAAAATTTACTCTTTTGCAAAAATGTGAAATCATCCTTAAACTATCAGCATTCTAAGTCAAAATTTTTTCATTGAGAAAACAGGTCAGCACCAGCAGAAACACATGGAGATGCGCTTTATGGTAGCTCCAGTAAATTCCAGATAGATCAGCTTTATCGTGATCTGGCAACTCACTGCAAGAGCTCTTATTTCTTGGATTCGTCAAGTCAAAAGCCTGTGGCTGGGTATGTCCATATGGTGGAAACAGTCTGACTACCACACAAGAACCAGAAGTTCTAGGCTAAGCATTTAGAGCCTGTCTTGACGTGATCAAAACCAGACACAGGGCACTTTGATTAAATTCAGGGCATATTATCTCCCTACTACTGAGGAAAAAAATTCCTTGGTCTTATTGACCTAAATTGGTTTTCTTGATCAGTCCTTATCACTGTGTAATTATTTTCCAAACAACTTAACTATAACTTACTAAAAGGTGATTTTTTTTTTAGAGCTTTCAGCTTTGATTTCCATTTTCATGTTCAGAGAGGATACGTTCTCAAAGGATTTTTATGCTAAGATGAAAAAGTCTCAAAAAGCCCAGAGAAAATGCCAATAAAAAGAGTTTTTCAATAACCTAAGGATATAGGTAAAAATCAAGGATCTCTACGAAAAAATTCACATATGAAATATATTTTTCTATCTCTAGAGTCAAGATTCTTCTTAGTGAACTAAACTGGCTTCTGTCACTCAAATTATATGGCAAGTTTAAGCACTGAGGTCGAGCAAACAAAAATAAATATCTCCCAGGTTATTACTGATACATTTTGTCTTTTAAAAAAATTTAAAAATTGGGTAGCATTTTCCGTGTAATTCTAAAAAGCTGGAGACCTCACACACTTTCACATTAGAGATCAAAAATAAAATAAAATAAAATAAGATAAAATAAAATAAAATAAAAAATAAAAAGGAAGAAAATGAAGGAAGGCAGAAGGCAATGAGAGAGGAAGGGAGGGAGGTTAGGAAGGAAATTTATTGCTGGAAAAAGCAGTATATTTTTGGACTCAAGTTGATTAATTTATTAATTAATTTTTTAAAAGTTTATTTATTTGAGATAGAGAGTAAGAGGGAGAACAGGAGCAGGAGGCAGAGGGAGAGGGGGAAGCAGGCTCCCTGCTGAGGAGGAAGCCAGAGGCAAGGCTCCATCCCAGGACCCTGGATCAGACCTGAATGGAAGGCAGACACTTCACTCACTGAGCCACCCAGGCGCCTCTTAAATTAATTTAAAATAGGGAACACATCTAAATTTGGAATTTTTAAGTGTGGTAACATTCTCCTACAAAAATACAACATCCTATGGTTCTTAAAAAGACATGTGTTAAGAGGTGGGGGTACTTTCCTGGGTAACCATGAACCACCTACACATCTTTAGGAAATACAGATGCTTCAATCGAATCGAAAGCAATCACGGTGGGAGCTCTTGCTCTTTCAGAATAAAGGCCAGAATAAAATCTCAACAACACCGCAGCTGACGACACCGCACAGTCCCAAAGATGGAAAGCTATCGTGTCAGAGCTGCCACTGTTGAGGCCTCGCAACACTCATGTTTTTTTCTTCTAGGAGGAAAAAAAAAATTCAAATACAAATGAGAGATTCTGCCATCATTTCCAGCAACTTCTAGGGCACTGCTATTCAAACTTCAGTGTGTGTTCCAACCGCCTGGGCATCCTGTTAAAATCCAGATTCTGATTCAGTAACTTGGCGGCCTGAGATCGTGCATGACCAAGAAGTGGCAGCTGCTGTGGCTGAATACACTAGAAGCAGAAAGACGCGGGGCCATTAAGAGACATTTTCCACCGCAGCCTTGCAACAGGAATTGCTGCAATAGGTCAAGTGTTTTACATTTTGAAAGGGACCGATAGATAAATGTGCTTTATATTATGAAAGGATGACATTTTTTTGCTACCCACTGACCACCTGTGATAAACTCAGTGTTAACGAACCTCAGTTGTGGCTGAAGATCTATGCCGAGTCATTACAGATGGCCGTAAGTTAACAGAGACAGACTGTGCACAATGATGAAAATTCTGATGTCTGTGTTTGTAGCACGTTGTGGTTTGGGCATGTGTGTTTTCAGCGGGACAAAAAGGAAAGGAAGAGTCACATATGTATTTAAAGTTTATCTTTGGGAGCACCTGGGTGGCTCAGTTAAGCGTCCGACTCTTGATCTCAACTCAGGTCTTGATCTCAGGGTTGTGAGTTCAAGGCCTGCGTTGGGCTCCCCGCCCAGCATGGAGCCTAGTTAAAAATTAATTAATTAACTGATAAAAAATAAAGTTTATCTTTGCGAAGTTGCCTTCCTCAAACGTTCTGTCTAGTACCAAGTGATAGGACATCCGTACCTCAAGTAGCGTATAAAAAAAGGCAATTACAAATGTAATTACATTTTAGAACAGCTTTTGTAGAAACATTTGAAAACTAAATTATAAAATTGATACGAAAAGTACACATTTAATTTACCATCCCTGTCCAAAGCTGTTACCAGTTCCCAGTCTCATTTTCACTCAACGCACCTCTATAACTTACGAGCAAGACGAGCACTATATCCCATCTGGCTCCCTTTTCCATTAGCCGAATCACCCCCATGAATCACCGCCTGAGAACCAAGAAAGCTTCAATATTTAAAACTAATTATTTTGGATTCAAGCAAGGTGGATGACGTCGTCACTGAGGACCATCCCACACAGGGTCTGTTACCTACGATTCCTTGGGAATCCAGGCATCGTGTTGGTCACGGTACTGCTGTCTGCCCAGTGGTGACATTCATCACAGCTACTGTGACAGAGTGAAGCGGGGCATGGTACCAGTAAGAGGGAAGAGTAACAGCAACCACTAAGCAGAGACGGCCTCGGATAGCGAGAGAAAAGGCCCCTCCATGGCCACAGCCAGTCTCTGTCAGCTCCCTCGGCAGGGTCATGGAAAGCAGCAGTGACCACCCAGAGACAAGACAACAAAGGGGCAAGCCTGACATCTGACAAGGCAGCACCCCCTTTTTCGTCCTCCCTAACGTTCGTTTCCAATGGAACACAAAGTTCTCACATAGGCCTCGTGCTGGAGGTAAAATATCAGGGGATCAACCCTTCCCTGCTGAGATCGTTGTGCCTCAGTTTCTTCATTTTTATAACATAGCAATAATGCTTCCCCACCCCCAGTTCATGGGGAATGCGGAATAAAATGAGATGTGAAGAGAAAAGACTCTGGTCCAAGTTATTCATCATTAATTGCTACTCGCAATACTTACAACAGTTTTTAAAATTTATCACTCAGATGGCTACGGGGATCTAAGTAGCCAACTAAAATATAGTGCCCGGTGAAAAAACCCCAAAAAATGGCAGGCTGGCTTTTTTTCTTTTTTTTTAATTTTTTTTCTTTTTTTTTTTTAAGATTTTGTCTATTTGAGAGAGACAAAAAAAAAAAAGAGAGAGAAAGCCAGCAGGGGGAGGAGCAGAGGGAGAGGGACAAGCAGACTCCACGCTGAGCATGGAGCCCAACGCAGGGCTCAAACCCATGACCCTGAGATCATGACCTGAGCCAAAATCAAGAGTCAGACACTCAACTGCCTGAGCCACCAGCCACCACTAGCTTTTTAATTTAAATTCCACGTAACTATTTTTTGTCTGACCAGTCAGGCTTGGTGGCATTTCTATAATCCTAGCTCCACATTAGACCAGAAATGCTGGTAAAATGGTAAAGATACAGTGGATGAATAGGACTGGCCAGGCTAAAAGACAGTATGGAAAAAGGGCTAGGGGCCGGGTGGGGCCCCACAGAGGGTTCAGCTCGGGCAGCTACAGCACCAGGCAGGGGAATAGGACAGGGTGAAGATTCTGGAAGTGAAGGACTATCGCTGGGATCCTCCCCATCCTGGACTTCTGGGGCAAGCAGAAGAATCTGGTAGTTTGAAGGTGGTAAAGGAAGGCATAACCAATACATAGGGACCACAGTGTAATTCAGTGTAATTACTGATTTTGACCCTTGAGAATATATTATTTTAAAAATAATACATAGTGCATAGAATCCATTAGGAAGTGGTTGATATTAAGCCATACCCTTCAAGCAGAGAACTGGGTTTTGGCATCATGCAAATCACAATCACAATGGCTGGCATGCAAATCTGGCCTAGCTGGTTGGATAGCATGACCACGGATTGTTAATAAGAGAAGGCAGGTGTGCCCAGCAACCGGAAAAAGGGGAATCCTGACAGTAAGAATGTGAACAGGTAACTCTCCAGCATTCATCTGGGCAGAGGCCTTGATGCCGGTATCAGTCAGAGTCACGTCTGAAAAACGGAAACCACTCTATTTCAAACAAAGGAAACTGGTTCACAAGGAAAAGATGAAAAGCAAATAGGGGAAGTTGAAGCAAAACAGATTAGGGTCAGTAGGAAGTTCTACCACTCCTGGGACTAGAAAAATTAAAAAGAAAAAGAGAAAGAAAGGAAAGGAAAGAAGGAAAGAAAGGAAAGAAAGAAGAAGGAAAGGAAAGAAGGAAAGAAAGGAAAGAAGGAAGTGCTCAATGGAGCAAAGCCATGAAACAGACAAAATCACTGCGGAGATGGCACCTAAAGCAGAATGAAAAACATGCAGCCTCCTCCTCTCCCCCAGTCTTCTATCAGTGTCTCCCATTGTCGAACCTTCCCAGAAACCAGTTGGCAAGGAAAACTGGAATGTTCCCCGGGATACAAGAAAGGGGAGGGAATGGTTTTCAGAGCAAACTGACAGATGACAGAGACTCATCCAGTTAGTTATGTTCAGGCACTGACCTCATGCACACCAAACAACCTTCCAAATACCATTTGCTTAGCGAACACAGACTATTCATTCACTAACCAACACAATAGGTATTCTATTTCCCTAACTTTCTGACTATAAATTTGGAGCTTCTCAGTTTTAAATACAGTCTGCTACGAGTTTTGTTAGTGCGATTCAGTCGCCCTGAATGAAAATCAGTATCTGGGTCCTAGGAACTGAATCCAGACCAAAGTTGCCCAACTAAGGGAAGCCCGGGTTCCAGAGGTTGACTCCGGAGTCATGGTGGGCAGACTTCTGCAGGAGAGCCAGAAGGTAAATAGTAAACTTTGTGGGACATATGATCTATAGCAACTACAAACCATCCCTGACTTACTGGAGGTTTGACTTAATTTTCAACTTTCCAATGGTGCAGAAGCAAAGGGCATTCAGTAGAAACAGGGAGTGAGCCAGACTGGCTCTCAGGAAGGGCCCATACTCTTCGGACGTCTGGTCTAGACCAAGGCTATCCAAGTAAAGGAAGCCCATTTCAAGGTAACTCTCAAAATGAAGCAATTTGAGGACAGGCTTGATGTCCATTATTGTTTAGTATTAGGAATGACACCCTTTAATCTCAGTCCCATATCAGGTTTAAAATTTTACTATATTTTTCCCTGAACTGCTTCTTTATATTATAAATCACTTAGAGAACATTTTTCGTTTCATTTTGCCTCTAATGTAATTTTATGTTCATAATGGCTTTTGACTTACTGCTTTTCTATATAATTTGAGTTGCGTCTAATTAAAACAAGGACTTCAAAGAATTTTCCATTGGACTTTTCAAAATATTTTCATTCCTACCACTCAGAAAAATCTGCTGTCATTCCTTCTTATTTTGCCATATGTGAAGTTTGGTGGGAAAATCTGTAGCATAAGACATTTTCTTTTAAAAAATATTTTTCTCGGGGTGTCTGGGGGGCTCAGTGGGTTAAAGCCTCTGCGTTTGGCTCAGGTCATGATCTCAGGGTCCTGAGATCGAGCCCCGCATCGGGCTCTCTGCTCAGCAGGGAGCCTGCTTCCCCCTCTCTCTCTGCCTGCCTCTCTGCCTACTTGCGATCTCTGTCAAATAAAAATAAAAAAAATAAAAATAAGGGGCACCTGGGTGGCTCAGTTGTTAAGTGGCTGCCTTCGGCTCAGGTCATGATCCCAGGGTCCTGGGATCTAGCCCCACATCAGGCTCCCTGCTTGGAGGGAAGGCTGCTTCGCCCTCTCCCACTCCCTCCTTGCTTGTATGCCCTCTCTGCCTCCTGCTTGTACTTCCTCTCTCTGTCAAAAAAAATAAAAAAATAAAAATAAATAAAAATAAAAATAAAAAAATAAAAAATATTTTTCTGGATCTGACTGAAAAATGATGACACTATCCAGTCAGTGGTTTTCATAAAAATGAGGGCATAATATCTATTAGGAGATTACATATCTTTTATAAAATTTCAAGTACAAACCACTCTTCTAAGATCTCTTTTGAAGTTTTCTAAAAAGGACAAAATAAGCTGACATGCATAGGTTAAATCATTTCCAGTCCTTTCCAGACCTTGTGAATTTTGTTCTAATGCCTTTTACTGTTTGCTATTTGCTTCAAATTCATTTCTCCTTTCTACCAGGCTTTAGTTAGGCCTACTTCCCATTTCTATATTAAAACAGCTTTTTTTCTTAATTAAAAGTACAGACAACTATCGGTGATCAGATTTTCTTTTCATTTTCTCTTAAAATAGAAGCTTACCATCTCTTCCTTGACCTAGAGTATCAGATCAGCCGTGGATTCTAAAATACATGCTCATCTGATTTTGATTTAATCAGTCACTTAGGACTTGTCTCCCCAGCTTCACAGTATGTGCTTTTCTATCAAGGCTTCAAATTGCACTTTTGGTCTTCATTTATTCTTCCTCCCACAAAATTTAGCACCTTCATTGTGTGTGGACCCTGACTCTCCATTCCTGACCTCCCTTCACAGCACCGACTTTGAAACCTTCCTTTTGTCCAAGTGGCATGGCTGGCTCTCTTGAGATCTTTACTGGTAAGTGTCTGAATAAAAAGAAAAATACATTGCCCATAAAACACAAATATCATTCACAAGAAGATATACAACACTCAATAAAATTATTTTTAAGTTCTGCTTATATTTAAACACCTAAGACATTCATGATAGTGAAGGTCATTTCCTTCCCCTGGTCAAAATGGTCCCATTTGGAAGAGGACAGCTCAAATTCTATCACCATCCCAGCCACCTGATGTCGGTGGAATTGCCGTTTTGCCTTCAACCCCCAAAATACAGGTCTAAGAAGTACAATGTGAGAAGCAGCAACCTTGGGCCTTGGAAAAGTTGCCTAGTCTAGGGTTGTACTTTTATTTTTTTTTAAGATTTTATTTATTTATTTGACAGAGAGAGAGATCACAAGTAGGCAGAGAGGCAGGCAGAGAGAGAGGGGGAAGCAGGCTCCCTGCTGAGCAAAAAGCCCACTGTGGGGCTCGATCCCAGGACCCTGAGACCATGACCTGAGCTGAAGGCAGAGGCTTTAACCCACTGAGCCACTCAGGCGCCCCTGTACTTTTTTTTTTTTTAAGATTTTATTTATTTGAGAGAGAGAGACAGAGAAAGTGCACAAGGAGGGGGAGGGGCAAATGGAGAAGCAGGCTCCCTGCTAAGAATCCCAGGACCCTGGGATCACAATATTAGCCAAAGGCAGACGCTTAACCAGCTGAGCCACCCACGCGCCTCGGGCTGTGTGTTCTTTAACTGCACTAACTATACACTTCCTTCTGACTGAATCGGGAAAGAAGAGACAAAAAAAGGGGGATGGAAGCCAATGAGTTATCCCCATTCAAAATGAAAAAGGACCCAAGAGAAATGAAAACACATGTCCACACAACCACCTGCACATGAATGTCTTCAGCAGCCTTATTTATAATCGCCTCATCCCACATGTCCTCAGTGGTGAATGAGAACATAAACTGCGGCACACCTATACACAAGAATGCTACCCAGGAGCAAACTGTGGAGATGTACAACAGGGATAAATCTCAAATGCGTTATGCTCAACAGAAGAGGTCAGATGCAAAAACCTACAACCCGTATGATCCCATTCGTGCGGCATCAAAGGCAAAACCACAGGCACAGAGAACAAAGCTGTGGTTGTCGGGGGATGGAGGTTGGGGGTGGATTTGACTACAAAAGGGCAGCACAAGAGAATTTGGGGGAGTGATAGAATTGTTCTGTGTCTTGACTGTGGTGGTGGTACATGGATCTTATCAAAACTCATAGGGGCACGTGCACCTGAATGTTTATAGAAGCAATGTCCACAATAGCCAAACTACGGAAAGAACCTAGAGGTCCATCAACAGATGAATGGATAAAGAAGATGTGGCATATATATACAATGGAATACTACGCAGCCATCAAAAAACCGAAATCTTGTCGTTTCCAATAATGTGGATGGAACTAAAGGGTATTATGCTAAGTGAAATAAGTCAATCAGAGAAAGACAATTATCATATGATCTGATATGAGGAATTTGAGAGGCACGGCAAGGGGCTGTGGGGGGCAGGGAGGGAAAAAATGAAACAAGATGGGACCGGGGAGGGCAACAAACCATGAGACTCTTAATCTCAGGCAACAAACTAAGGGTTGCTGGGGGGTGGGGGCGGGAGGTATAGGGTGGCTGGGTTATGGACATTGGGGAGGGTATGTGCTATGGTGAGTGCTGTGAAATGTGTAAGACTGATGATTCACAGACCTGTACCCCTGAAGCAAATAATACATTATATGTTAATTTAAAAAAATCATACGAATGTAAAAAAAAAAAAAGGTGAATTTTAAAAAAATAAATGCCAAAAACTTCTCTTAAAAATAAACACTAAGGGGCGCCTGGGTGGCTCTGTCGGTTAAGCATCGGCCTTTGGCTCAGGTCATGATCCCGGGGTCCTGGGATTAAGTCCCACATCAGGCTCCCTGCTCAATGGGAGCCTGCTTCTCCCTCTGCCCCCTGCTCGTGCTCTCGATCGCTCTCTTGCTTTCTATCTCAAATGAATAAATAAACCCTTTTAAAGAAAACTTAAGAAAATAAATACAAAAAGAGGTAACAGCCTTCTGCCTGTGGAAGCAAGAACAGAGCCCATGAAAACGAAATTCCACTATTGTTTAGTTAATAACTCGAGGGAGATGATGGCTTCTTTTCTTAAGTCCCCCTGTCTCCAGGCTGGTGTTCTTAGTGCCTGTCAGAATTCTGCACTTGCAGAGAGGTTCCACTTGTCCTGGCCCCATGCCCTGAGGACGACAAACCAGCGGTCCATCTTGGCTAGAGACTGGGATGGCCCCAGGAATGGGCTCTGAGTGGGGCTCTGCCCTGCTTCTCCGACCACCAAGGTTAACTTGTTCTCTAATCTAAAGTATAGTCTTTGGTTTTTCTTTCGGTAATGTTAAAACAAAGAACTAGCAGTCGTTGCCTGCATCCATCTCGGATTTTGGTCAGTAAAAAAATGAACCCCCCCTTTTTTTTTTTCTCAAAACCTAAGCATCCCAAGGGAAGCACAACAGTCTAGTTTCAATTTTTCATAAAATGTGATCATGTTCTGAAACAGAGAAGGCTGCCCAAATGACATACATCGATTCTTTGAGAATTTACTCTGTCCTGAGATGCGACTCTGTGCAAGTGCAAGGTGCCTGCACTTGACGAGCCCCTGTCAGTGGGGTAAATGGTGAAATAGGACAGGGTTGCCCGAGGCCAGCATGGAGGTCAAGGAGTAAAAGGAACAGGGGACCATTTTCTCCTCCCTGAAATCTCAGAATTAAAATCTCAAAAGACTGCCGGATTCTTGACAAGGTACTTGGAAAGGAGAGCCTACATTTTATAAGCTTCGTTGCTTTGCAAGGGAAACAATTTCATCCTATCCCATATTAAACTATTACTGGGCTTGCTTTCAAAAGCAGTGGAGATTTTGTCTATAGTTTTAAAAGGAGTTTGAGATTAAAGATAGGTTCATAAGAAGTCTTCCATTTCAAATGCAAAATATCTCGGCACAATTCACAGTGATGGTACAGGGTTAGATATTGCTAATTAATAAAGTTATTTAGTTTCATCATCTTTATCAGTCTGCCAGGTTCTAATAGAGACAATTTGTTTTTAAGATTTTATTTATTTATTTAATTGACAGAGACAGAGAGAGAGGGAACACAAGCAGGGGAAGTGGAAGAGGGAGAAGCAGGCTTCCCGATGAGCAGGCAGCCTGATGCGGGGCTCGATCCCAGGACCCTGGGATCATAACCTGAGCCGAAGGCAGATGCTTAATGACTGAGCCACCTAGGCACCCCATCTGATAGAGACAATTTGTTAACAGATGTGCCTAATTCATTGTAACAGTGATAAGGAGTACTGAGCCACAGAGATGCCTTCTTCCTGCAGAGACTACTTGGACAGGGCAACTCTTGGCTAAAAATGTTGGCTTCCTCCTCTCCTCAACCCTAGCTTATTCGAACTCAGCACATCCAATTGTGTTTTCAATGATCAAGTTAAGCCTTTTCTAATTCTGAAAAACATTACGCCACTAAAACTCCCAAGAAAGCCAAAAGGCGGCTTTGGTTTTTTTTCCTTTCTTATTTTCACTTTTCATAGTCATTTTTTGAAGAGTGTATGGTGAACAATTTTCATGTTCGTTGTTTGAAGAGTACATAATATCAATTACTAGAGTGAGACTGCCTGGGCCCAAACATCAGTTCTACCGTTTAATAGCTACACGACCTTACGCTAGATACTTAACCTCTCTCTGCTTCAACTTCCTCATGTGAAAACTGGGATGGTAAGTAACAGTCTTACCACGCAGATCCTCCCCTTAAAAGAGTTAATATATGTAAAGTGCTTAGAACAGTGCTGTCACCTAGTAAATACTAAAAGGGTATAATGAGCTGTTGTTACTAGCTATTATTGTCATTATCTCAGTCTGCAGAGTACCACGTACAGCAGTGGAAAGAGAATGATCTGAGGGGCTCAGAGAGACATGATTTTAAATCCTACCACGTATTAGCTTAATGTCCTCCATTTCCTCACCAGTAAAGTGGGGCTAAAGATGCCTCCTAACACAACTCTTATATACAGATTTAACACCTGGCATTTAGCTAGTATCCTGTTCCTATGTGGTTAGCAGTCAGAACGGCAGGCTCTGGACCAGACAGCCCGTGAGACTTGGGACACATTTCTAGCCTCCCTGAGGTTCTGTTCCTTAGAAGTAAATGTCAATAAAAGTAACTCTGAGTTCACAGAATTGCTGTGATGATTATAAGAAATAAAGCATACAGAGCATAGTTCGGACTCCGTATACATTGTTTAAAATGATAAGACAGATGCTCCTTAGTGTATGTCATATAGGAAACTGGAAAAAAATATTCCTAATTTAAAACAGCATATTTAGATAGTATTTTAAATTAAAAATTTAATTTAGACACAAATTAATAACTTAATCAAGACTCAAAAGTGAAAAGGTACTTCTCCCTTAAAAAACTCCTCTTCCCAGGGAAACCAGAAGAGTCAGCTGTAAACAGGAAGATTAACCTGCAGCCGCCCATTAAATCCCTCTATAATCTGTCACGAAATCTCACTGGCTCTCCTTTCGGTAATCTCTGAAATCTGTCCTTTCCCCTCTCCCTCCACTACCAAGTTATCAGTCCATCTACCACTCTTTTGTTTTTGCGGCAAAAGACAAATCTAGGACAAAACCTCTGGTTCATCATCAAATTTGAACCTGCCTGGCCACTTAATGCTAACTTCATCCAATCCAAGTACTAGCTGCTTACATTTTTTCATCATTTTCATCATTTCATCATTTTCATTTTACATCAACTTACATTTTTTCTCACTGTCAAAATATGGCACTGTGACCTCTTAAAACATGTCATCTAATTTCTTTTTTTTCCCATCTAATTTCTTAATTAGCTTCATTCCGTATTTCTTACTTATCTCAAATATGTTCTCTTTCACAACATCTCCTAGGAGAAGTTTTCGTCTGTGAAATGCCAGCGGCTTATCTGAAATTGCATCTTTTTCCCCCCCTTTCTGTCTCTAAACCAACTATTTGTAGGAGAAAGGGCAAGGGGAAAATGTGTCAGCTGTCACCATCTAAGCTTAGCTCTGGGGAGGGCAGCAGAATTAGTCCTCGAGACAGGCTGACAGTGATGGAAGAGACAAGGCTATCCCGGCTTCCCGTGCCCAGCATGGAAAAGCCAGACTGAATGCAAAGGTGCAGTGTGACCTTGAGTGACAGGAAGTCCACGGGAATCTCTCAGTAGTCAGCGGGCGCCGCCAGAAGTGGGGAACAGTTCTCGGGCCACGCGTGAGAAGTCTGATTACCGAACGGCATCTGCTGGTATGGCTCTGGGTCCAGGGACCTGTCTGCTGCACCACGAGCCCAGTGTGGCTGTGCCCGCTGAAGAACAGCAGGATTTCTAAAGTATGACCTTGGGTAGGTGGCCATCCTGAGTGGGAGCACGCCAAGTCACAGCTGTCTGGATCGCCAGCTGCTTTGTCTCCTTGCCTTCGACACTATCAGCCCTGAGGGTACAGACGGCTTCAGATGCAAGCGGCCCTTCCTGCTGAAACAACTCTAATGCTCAAATTCCAGAAAGGGAGGTGGAGAGAGCAAAATGGAGTCTCTCGTGTCAAGCAGGGGCCTGGGTCAAGCAATGATGCAAGCAGTTCAGGGACTGCAGCTACGAGATATCGCCGGGACCAATGTCAGCGGACTCTGCAGAACAGATAACGAGCAGAGCCAGAGGAGGACTGTGGGGACCCGAACCAATTAAATCCCTTTAAAAAGGGGAGGACTGGGGCAGCAAACTGTCAGACCCTTCAGACCTGACCCCTCTATGTCTGACCACTTGAAAAAGGCAACTGCCCCGAAAGCTCTGCCTGACTGATCTTGGCACAGAACCCAGACCCTTCCCTGCGTGAACATCAGAAGCAGTACGTGCCGAGAGCTGACGGGACCAGACTGAGGCCTTATCGCAACCACACGCCCACAG
The DNA here is from genome assembly GCA_028534135.1 of Potos flavus. Lineage (NCBI taxonomy): Eukaryota > Metazoa > Chordata > Mammalia > Carnivora > Procyonidae > Potos > Potos flavus. The sequence continues at coordinate 72,292,768 of CM052899.1, read as the reverse complement.
ACTGACTTCGCCTTTGCTTCATTAACTTCCTACACTCTTCTGTTAGCTGGTTGGTTGTGGGGTTTTTCTGCTGTCCTGCTCTGTGTGCTGTGTAAGGAGTCAAGTTTAATCCCATGGTGAAACATCATGGAGTTTGGAATCCTGAACCTGCTTTATAATTGTGATTTAACTTTGCTTTATGACTGAAAAAAGCTGACTGTGGAAAGACACAACTTGTGTGTGTGCGCCTTCCTAGCGGGCTCATGACAGAAGGCCAGGCTAAGGACATGTCAGCATTTGGAGAACTCTGTTTTAATTTATAAACAATGCTATCGGTCATTAAAATAAATGGCATTTAGATGTTAGATGAGCGGCCACTTGGAACTAGGCTAATTTTCTCTACCTTCTTCCGGTGTTTTCTCTGAGCTCCTTCATCTGCCAAGCAACTCACTCAAAGAGATGCAGCAAGTGGGCTTCTTATGTGTCTTTATAAGAGCAGGAAACAAGTGAGACAAAAGGAAACCCACACGGCCCAAAGTGGAAACACCTGAAGACCACTGCTTCAGTGGGAGAGAGGCACCACCAAAGCACCGTCAACCAAATCCTTAGCATGGGAGGGATTTTGCGTGCCTGAAGCTGATTTAGCAACTTCAGATTTATGAAATTTCCCTAGTAAAAGTTAAATTTTTATCTTCCAAACTCGGGGGACAAAGAAACAATCCTGAATACCACCTAAAAGCACAAGGAAGAAAAAAAGCGAAGACCGAAGAGGTCTGTAAAGTACAAGACCTTTTAGGATAATAATTGAATTTTTCTTCTATAAATGTGTACGTATGCATGTGAGAGAATGTATCCATTCATCTATATTTAGGGGGAGAAAAGAGATTAATAGTTTCCTAGAACCGATGATTCCCTGAAATAGGCAGCTTTCATGTGTGTTCAAAGAGCCACTTCAACGGAGCCCTTTGCAGTGTTTGCACATGCGCTCATCCGAGAACAATGGAATATACACAACTTGAGTTTTCTTTTTCATTTTCTGCTCCATGCAGAGAATTCCATTTAATTTTCAAAACCGTAAACTGTTTTACTTGTGCCCCGGGGTCGTCAGAACTTTATGGTCACTCTGCACTCAGCGCTAGTCCACTGTCAAAGTATTATCATGTGTTTGTATCAAAGAAATTAAATGCCGTTTGCTTCCCAAAAGCACGCTTCAGCTTTGCCGTTTAGGTTAATTGCTCAGGCCCAACACACGGGTGGAGGCACGGCGGCAACACGATAATTTGAGCTCCGAGTTCCTCTGCTAGTCTCAACTCTTCAGAGAAAAGGGACTGAAATAATACAAAGTAATTATTGACCATATTCCCCGAAGGCTTTTTTACAAAGCCTAAAAGCAATGTAAATATAATTGAGGGATTAAATAGAGATTCCTAACTCACGGCTGCACTGCTGTATACGTTATGGGCCACATTTCCTGGAACCATGTAACCTTTAAAACAATGCGCAGGGTAATTGAGGGTTTCAATACAATTCCTGCTCAAATGTCATTCCCACCATTACTGGTCTTTATGTCCTGCGAGGATTGGGGGCAGCTCTCCTTGTGCTCTGGATCTTGACTTTCTACCTCCTTGCCTCTGCCTTTCTAACTCAGCGCAGAGAGGAAAATTGTGCCTAATAGGGGAGGGTGTCAGGAACCCTCAACTAATTTTTAAGTAGAATGTTAGCTACATTTGCAAATATCATGTTCAGAATGGTTTCCTTCAACCTTCAGATGAAGAATCTCCATGTTAAAGCAATAGCTACAATAACAAATCTGAAAAAAAAATACAGTAATACACTATTTTCCTTGTCTCCAAACCTTTTTAGATCCTGTGTAGATATTATCATATAGTCCAATGATAAGCTTACCCAGTGTTTTCTGATTTCTAAGATGTCCTGCTGTAAAAGGCAAACTCCTAGCAAACAATCAGAATGGTTCATGAATGATGGTAAATCCAACAGCACGACTATATAATTTTTCCTCATACCATAGGGTGATTTCTCAATAACCCAAAAAGCACAGAAAAAGAACCAATGCTTTTAAATCTGTGGAATAAGTGACATCCTTAGATACTGACTTTTTACCATAAGCAAGAACCACATCAATAACCTTACTCAAAAAACAAATCAAATGACTTCGTTCAAATGCTCTGTGCTCAAGGTCTCAATCTTGATCCTAAATTATGCTCTTCTTTTTTGCCCTCCTCTTCTTTTTCTACTCTGGCTTAGAACTATTAACAGATTTAATTCACACGTTGGTGTCAGTGTTGGTTTCAGCGAGGAATTTCGGCTTTGCCTTGCCTGAAGTTACAAAGCTGAAGTTACAGGAGGTGTTGAACCAAACTGAGACACAGCATCGTAAAAGACACACAAAGTGAGTAAAGGGGACACTGAGGACCCTGATCGGAAGGAAACCAATGTCACAGGAGAGAGCCTGGTTATACATCTCCATTTGTCCCTTCTTTTTTTTTTTTTTTTAAGATTTTATTTATTTATTTGACAGAGAGAGAGATCACAAGTAGGCAGAGAGGCAGGCAGAGAGAGAGGGGGAAGTAGGCTCCCTGCTGAGCAGAGAGCCCGATGCGGGGCTCGATCCCAGGACCCTGAGATCATGACCTGAGCCGAAGGCAGAAGCTTTAACCCACTGAGCCACCCAGGGACCCTGTCCCTTCTTTTTTTGCCCAAAGACACAGAGACCCTGAGAAAGGGTGCAAAGTGGTTTGTGGAGTGCTTTCTCCCCCAGTGTGACAGAATGTGGACACATAATTCAAAGTATATGCACACAGTTGCACAGTACAAATCTCTTACGTGACTCATCTTTCTAGGCATTTATGAAAGCTACAAAAGCAACAGACTAAAGCTTTACTGAAATACACATAAAGACTGACCAAAGATGAAAAATAGGCTCTTTGGAAGCATAGTGGAAAATCAAGGTAAGAGATTCTGTAAGTGCCCCCATCCCCACCACTGCACAAATGGACCTAATTTCTATCTCTTAACCAGTGTCATTTGGTGTAGGTAAGACTGTCCCTGATTTGAATCATATTTAAGTAGAATGCACCCATTTCATTCCTAGGCATGAATCAGAAACACACAACAAAAAAATGACAGCTCAGCAACTCCTGAATGTTTACCATTTTAATGACTTCAGCTTAGCAGATAACTGTTTCTAGGACCTGAAGTACTATCACCGTGTCCTAAATAATTGAAAAGAGTATTATCTGATCATTCCTCTGGGTTTGTAGTAATGATATATATTCTGAAATATTTGTTCATGCTATATCTCTGAAAGACAAAGAAAATCCAGGTTATAACTTTTCTCCAGGAAACAAAACCAAATAAGGGCTGTTACCTTTTAAGAGAGAGAACTTGCAGAGCAAATAGATTAATTTACCACAAAGCTAAATACCAGGGATCCAGCATTTTGAAAATAATCGCAGTGCCTATTTTTATTATAACTAAGTCTTTTAAATTTGCCAACTATGGAAACACAACAGGCCATAAAAATAACAGAGAAGCACTTTTGCTTCTCCCTCCAAGGCTGTTTTTGGCAGCCTGCAGACTGAGCTGGTTCTAAGGGGTGCCTAAGCTTCGGGTCAGCAGGGAAGAGGGTCAGGGACAACTGTAGGATGGAGGTGGCAGGGACTGGAGGGTGGGCTCAGGAACAAGCCTGGAGAAGAGAGAGGCGAGATGACTAACTGGTTGAAATGAAGATTACTTTTGGCAAAGTTGGAGTTGGACAGTGTGGTAGACCATATTTTACAAATACGCCATCACAGTACATTCTTCTCACAATGCGACCTTGCCATTCCTCCCACTGAGAGGTGGGGCTCTAGGGCCCCTCACCTCAAACCTAGGTGGGCAGAGCTTTCGGACTCCCTCCACCCACAGAGCACAATAGGGGCCCTGCAAGTTCTAAATCCTAAGAATCCTAGATCCTAGATCCTAAAAAGGCCTCGCTCTCCTGTCATCCTCTCTCGGGGCCTGCCACCATGCTGTGAGAAATTCCAGACTAGTCCGGATGGATGCGCCCCATGCGGAGGCCATATGTAGGCGCCCCGGAAGACGCCACAGAAGAGGGCTTCACAGAGTCAGCCTCGACGGCCAGACATGAGGGAAGACGATGCCAGGCCGCCCCATCATCAAGTCGCCTCTGGCTTTGGAGTCTTAGCTGAGAGCCCAGACACGGAGGAAGGAGAGATAAGACATTGCCTCTGTGCTCTATCCAAATTCTGACCCACAGAATCTGTGAGTATAAGAATGGTGGTTTTATTCCACTGGAGCTCTGGGGTGGTTGGTCATAACCGGAAGAGACACCTACCGTGAGGCAAGTATTAGAACTCCCATATAACCAGGCCAACAGGTGTAATGGAAAATCAGAGGAGATTTTCAAGCAAAGAGATTTTGTAATTAAGAGTAATTAAGAATGTAAGACACTAGGGGCACCTGGGTGTCTCAGTCGGTTAGGCGTCTGCCTTCGGCTCAGGTCATCATCTCAGGGTCCTGCGATTGAGCCCCGGAGTTGGGCTCCCTGCTCAGCGGGGAGCCTGTTTCTCCCTCTGCCTTGGTTGCTCCCCCCCCCCCCCACTGGTGCCCTCTCGCTCTCTGAAATAAATAAAATCTTAAAAAAAAAAAAAAAAGAATCTAAGACACTAGAAGGGTTAAGTTAATAAGAAGATTAAACATTTAAAAAAATGCTCGAATTGGCTTGGTCTAATGCCACGGCGGAAGGGCAGAATGAAAGAGGAGGGAAACTAAACGTAGTTGGAAGAAAACGTTTTGATGCTAACGGAGCTTGAAAGATAAAGGAGAGGAGCCACACACACACTTCTCGCGGGAACTACGGGCAGCGGGACACACAGACAGGACAGCTAGTCGCCAGGAGGTGGGAGAAGAAACATAGCTCCCATCTAGAGTCAAGAAATCTGATACAATGATAAAGCACCCAAGGAGGACAGTCTCTTTAGGCGGCCTGAAAGAAAGGGCTAAAACTAAGTGAAAAGATGGGCTAAGATCTATACATTATATGTATAAAGGGGATGGTATAAAGTGCAAAATGGAATTGTTCTATGAAAAGAAGGAAAACACAGAAACAAAAGGGGCCAAACGCTGAAGATTTACAGGGCATCTGACTTTGCCAGGCATAAAAAAGTATCAAAGACCAATCAATGTATTTAAACCGTGTCCCTTTTCATTCCCAGGGCCAGCACCTGCCTCTTTCACCGCTTCCCGGAGCAGTCCTTCCCACCCGCCGGCCCCCTCCACCCGCACCCCGCCATCCACGCCAGGCCTCCCATCCTGCACGGTCCTCCTGTCCATCATCATGGTATCCTTGGCCCATCACACTCCTCGTTCCTCTTCCTCCTCTTCATTTCCTCCCTGCTACAGGCTGCACCATGTTTCCCTAAAAATCAGATGTGAAGCTCTAACCCCCAGTGTGACCATGTTTGGAGACAAGACCAATAAGAAAGTGATAGAGGTTAAATGAGGTCGTAACGGTGGGGCCCTAATCTGATCGGGCCAGCATCTTTATAAAGGAAGAGACATCAGATCCTCCCCGCTCTCTCCCCACCATGTGAGAACGGGGTAAGAAGGCAGTCTAGGGGCGCCTGGGAGGCTCAGTGGGTTAAAGCCTCTGCCTTCGGCTCAGGTCATGATCTCAGGGTCCTGGGATGGAGCCCCGCATCGGGCTCTCTGCTCAGCAGGGAGTCTGCTTCTCCCTCTGCCTGCTGCTCTTCCTCTCTCTTTCTCAGACAAATAAATAAATAAAATCTTAAAAAAAAAAAGAGGCAGCTGTCTACGTGCACAGAGAAGAGGATTCAGGGTGAAACCTACCTTGCCGGCACCTTGATCTTGAACTTCCCAGCCTCCAGAACTGCGAGAAATAAATTTCTGTTGTGTAAGTCGCCAGCCTACGGTGTTAATGGTTATAAAGGTATGGTTCCAGCAGCCTGAGCTAATACACTCCCTGACCCAAATGCTTCTTTCGTATCTCTTCCTACAAACCTCCCCCGCCAAGTCGACTCTGTGCAGGCCACGTACCAAAGATGCTCCCCGAACGGTTAAGATCGTACAGAGATACCCTCATGATCACCCAGAAATTTAAATAATCAGTGGAAATATTTACAGTAAGAAACCATCCATAGTTTTTGTGAAAACACTTTCTAGTTAGTAAGTTCTTCACCTGTGTTTAAACTTCGTTTCAGTATGGCTAAAATAAGAAGGTCAGGAAACGACAGGTGTTGGCGAGGATGCAGAGAAAGGGGAACCCTCCTACACTGTTGGTGGGAATGCAAGCTGGTGCAGCCACTCTGGAAAACAGTGTGGAGGTTCCTCAAAAAGTTGAAAATAGAGTTACCCTTCGACCCAGCAATTGCACTACTGGGTATTTACCCTAAAGATACAAATGTAGTGATCCGAAGGGGCA
>CM052899.1:72236122-72285826 GCA_028534135.1 Potos flavus | reverse complement strand
GCCCAATGTGGGGCTGGATCCCAGGACCCTGAGATCATGACCTGAGCTGAAGGCAGAGGCTTTAACCCACTGAGCCACCCAGGCGCCCCTGGAAGGGTCTTTGAGGTCACTGAATGCAAACCCCTCAGTTTAGTGTTGAAGTCCTTTAAGTGACAATCTCTCAGGACCTTTTACCTCCCCCACTAAAGTTAGGGCGAGGGAGAAACCTTTCCAGCAGGACTCTTCCAATTTTCATTCATTCACCTATGCATTCATTCAGCATTCCACAGAGACACAAGAAGCACTAAGTGACAGGTTTTTGCAAAGTAGTTTGCGTAAAAGATTACAGACTAAATTAGAATTCACCGTGATGTGAAACCCACTGAGTGGTAGGCAATACTGATGTTATAAAATGCAGTGAGCACACAATGGACTTATTCCTGCAAAATAACAAGAATAAGGACAACCATAATTCCAAATTAGTAAAAATTTTCAAAAAATACATATCTTTACTGAATTCATTCTGAGAGGTAGCAAAGAAGTAACTATACTATGTAACTCCCCCGCCCCCGGCCCCTACCAAATTTCTAAAAATCCTTTTTGGACCTTGGAATGGACGGAATAGTGGCTCCTAAAAAGATATGTCCAAGTCCTATCCCCTGGAACCTGTGAATGTGACCTTATTTGGAAAAGGGCCTTTGGAGATGTAATTAAGGATCTTGAGATGACAAAAGTCCAAGAGAAAGGCAGAAGAAAACGGGGACTTGTGCACATAAGGGAGAAGATAGAGCTGGAAAGGGCCCAGGCAGGATTCTCCCCGGGAGCCTCCAAAGGGAACGTGGTCCTCGTGATACCTTGATTTCAGACTTGCAGCCTCCTTAACTCTGAGACAATAAATTCCTCTTCAAGCCACCCAGTTGTGATAATTCATTCCCGTAGCCCTAGGAAACCAATACAGTGCCTTTCTCTCCAAAGGCCCATTAACTCATCACAAATGCTCACCACAAATCTCTTCTTTTTCTTCCCCAAACGCCAGCCAGTCTGTGTCTCCTCATTTGTCCTCAATTCCTTTCCACTTTTCCAAATATGTTCTTTTCGATGCCTTCCCTGTAAACTTAGTAAATATGTCAAATATTCTGTATTCTTTGAATTATTTTGCTTGATCTATTATTTCTCATGGAGGTATGCTAAAATCCCCAAGTATGGATTTCTAAAGGTGTCCTAGGGAGTCCACTGCATTTTATGTAGAATCTATAGTGTAGGCAGAGCACAAATTAAGGGTTAAATATCTCCTTGGTAGATTGTTCTTATTAGTAATAAATACTATTGCTTCATCCCTAGCCATGCTTTTGCCTTAATTCCTATTTTATTCAATGATGACTATCATTAAGGCCAGCTTGCTTTTAGTAAGGGTGTGTGTGTGCAAAAACAGTAAGTATATTGGCATTAATTTAAAGAGTACAATTGATGAACTATACACAAATATACTTACCAGTGTAGTAAGTAAAGGCATATACTTGTGTAAACTACCAAATCAGATGCATATACTTGACAGCACCTAGTTAATATCAATGCACTGCTTTTGATGTCCCACTAAAACACAGAATAACTCCTGTGGATACTGAAGAGAGATCCCTGCAGTAGGCAGCCACAGCTGACACTGTTCTCCACCCTGGAGTGCAAAACTAAACTATTACTATGTATTTCAAATAAAAATAGACCCGTCCTTGTTACAATAATGAAGCCAATGCCTCATGTGAATAGGGCATAAGGAGTGTGCACTTTGGAAAACCTCCCCGTGCCTCTTTCCCTACATTGCATATTTTTTCTACTGCCCCTTCTTTTTATGTGTACCTTCCCTCTATTTATCTACGCCTTCCTTCACCTTATTCTAGAGGCTAATTATCTATTTCTACCTTAAAAATTGTATTTCTTCTTTCCGTCTCCCTTTCTCTGTTTCTCCAACTCTTTCAACTTCAGTGCTAGGAAAACACATCTGCTTTGAAATATTGGTTGTACAGTGGCTAACGAATGATGTTTTATAGCCCCAGCTCTTAATTAAAAAAATCAGCCACACTTTCAAATGTTTCTCTTTAAAAATATACAATGTACTATTTTTTCTTTCATATATCCCTTGCTTAATTTTTTTATTGTGGGTCAGTGACTCTCACTTGAAAGTTCCTTATCTAACACTTACTAGTTGGACTACAAGAATGTTTCTGCGATGATGGCAGTTACTTCTTTTTTTTTTTTTAGATTTTATTTATTTGTCAGAGAGAGAGAGCACAAGTAGGGAGAGCAGCAGGCAGAAGGAGGAGAAGCAGGCTGCCCGCCGGGCAAGGAGCCCGATGTGGGACTCGATCCCAGGACCAGGGGATCATGACCTGAGCTGAAGGCAGACGCTTAACCCACTGAGCCGCCCAGGCATCTCTAGGCAGTTACATCTTTTATGACAATTGCTTCACAGATAGTTTTTATCAACAGGAGAAAGTAGATGCCCCCCCCCCCCGGATTAATTCTAAATTCCTTAGGCTGGTCACCCAGGGCTTCCTCCCATGGGTCCCAGCGGACCCCAGCGGTGGCAGGCAGTGCCCCTCCCCTGGGGAGCAGTGCGGTTCAGAGATAGGAGGCTGGGCCCCAGAGCCCGCTGGAGCAGGTCTGTCAATCAACTCTGCCCCTTAACTCACTGCTAACTGTGGGCAAAGGACTTAAACTTTCTGAGGCTCCATTTACTCTCAGATGCCCTGGGATATCAAAAAGCACTTTTCAGTGGATTATAAGGATCAAATATGTTACCTAATGTCCAAAGTGGCTGACACGTAGTTATCTGTCCCACTGGCACACAGACTGTGGCCGGAAACTCACCTGAGCAATCCAGTCTCCTGGTTTCCACTCTTCCTTCTGCGATAGGAAAAGGGAGGCTCAGACAAAAGCATTGGGTTATCAGAATGATCACAATTTAAGAAGACTTAAAGCCAACTTGAAAGAGAAGTTTGGCTTGAAAGAATGAACTGTTTATATCGTTAATATTAGAATGTTAGTCTGACATCTTAAACTACTACTCTTCATGCTTTATAATTACCGATAAAACTTGAGAAATTTGTTTAGGAGAGGCTGCATAAAACGAGTAAAAAATAAATAAATAAATAAAGCAATTAAATGGGAAATTCAACGACTTCTCTTTTTTGTTCCATATTGGTTACCTGTGAATTCTGGCAGCTCTAAGGGGATCAAGAGTTGCTATATCATCATCTCAGAAACACAAGGTGCAAAAACACCTTGTTTTTTTTTACATACATACACACAGAAGCAGGCAGAGAGGAGGGGATAGAGGAGGAAGAGAGGGAGATGAAGAACAAGGGGAGATTAAGAGAATATGACTATACACATCCTTACTAGGCTTTTATACCGGTCACCAGTAAAACATGCTTATGTGTCCAGAATCAATCTTTTCACCATCCAGGGAAAAAAAAAACTCTTCAAACAACATGTTCCATAATCATCTGAGATAAAAGGAAGAAAACCAGATCTCAGATCTTAGTATTTTACACTATGGCTAGCAAAGTCTCTATGATGCAGTCGGCTGAATTCTCTCATTGCTCCAGCCTCTCCACAGACCGTTCCCTAGAAAGGCAACGTCCGGTGAGGTTTAGGCAGCCGGGAGGCCCTCGGAAATGCAAAGAAAGAAAAACGAGTTGCTACTTCTCTTACTGCCTGGTTGGGATCCCAGAACCCCCCTACATGAATAAATCTGAAGTACTGGGTAGGGGACAGTGTAAGTGGTTAATGAGCTCTGCCTTCAGGGAATTTGGTGAGCTCTATTTCTGGGAATATATAAAATTAGACAAGCGGTCCCAGCAGGATTACAACTACCATACCATCTAAAACAGGCAAAACCCACAGACGCAGGGACCGTGGCTGTAACAGTGTTGAACCTTAGCTGAGAGAGGGCATCGAAGAGGGATCTTGGATTCTCAGCTACCTGGAGGCAGGGACGTGAGTAAAAAGTGGGAAGAACCAGCTCTAAGAGGAAAGGGAAACTGGCTGACAACTGATGGTTTATGGCAAGAAAACAAAAGTGATCGGGAGACCATCTAACTTTGTAATAACTCCCGGGCATCTCTGACCTAATTTTACCAGCACCAGGCCTACTGGGGCGATACTCTGAATGCATGATAGGGGCATCCTGTAATCACGGATGAAGGAGCAGAAGACCACGGAGTGTGCCCCCTCCCCCAGCAGTAGACAGAACCTCTTTTGCTTTTCCCCGATCTTGAGATATGTGCTACACATACTTGTGTATACACCTGAAGGTATGTACAGCATCATATCATAGACTTCTGTTCTCTGCCCTTAGTGTTTTCAAGCAGTAATCTATATTGCTTATAGGCACATGGATGCCACTGTAATCAAATTTATAGATGACAAACAGCTAGGAGACAAGGTCGCTGATTGTCCCCTATTATCCTCCTATAATAGACACTGATCTTTAGCTGGGCACATGGCCACTGTGAATAAGGTCAGCGTATCCCAGCCTCCTTCGAAGGCTGATGCTGAGTTAAGTGACAGTGTTAACATGTGACTTCCAAGTGGTCGCAAAGGGCAGCCGGGACAGTCCCAGAACACATGTTGAAGCTGGTGAAGCTACAATACTAAGAGAAGCTTAGCTCCCTAAGGATGATGAAGGTGCTGGGATAACCCTGGATAGTTCGAATTCACACTTCATTCCCATGAGGGGGAAGCTTCTGCCTGGTCGAAGTCCACACGATTTTTGATTTTCTGTTATTTGCAGCTGCATCTATTCTTAAAAAACTAATAGCTCATCTGACAGATAACTCCATCAGGATATAAAAGGGCATCAAAGTTTAACTAGCCAAAAAGAAAAAAAAATGGGCTGGTCTAATTCGATAAAATTTAATGGGATAAATGGAAAAAAAATTACTTCTACATTTATGGATGCAGAACACCAATCATATAAAGATAGGATAGGAAAGCAGGTCTTAGCGGCATACTTAGAAAGCAATTTTATTTTTTATTTTTTTGAAGATTTTATTTATTTATTTGACAGAGAGAGAGAGATCACAAGTAGGCAGAGAGGCAGACAGAGAGAGAGGGAGAAGCAGGCTCCCCGCTGAGCAGAGAGCCCAATGCGGGGCTCGATCCCAGGACCCTGAGATCACGACCTGAGCTGAAGGAAGAAGCTTTAACCCACTGAGCGACCAGGCACCCCTAGAAAGCAATTTTAAAGGCTCATGACCCCGGTACAAGACAACAGTGGTCTGTATCAGCCCAAAGAGGCAATATGTCCTTAAGTTACATACATAAAAACCTAACACTGTGATGCTGAGTTCATGACCTCAGATGACGACAGGGTCTGTAAGTGAAGGAAGCATGGCAGGAAGACAATGAACTGGCAAACACGGGCGCTGTCTTTAGACAGAGCCCCTGCTCGGCTCCCAGTCATGGTTGCTTTTTAGAAGGGCCTGGGGTTACCAGATTTTGAATTTTTTCCCCAGAGAAGTTAGAAGTGTGGATTGCTATGTGGCATCTCCATTTTCCCCTCAACATTGGTTATTAATTTAAAATTTTTAAATAAAACTACACATGCCCCCAAAGCCATACTCTCCCGGGAGTTGTGCTGACTGCTTTGTTTTCTGGCAACATCTCGGATGAGAGAGGTCTGTCCCACTCTATGCCAACAGTGTGTTTTCTTGGGCATTAGTGTTAAGGAGAAACATCAAGAAGGAACGGAGGTAAATTGGTGAGGATATTAGAGGTCTGGCTCCTAGAGCCAGTGAGACCAGGGTCAGAATCCCAGCTCCGCTCCTTCCCAGGATCATGGCCTGGGCAACCCCCTTGGCCCCTGCAGGTCCAGCTTCCCTATCTGTAAAATGGAGGATAATCCAAAGACTCCCCCCCCCTCACTGGGACTGACATGAGGATTAAAAGTGCTAACTCATTCAAAGAGCTGAGGCCATGGGTGATGCATTTTAGGCTACACGGAAAGTGAGAAACCTTGAATATATGTTTTTTAGAGAACTACAGAAACTTGAGATTTTTCCTTCGATTAGAGAAAGATCAAATGGCAACATATTTGTCTCAAAATGTGTGAGTATGCGGGGGCGGCTTAGCGTGCCTTATTGATGAGGTCCCACGACAGGAGTGGAAAGAAACCACCAGTGAAGGGAAATGGAAACATATTTGGATCTGGGAAAAGAAACAAAAGTAGAATTTGATGTTTCCAAATACAACATGGTAGGCTTAATTAATTAAACCTAAATTAACCACCAGGTGGATATAGCAGGGGGTGGTTCAAGTACTGAACTAGAGTGGGTGTAGGAATCAGATTATCGAGATGACCTTCAGGTCCTCCAAGCCTGTCACTTCTGTGATGCTCTTGCCCAGAAGCAAATTCATTCAATTCCTCAGATGTCCTTTAAGACAGACCGCTAATTAATATGGAACTTGCTACCAGCACACAAAGGGACTACAAGGACAAGCCAGTAATTCGGATATGCCCAAAGGAATCCCCACCAAACATTCTGCTGACTGTGTCAACGCACAGACATACACACACACTTACGGCACTCACGGCCAAGATTACTAAGTGCCATCTCAGCAGGGAGACGGACTTAAGTCAAGGCTAACGTGATGGTAAAACCTCGCAGATCTTTTTTTTTTTTTTTGGTTGGCATCAAAAAAAGGGAAACACATGGGACCTCTTAAGATCATTGGTGCTCATTACTTTTTCCTTTAGAGCCCTCGATATTGGATACCTGAAATGTTTATTCTTAGCATTACTAAAAAGAATGCCATCCATTTCTGGAGTACTCAATGATTTAGCATTACATGCAAAGAGACACATTATCTTATTCTTTTTCTTATAATACATCATGAGGCAGGTCAAGCAGAGATTACATTTCCATTTTTCGGATGAGAAAATTGGGCCCTGAATGGTATAAAGGGAGTAAGTGACAATGCGGGGTCCTCCAATTCCAAATTTTATCTTCTTCCCATTGTTTCATATTGTATTTTTAACGGGTCAAATGACTTTTTTTTTCCTTTTGAGAAGAATATACATTGTGCACAGATAAGTTAAAAAAAGGGCTGGTCTATCCATTGCTGTACTACATGGGAAAGAAACTCATTCTAGAACAAAACACCTCAACATATTGGATAACATATTTAAAATAGCTCTTTAAAAGAAATGAGTTGGAGAAAAAGGCCAGAAATAAAAAGGCTTAATTCCACGTGCTGAGGGCCATCTACTGCTCCCGGTGGCCTGGAGCTAGACTTTATAAACCACACCTGTGGGAGAAAGACAACAAATCCCAGGGGGCTCAGGAGCATGAGGGAACGAAAAGAAGTCTTAAGAAAATCTGGAACCCCTGAAGGGCAGCCGTGAAATGGATAAACTGGAAACAGACAGATAAATGACCTTCTCTGAAGGATGGGTCTTCTGTTTGGGCCTTGGATCTCAGTGTGATAAGGAAAAAATATTTCCCAGGGCACCGGATGGCTCAGTCGCTTAAGCATCCGACTTTTTTTTTTTTTTTTTAAGATTTTATTTATTTATTTGACAGAGAGGAGAGAGATCACAAGCAGGCAGAGAGGCAGGCAGAGGGAGAGGAGGAAGCAGGCTCCCTGCTGAGCAGAGAGTCCGATGCGGGGCTCGATCCCAGGACCCTGAGATCATGATCTGAGCCGAAGGCAGAGGCTTTAACCCACTGAGCCACTCAGGCACTCAAGCATCTGACTCTTAATTTCGGTTCAGGTCATGATCTCAGGGTCCTGAGACAGCCCTGAGTCGGGCTCCACGCTCAGTGTGGAGTCCGCTTCTCTCCCTCTCCCTCTCCACTGCACCTCCCCCCCCACAACGAGCACTCTCTCTAAGAATAAATGAATAAAATCTTAAAAAAATATATATTTCCCTTGAATAATTCTCCCCCCTAAACACACTCTACACAGGTAGGACCTGAATTCACCCTCCTAGGTGACCTATCACACCACCTCACCCTCCAAATTATTTTAAAGCGGCCTCGGGTTGGCGCACTGAGGCTCTCGGCAGAAGCAAATCCACAGTCTCACAGAAGAGCTCTATAAATAGAGGCCTCAAAAAAATTCTCACGGACAAAGCTCCACGGGACTTAAACTCCTATCAAATTCAATATACAAATAAAAATATAAGCCTCCATGAGCAAAGCAGAAAACAAAGTACAGAAGCAGGCATGCAAAGCCTGCAGGTGTTAACAGCGTATAAATTGGGTTTATTATTTTTAGGGGAATAAAAGACTGAAAATATGAAAGATCAAGAGACTATAAAAACTGAGCCGATGTGAACAAGAACAGAAAGCACACTCGCCGAAATGAAAAATATAACAGAAATTCCATGCTCAGGAGCGGCAGACGGTTCCAGACCCAGAGGAAGAGACAGTCCGTCAGTGAGCTAGGAGACGAAACTGACAGATCACAAAGAACGCAGAGAAGAGAAAATGTAAAAAGAGGTTCAGAGACGCGCAAGATAAAATAAAAACGTTCAACATGCATGAGTGTGGGAAACCCGTAGGTGTGTAGAGAGGCAGTGTTTTAAGATGGTAACTAAGTCCTTCCTGGATAATGAGCGTCGTGCCCATACATCTCACAGTGAAACTGAAGAACACCCACTACACAGTGAAGATATTGAAAGCAGCCAGAGAGAAAAGACATAATACTATAAAACAGTGACCAAGAACTATTAGCCGACTCCCCAATAGCAATAATAGAAGACAAAAGACAATGAGATATTATCTTTAAAATGCTAGGAGAAACTTCCTGTCAATACGGAATATGACCAGAGGTTGGCAAACTTTCCGTAAAGGGCTGAATAGCAAATTTTTTAGGTTTTTGCAGGCCCAGGTCTTTGTCCCATATTCTTTTTTTTTTAATCGACACTGTAAAAATGCAGAAGCCACACCTGGTACGGGGCTGAACAAAGACAGGCCTCACACCAGATCTGGCTCAAGAGGCTGAAGTTTGCCAGCCCCTGGAAGAGACAACAAAATAACTGAGGAAAGGAAAGAAAGACATCACCCACAGGCTCTCAGTGAGAAGACGTGAAAAGGATGTACTTTCGGAAGATGCAAAATGACCCCGAGATGTCGGTGATGCAAGAAGAAACAAGTCGAGCATTGGTAAACACCCGTGAAAATCCAGGTAAACATTGGATAGGTTTTTCCTTATACACAGAACATGCTGTAAAAGTCCACGGAACTAAAAAACTCTAGAAAATGGGCTTCTGCATAAGACTTAGGAAGCTGGAAAGGGTGCTGCTCCCACTTAAGTGAGAAAAAAGAACAACAGAAGGAACGGCAGAACTTTAACTCTTCTTGACCCTACCAGAGAGCTGAGGGCACAGGGTATCCGGGGAGAATGGGTTCCAATAAGAGACAGCCCCCAGGCTCCGGAAGGAGAGCGGGCAGGTGTGCCCTGGTTCTCCTGGCAGGGGCACCCACCATGGGAGAGTACTTTGACCTCAGCTACCACTTTAAGAAATTGCTGGAGACCAAGTGTGGGCTGACATGTTGGTCTGGAAAAGATGGGGCTCCGAACTCAGAGGGTTTGCAGTCAGTAGTGAGTTCTCTCCAGGCAGGAGGCCGAGAGAGCCCCTTCTCAGTACTGGCACGGAGGAAGCAATCAGGGGTTTCTCCCTAAAAAACCACAGAATCCACTTCTCACCCAGACCCTCCTCTCATACAGACCAAAAGCCTTAATTAAGAAAAAGACTGAAACAACCCCAATGTCTGTCAACAAAAGAACAGATAAAATTGTAAACTGTGGCATATTCACGTAATACAATATCCTACATACTTAAAAATGGATGAAGCTCCAAAATATAACTCTAAGGGGAAAATCACATTCAAAAGGATTCCACTTATGTAAAATTAACTCGTTTGACAAAGTCGTAGAAGATTTGTATATAAATCTCATGCACACATTTTTATAGTGTCTAAGACAAGTAAAACAAAAATATGTATTTATTTTTAAGGACTGCATGTGTGAGAATTAAACAAAGCAAAGGAATGATTTGAGAACTTCAGGTTGGCGGCTGCCTCTGGTCAGGAGAGAGGCATGCAATCCTGCAGGGGCACCCAGGGGCTTCTACAGTACTGATTATGAAGAATCTAGTTAGTATACTAAGTGCTGGGAGTATGTTTTATTCGTAGGTAATCATTCTTTAACTTTCCGTATATGTTACATACATTCTTATGCATACATGATCTACTTTGTAATAAAAGTTCTGTGCAGATATGCATAGAACAGTGAACAGCAGTTGCTTATGATGAGATGAGGAGAGGGTTAACAGCCACGTTTCCTTCTTGCTCAATGTGCTTCTGTTTCTGGATTTGTTTCTAGTGTTTTGGTAACACAAGGAGTAGTGTGTATTCATACTCCACGGTTTTCAAAGAAAAAAAAACACTAAAGATAATTTTTGGCTTCTGAAACAATGACTACTACTCATTTTAGGAAGGTTCTTTTCTGCTACATAGTAAAAATACCTTGAAAGGATAAACATGAGGTTTCTACAGCTTTCATTTTTCTAAGCTTCAAAAAACCATGTAATAAGTTTAAAAACAAAGATACCATATTTAATGATACTCCTAAGTCTTCTTTGCCATATTTGCTTGCTTCGGGAAAAGTGGCATTTAAGTTTACTGGGATCGAATAATCCTTTTTATTCCAGACAAGGTAGCGCGGTGATTTACAAGACTGCTTACTCCTTTACACAGAAAAGAGATCTCGAAGTCCTGATTAGCCAAGTGGAGAAAGCACTCTGAATGCTTGGCTGAAATTCCAAGAAACTTTTAAGAATCATCAGTGTTCTATTTCTTTTATCCCTAAGTGACTTCAAAATCCCTTTGTTTGATGAACAATGACCAACAACCAGAGTGAGAAGAACTTTACGTGGGACTTAAAGCTCTCAAATGTTCTTCCTGGGTCTAGAAATCTTTTGGGCTTCATTTAAATGCAGCCATGTCTCAGCAACTCCAAAATGTGATGCAATCAGACTCTCTTCGTGTGGCTTTATCAGAGACAGCAGCCCGGATATAAAAGCATCGTTTGCCAAAGCAGACCCTAATCTACAGAACTGTGTTGCTTGGGAATCTTTTCCTTCTCCCCAGATAGAATGTGAGTTCCGCAGAACAAGGGACCTGGTTGTGTACATCTCAGAATTGCCAGAGCCTAGCTCAGTGCCAGGGACACTCCAGGTACTGATAATGGGTTGCTGGGTGCGTCTGCTTGCTTTACAGCTCAGAACATTAATTTCCTTTAGCCATCCAACCATATAGTTCACAAACCTTTCTTTTGTGCCAACTCTGAGCCAACATAATAGATAATAAGATTATAAATATGATTGATACACTTTTATGCCTTTAGGGGGTTCAGTCTACAGCACAGTTTGGAATTACATACACCAGCAACGATGTGGGTAAAGGCACAATGTCGCGTGAAAGATGCTAGACAGAAAAGGGTACGTTCTGTATGAGTCTGTTTACATAGAGTTTAAAAACAGGCAAAACGAATCTATGGAGTTTGAAATGGTCACCCTTGAGAAGATCAGTGCCTGGAAAGAAGGGGCCACGAGGGGCATGAGGTTAGGATTTTGTTTCTTAATCTAGGTGTGATGATCCCTTCTTGAAAAGCCATCAAGCAGAACATTTATAATTTGGCCACTTTATATATGTTCTACTTTAATAAGTATATACTTATACTTTGTCTATATATACTTAAAGTAGTTCACTTTTAAAAACAACAGTTTTTGAAACGTACAGCTTGAAGCGGGTTTCTCTTTACTATCCGTGCAATTCAACACATTCTCAACGCTTTCCTAATCTTGTTCTAAATCAAATGCCACTTCCTGCAGAAAATCTCTACTAAACTCGAATAAGTTTTTCCCTCGTTGGAACTGCCACAGAGTTTTTGTTTATGCATCTCCTTTTCTTCCCTTAGCTCTAGGCATGGTGTTAAAATATGAAACAATCTTCAACTCACGCCACCTATCACAGCACTCCGGATTTATTAGGTATTCAAAATCCTTAAGCAAATAAACATTGAACATTCTATTCCTTGACCTGCTCCACATGGCCCCTTCCTGTGTTTCGAGGTGCTCTTTGATCTGCCTTTTTATTCAGCATAACACATACTGTAAAATCTGGGGGAACCTACTCTAAATGTGAGGTCGATAAACCTAAGGCACTTTCTACGGATGGCTTGGACACATTAAAAAGCAAACAGCACTGTTCTTTCATCCTAATGATAAATGTAATATAAAAAAATCAAAACAAAGGGGAAAAATTCAAAACGGAATAAAAGTTACCAATAATGTACCATATACTTCGTTTCAGAACTTGATCTTTACTCCACACCGAATCTTCATCTTTTCACGTTTGCAAATGCAGTTCTCACTGTAGTTCCTCACGGTTCTGGAACGGTCGCCGGGCATCATGGCGGCACGCTGGACAGAACGGATCTTACTTCCCTTAACCAATGCCCCATCTAGGAATACCTGGGCTACTACAAAATTTTTACCTTTGAAAACAGTGAACATCTTGATAAAAAAATTGTCCACTCCCAGTAACAATGGAAGAGTAAATTCCTAGAGGTGGTTTTTTTTTTTTTTTTAAGATTTTTATTATTTATTTATTTGACAGAGAAGAGAGAGATCACAAGTAGGCAGAGAGAGAGGGGGAAGCAGGCTCCCTGCTGAGCAGAGAGCCCGATGCGGGGCTTGATCCCAGGACTCTGAGATCATGACCTGAACCGAAGGCAGAGGCTTTAACCCACTGAGCCACCCTGGTGCTCCAAATTCCTAGGGGTTTATTTTCCAGGTTAAGAATATACACACCACACAGGACTGTTTCGGGTACCTTGTCCAGTGTGAAGCCTGCAACGGTGTATGTTTCTACAACAGCAAATGCCACATTTCACGGATTCGTTGTTTTTACCTTGTAACGTGTTTGAAATCAGAATGCGCCTTATAGTTTATGGCCCGTCACAGTTACTGCCGTCAGTCAGGGGGCTGCTGGGACGCGGCTCACGCTGCCCGAGTCTCACTGGGGCAAAGCCTCAGCCAGAAAACCACTTAGAGACCATTTCAGGAAGAGCTAGCAGCGTGGACTATCGTCTGAAAGCATTTTGAAACCTTCTTTAAGAAAGTGGAGGCGCTGAATCTTACAGACTGAGTGTCCGTCGCTTGGGGAAAAAAAATCCAAGCAGAGCCTTCTTTTATGAAATGTCACATGCTCAAAGCTCCTGGTGGCACAGATAACACAGGGTAAAAGACATGGGTGTTGATGCTCTAAGCCAAAAAGAGATTCAGAAGTGTTGCACTCACTGTGAACAAGTTCTAGAAAATAACCAGCTAAACCATTTTATTTATATTTTCTCCTTATGTATGCAAAGGAGTGACATATGGTTCAAATCTATATCTAAATAAGTAAAAATATTTTACAATAATGATTTTGAGATTTTATTTATTTGTGAAAGAGCAAGAGAGCATGAGCAGAAGGGGAAGGGCAGAGGGAGAAGCAGACTCCCCATAGAACAGGGAGCCCAATGTGGGGCTCAATCCAGGAGCCGGGATCGTGACCTGAGCTGAAGGCAGATGCTTAACCGACAGAGCCACCCAGGCGCCCCTATCTTACAGTAATTATAAAACAAAATTCTAAATAAGATAACGTTGTACAAGAGCTTACTTAATGGCATTTTTAAAAATTCTTATAATACATGAAATAATGCTGGGTTTTAAACTGACAACTTAAATTCCACGAAATGGAATTCAGTATCCTGAGCTCTATCTAGTACTAGGTATTGTGCTTTTTCTTAATCTTTGACAATTTTATATTAAAATGACCGAACATTTTGATGTGTGTATATATATATATATATATATTTTTTTTTATTTTATTTTAGAGAGAGAGAGTGCAAGTGGGGGCTGGGGGAGAGATGGAAGGAGAGGGAGAGAGAGAACCCCAAGCAGACTGGGTGATGAGCACAGAGCCCAACCCAGGGCTCGATCTCACAACCCTGAGATCATAACCTGAGCTGAAATCAAGAGTCGGACAGTTAACCAACTGAGCCACCCAAGGTGCCCCAAGGAGTATGTCTTTAATTACCAATGATAGGTCTTTCCCTCTTATTTTGACCGTTTAGAGTCCCTTTGTAAACTGCCTGTTTTTGTATTTTTTGCACATTTTTCTATTGAGATGTTTATTATTTCTGATTACTTTTTTTTTTTTAGAGAGAAAGCACATGTATGTGTGCACAGACAGAAGGAGGAGGAGAGAGGGAGGGAGGGAGGAAAGGAGAGAGAGAGAGAATCCCTACACAGACTCCCTGCCTGCACAGAGCACAGAGCCTGCCACAGAACTTGATCTCAGGACCCTATGATCAAGACCTGAACCAAAAGAGTCGGTTACTTAACCAAATGAGCCACCCAGGCGCCCCCTGATTACTTTTTTGTGGCAGTTCTTTATAAATTAAGAATATTAAACCTTTGTCTCACCTATGCTATGCAAACATTTTTCCCAGTTTATCTACCACTTTAACTTCCTTAATGGTGGGTTTTTTTTGTTTTTTATTTTCTGGGTTTTGTTTCGTTTTTTTTTTTTTGCAGTTCAGAAACCCATTCAACTAGTGAGCGATGCTAGCCAATTTCAGATTTGATCAAACTTTACCAATCTTCAAACACCTCCTTCATGAAAATTCCCCATAGACAGGAGGAAACCACATACATATAAATGGCACACGGCTAGAAATAACTCCAATTAGCATCAGCATACACTGAAAATTATAAGACACTAGAGACCTGCATCCAATTCCTGTCATTGGTCACATTTTCCCCTCAAAGAATGACATGAGAGGTCTTTCCAGACCAGCATTCATTTTGGGTTTTCATTTTGGGTGACTTCACAGCTGTTCAGGGATAATAATGTGATCTGTACAAAGACGGTTTGATGAGAATTAGCTTCTGACGCCTACTCCTCGGAACCCTCTAGCTTTCTGCCTCTGGCCTTGTCAGCACACAGGCCTCCTGAGGCCACTGCCGGCCTCCTCCATGTCCAAGCATAACCTGACTGCGGGCTTGGTGGCCGCTGCCCTGGACCCTGAGTCAGAAGTCATGGGTCTGCACTTCGGCTTTGCCTCTAACCAGAGATGTGTCCTTGGAGAAATAATTTTACCCTGCTGGGTCTCTGTTTGCTCATCTCCAAGATAGGAGCAGGTGGAATACGGGATCTCCAGGGTCTTTCCAACGCCCACATTCTGGCCTATGGTACATACCTAATCAACTCTCCTCACTTGCTACCCCAAATAAAATAATACTAATAATGTATTCAAATTATTGAATAATGTATTAATTAATGAATTAATAATAAATTTTCCAAAGGTGTTCTTCTTCAATGTTTTGCTATACTGCCGCTCCTGCATTCGGCAAGAGCAGTTTGATCTGTTTCCCTTCCTCATTTCACAAGGACTGGGTTGACTAGAAAGTCAAGGTTAGAAACCTCAAAAAGTTTCATTAGACTTCTGACCCACTCACCTTAGCCAGCACAGACGGGCTTTAAAAGCATGTCGAATTATTTTTCCAGTTGTTTTTACCAGTCACAGAGACAGGGTTATTTCAGCTCTTCCTTTAAAAATCTATTCTGTAATTACCTAACCCTAACCAGGAGTTTCGTTTCTGAATCTTTGGGGGATTCTTCTCCTTCCTATTGTCCCCATATCTCATTATTTTTGCCCCTCGTACAGTTAGAGTGAAAAAT
Source organism: Potos flavus (assembly GCA_028534135.1). NCBI lineage: Eukaryota > Metazoa > Chordata > Mammalia > Carnivora > Procyonidae > Potos > Potos flavus. Next base: position 72,270,047 of record CM052899.1, on the reverse strand, counting down.
AATCCTAAGATTTTCATTTTTTATAGCTTTCAGAGAATTTTGTATGACAATCACAATGCTTGTATAAAAGGGCCAAATCAATAATACTGTCCAAGGAGCTGGCACCGGAATTACTCTAAAAACAGGAAACATCTTTGATTGGGGCAGGAGATAAAAGAACTCAAGAGTAGAACCTCGGGGTGCCTGGGTGGCTCAGTGGATTAAGCCTCTGCCTTTGGCTCAGGTCATGATCTCAGGGTCCTGGGATCGAGCCCCGCATCGGGCTCTCTGCTCACTGGGGAACCTGATTCCCCCCATCCCTCTGCCTGCCTCTCTGCCTACTTGTGATCTCTCTCTCTGTCAAATAAATAAATAAAATCTAAAAAAAAAAAAAAAGAGCAGAGCCTCCACTGCTTCCAAAGCTTCAGGGAGAGGGTGAAACTAGTCCACAAGAGAGAAATGGATGGTTCAGGAGTCGGCAACTGTTGAAGAAAGAGAGGGAGGAGAGCGGATCCAGGGAAGGAGAAACTTCCGGTGAGCTGTCGTCAAAATCCTGCACACCCACCATGGGAACTCCACTCCCTCCTTGCGTCTTACACCCAACACCGAGAGAAGTCTACTAAGAAACCACATGAGCACACAGAAGGGCTAGGAAGGATTATTTCGACTTCTGAGGTAATATCTATTTCAGGGGAACAGATGGAAAAATCAGGGACGAGAGCTGCCAGTTGAACACAGGGTTATCCCAGGAAGTGACTCGATGTGACGACAAAGAACAGGATGTGTCACTTATCCACAAAGTTGGAAAAAAAAAAAAAACTTTCATGAACAAGAATATCTAAAATGCAATATTGAACTATACAGTATATGATGTGATCCCTCAGATTTTCAGTAAAATCTGGTACACTGAAACATGGAGATTTTGTGTGCATGTGTTCTACGTTTCAGTGGGGGTCTTCGTCTTGGGGGGGGGGGAGTTGTAGAGAGAGAGAGAGAGTAACCTGATGAAGTTTGGATCAATGTGTGTGAAAGATATCAGCAAAAATCTCATGATAACCATGAAAATATAAGCTCCCTGGAAAGCTCAAAAAATCTCCAGATTTCAACTTTTATAGGACACAGAATGAAGATTCAAATCAATACAAGGTAGACCTCAAGGAACGGAGGGTCCTCAATGGATATCTGGGTTTTACTTCTTTATCCAAATACCATTTACAGAACTTTATAGTATGCTAATTATATTCCAGTCTTTATATATTTACAAATGTCTTCGAGTTCTTTCAAAATCTTTCCTAAGGAAGGCAGTAATTTCCACAAGGAATTAAACATATAACTCTCTCTTGCAAGAACAGAGTGAAGGTTTTCATCTCTACTTGGAGAGAATTCTGGAATGGATTCTAGAATCTTTCCACTAATGGAAAGGAGTAATATCTTTTCTTCCATTGAGTCCAAAGTGATAAGCCCAAATACCATGTATCTACCATGTAAGGGCATCAGGGATGTTCAGACCGTCCTATCGCAAACTGACTCTGTACAATGCAAAGGCCATCCAGGGACAGGATTTTACCACACCTTCTCCCTTTTTGACATGTACCAGCTTTGCGGAGAGTTGATCTGGGAGTCGTCTGATTGAAAGTACAGCACGAGGAAGTATGCCGGGGACACAGATTTAGGGTAAGCTTTCAAGCCTATCTACAAAAGGTCTTCTCTTCAAACCCTTTCTCTATATTGACACTGTTAAATATCTATTAGGGTTAAATATCAGCTTAAATATTAAATATTAGTATTTAAATATTAAATATTTAATTATTAAATTAATAAATATCTGTTAAATATCTGCTTAGTTCACCCTTCTCAAAACAATTACAGTGGCCAAAAGATACAGAACGGAAGAAGCAAGAAGGAAGAGCAATTAGTCATACATGAGACAGCTGCTCCCTGATCCTTTCCTTCCTCTTGAAGATCAGGACCACTTCTCAGCACAAATACCTGGCCATTTAGCCACCTTCCACCTGCCCTGACACCACCAGAGAGCAGTGGGAGGTTGGCCCTTTCCATATTAAAAGAAAAGTAGATCATGTCACGTTCACCCTTAGTTGGGAAATTGCTGTGTAAGCGGTGGTGTTCACAAACAGGGATCACCCTATCCAGAAAGCACTCTGGGGGTTCCCGCTTTCCTAGCTCGGCGGCCTGCAGGCAAGCCTGCCATGGCTCAGGGGTCTGCTGGGAACCCAGGAGGAAGGGTCCTGTAACGTCCCCATTTATAAAGCCACGACTGGACCAATTTATCTGACACCACAGAATGACCTGTCCACCATTCACTATGCAGTTGCCTTACAAAATAACTGACTAACAGAAGTAAGAATAAGAAGTCGAGAAGTCGAGCGGGGCTCTGGTCTCACTGCAGCACTTCCTCACTGGCTATAAGGACTAAAGCATAGCCTGGAGAGACCAGAGGGGCCGTGGTTCCCAGTCCACAGGCTTTTTCCTGGATTTCCGGTCAAATACTCATTCGCTGCCATTCTCAGACACTGTCAAAATGAAGAGACTAACTGTGTACTCTTCACCACCTCGTCCTCTAGGATTTGGAGATTGAAGTAGAGAGCCTTTCTCTCCTGGTCTATGCAGCCTCCACCAATTGCACTCCGTTGCTAGAGATCCTGGATCCCAGTTGCTAGTTCACAAGGGCTAAAATCGCGTGAGACCCTTCCCCAGTGTGAACACACAGCCCTCTGCCTCTGATAAAAGCTACAAACACCCATGCGAGATCGAGGGAAAGTGTTAAGCGATCTTCCTGGCTTTTGTCAGGGAAAAGACTAGACTGAGTTGTGAAGACCCTTCTTTACCCAGAAGCCACTCTGTGCGAGCTTCTATCAGTAAACATCTCTGTACTGAGTAAACTCAGTACAGGGGTGAATACACAGGGTCATAATACTTGGCACTGTAAGCATTCTTAGAGAGCGGAGAAAAAAAAATGTGGTGAATCACTGAGACATTATCTAAGCCCTTTGTTACCTTTCACACACATACATGGGTATGTACTAAAAAGTTCTGCAAAACAATAGCTACCGGTACACATGCAGTGAATTATAATTATTTTTCGCTTGTTTCATCTGAGGGTTATATAACCTTCTAAATTTATTGTTTGGATTGCAGTTAGAAAAAAATCAGTATAAAAGGTTAATGAGACAGGTGGAAATACAATTAAATTGACCTAGTTATAGAAAAATCTCAGAAACAGGAGTGTGGAAGTTTTAGATGTCAAGTTCTGTTCCCTTAGGTGTCAGGATGGTTTCATTTACAAAGAATTCCAAACCCAAAGGCCTGGGGACATCCATTTAGCTTTTCTTACAAGACAAGGCAGTAAAACTGCAGGGGGAAGTAAGTAGTGTTTTACTCCAAATCTCAATAAACCCATAATAATTTAACAAGTTTACACTGCAATAGGGAAATAATGGAAACTATACTCTGATCAGGAACTGTCAAGAGAAGCAAGCGGTGATGGTGACAAGGCCTGGAGGCAAAGGAAGAAAGGTCAAGTTCTCTGGTGACAAGGCCTGGAGGCAAAGGAAGAAAGGTCAAGTTCTCGTGGTTTAAGCACATCGCCAAACTGGTTCAACCCTGAACCTGGTGGAGTGTTCTGGAGTGTTTGGCAGCTACTGCTTGGAGCACAAGAGAACAGATTCCTGGAATTCAGGTCAGAGATCACTAGTAAAGATCCAAAAAACTATCCACTCATCCTTATTATGTGGGTTCCAAGCATATCCACAAGAACCATCTTCCCAACTGTTTTCGATGTCGCCACTGGGCAAAATTCTCAGTGCACAAACCTTGGTCTTCTATAGGTTTTGAATCATCTCTAAAAAAGCCAAGCGCAATCAGAGCTGAGTAGCAACTCAGTGGAAGAGCTATGCAATGTTTCCATTCTTTAAGGGGAAAAGAGTTAATTAGAAGACTCCAAGTTTCCAGTGACTAGATTTTAACCTTAGATCTCTTCATACCTTAAGAATGATGCATTCAAGCTGAAGCAAAACATTGCTTCCCTTCTCCGAGGAGGGAACAAATGATATTCTGGATAATATCATAATAGTTTGATGATGCCATTCAGTACCCTAAATCCAAACAGGTTGCAGACATAAGAAGGCTGAATTCTCAACCTATTTTTGCAAGGAAAAAAAAAAAATTAATGTTTGCTAAAATGCCAGTGTTTGCAATGGCCTAAACAATGATCATTCAAATAATGAATTATCTTTGAATGCTTATATCTTTGTAAGTTTGGAAAGGATGTCTAAGTCAAAATCATTCTAGTAGGGCCCAAATAGAAACTCAGGTGCTTCAAGCATATTATGGTGATAACTCTCTCTCACACACACCCTCACCTTTCTACTTCAATGCAATTCCAGACTTTATTTATCCCCACCATGATTTGGCATCCAAATATTAATATAACGATGGTATTTTGCCCTCATTTTTATAATCCCAACCCTGTAAGCCTATTGTTTGCAAGGTTAAGTAAGAGAGTCTTCTGAATTCTATATATTCCATACATCCCAACCATGAACACATTTCTTCCTGGAGATCTGAATGCCAGGATTAGCAATGTAATACCAAATTCACACCCATAAACAGGAATAGGCCTCTGGTAATGATTTGTAAATTATTCTCCAGATTGGTCTATTTACCTAATTATTATTTGCCCTCAGGCAAATGTGGATAGGAAAAAAAAAAAGAAAGCCTCCCAAATTAAGGGCCAGCATATTAGCTGGATAGGACTTTTGATATCAACTAGCTCAAGTATATCATTACAAATCAAATCCAATACACTCAGCCCCTTGACCTCTTCGCATCTGACATTGTTATATACTGCTTTGCTGAAATTCACTCATTCCTAGGTTTCCATAATTTTAGTCATTTTGGCTTTCTTCTAACTAAAAAGTTGCTTTCCACTATCAATCCCCAAAATGCTGTCCTCTGCCCAAGGCTTTATCCTCCCCTTACACCTCCTCTAGGGTTGGTCCCATCTATCCTCGTTATTTCAGAGGGCAGGGCTGTATTAGTGACACCAATATCATCAACAGTCTCAAAATCAACATGCCCAACACTGAATCTACATTTTCCTTCTGAACCTTTTTCCTGTATTCCCTTTTTCATGTCATTCATCATTCGCCCAGTCCAACATGTCATTTGTTAGTTCACGCTCACAGTCAGACACGAATTTCTAGAAATTATTTCTGAAATCTTTAAATCATTGTTATCAGCCTTATAATTAACATCCCTGAATACCAGTGTCTCCTATATACACTCTTCGGTGCACCTAGCACAATTATTTTCTAAAACAGCGCTCTGACAAAGTCTGCTTAAAAGCCTTTAATGATTTCCTGTCACCTAGGAAAGAAAATGTCCAATTTCCTCAGACCAGTTTTTAGTCTCCTCTCACTGTAAGACCATCTACTTGTCACTCTGGTCCATTCATCTTCTTCCAAGAATCAAATAAATGGTTTCCTTTGCTAAAAGTGCTCCCATCTTTACTTTGCTCACAGTTCTGCTTATTTTAAAATGTTACCTTCTCCGTAAAACCTCCCACAAATCTCTAGGCCACTTAATTGTTCCGGGGTGTTCCTCTAACACTCTGTTCACACTAATAGTCTCACACATCCACTCTACCCTTCTCATCAGCAAAAAGGTGGTATAATGCTCTTTGTATAGCTAAGATTTAATATACCCGCGTATGGTAGGTGCTTAATTAACAACTGTTAAGTAAAGATGTCAACACAGTGAAAAATGCTTTTGAATCAAGATGTGAATTTGAGTCCTAGTTTCACTAGAACTCAAACTCTGTGACCTCCAATTCCCTCACCTATAAGCTGAAATAGTATCTTTTCCACCTGTGAAGTACTATGAGAAGAATCAATTAAATCGAATAGAAGTATTACGCTAAATACAAATATATTAAGTATGATCCGAGAGTATCATCATTTAACGTTTGTTCATCTGAAGTAGATCAAAGGTTAAGAGATTCTACAGCCAATGCCCAAATTGGAGAAGAATATCAACACAGTGAAGAGGTATTTTATCTCTCTTAGCATTCAGTGTTCCCAGAAATCAAAGGTGACAATTCATTGTGATCCGTACAGTCTTATGATATCAAGTATCAACATGCAGAAGCACTATATTATAAAATATAGATGTGAATCCTAGTAGCCCATATAACTTTTCTTTCTTACTAGCAAATGCTATCACGGTTATTGTATGTATAAATGCCTTATATAAATTAACCCATTTAGTTCTTACAAAAACTCCATGAAATAGGTCTATTATTCCCATTTTACATACAAGGAAGCCGAACCAGGAAGGTTGGCTAACGCGTACCAGGTAGCAAAGCTATTATAAGGCGGAACTGGGATCTGTGTCTATGCAGATGGGGTCTAGCCTGGCTCTAACCAGTAAGCCAGGCAGCCTACCTAAATAATGCTGTGATGGGCCAGCACGAAGCCTGACCCACAGTAAATCCTTGAAAACGTTCATTTCCTTTAGAACACAATGGTGCTCAAGTGACAGTGACACATGCAAACGGTCATGACGCTGGCCTGCTGCGTCACCTCCTGACAAGCTTCCCGTGTTCTATGGACTCCATGGAAAGTGGATCTTGTCTGTATAGTGTATCGCCCTCCTTACTGCATGGACAGAATTTCCCAGAAAAACTAGAAAAGATCCAACCATTTTAACTAGCTCTTAATTCATCCATTCAAATAGGACGTCTTCAGATCTTTTGTTGAATGATGAAAATGTCATTACCCCGGGCCGAGGCAAAGAGAGAGCGCTCCCCACTTTTGTTCCTTCAGCTCTGCTGGTGGTCTTTTGACACATCCCCACACACCAATTACACCTTCCATTACAGCCAGCAGGATGGTTCACACTGTATTAACTGGCATCCGTTCTCTCCCCCTCACGGTCAAGTTGTTCCAGCTCCCTCTTGAGTGCACCAATCAGGGAGGAACGGCGTGAAACAATCTCGAGCAGCGGAGATTCGCCCTTGGGAATCCAGGGCCCACATCTCCGCACTGTTCTTGGCTTGTGCCTGCTTCAGGCCTGGGGAGCACATCTGATTCCGAGCACTGGGGCACACCAGGCTTCTGCAGACGTCTTCCCGTTCAGGCGAATCTTTACATGCTCTAGTTGGTACCAGCAAGCTTTTAATTATTGTCTTGAGGATATTTTTCTAGTTTAATACTGGTTCTTTTTAAATAAATTCCATGTCTCTTTTTAGATTACATACTGGTGCATTATCAATATTTTATGGTCCTATGTTTAGTCATTTAAAAGGTCCTACGCTAAGTGCTTTCCACTCATGCTCGTAAAAGTCTCACAAACTGATGGCATGGTAGCTCAATTCTATGAAAAAATTTTTTTTTTTTTACATTTTAACATCTGTGAAATCAGGATGCTTATCATCAAAACCATGTCGAAATTGTGACATTGTTTTTTTTCTCAGTGTACATAAGATATTCTTACATCTTAAAACCAGGGGCATTTTCGATTCAACAAAATTTGCTAAGTACCATATTGATTGCTATTTTAAAGTTGAACACACAGAGGCTCAACATGCCAGGGGATTTGCCCAAGATTCATTGCACTAACATAGCAAGCTAAGTAAATGTATTTCCATGTCAATAGAAGGAACTCTCATTTATCTTCTTTGTAACAGTTCACTGCAGCCTGGAGACAGGGAATCCATCCCATCATATATGCTCGCGGCTCAGGCCCTGGAGTTTCGCTGGGGCTCAGGTCCCAATTCTGCCAGCAAACTAAGAGTGCGATTTGGGGCATGTTGCTTAAACTTAATAACCTCATCTGTGGTCAGAGTAATCTAACCCCAGAGGGTTTCTCAGAGGATTAAGTGAGATAATCTACATAAAAGCTCATAGTGCAATGAGAGATACACAGTGATCAATGAGTGGCAGTGATAATTTCATAGAATAAGGGGGGAAAAGGGAATTAATTAGGTCTGCTTTGCTCTTTACCCCCGGCCCAATTTTATTACAAATAATATAATGCCATTACCATGCCTCTTTGTTCCTATCATCTATCAAGAACATTTTGGGGGCACCTGGGTGGCTCAGTCAGTTAAGCATCTGCCTTCAACTCAGGTCACGATCACGGGGTCCTGGGATGGAGTCCCATGTCAGCTCTTTGCTCAGTGGGGAGTCTGCTGCTCCCTCTCCCTCTGCCTGCCACTCCCCGGTTTGTGTTCTCTCATTCTGTCAAATAAAATCTTAAAAAAAAAAAGAGAACATTTTGTATGGTAAAAATTCTAGTTCAAAACTTGAAGACGTCTACTGCCCGTGCTAGCTAGCACTCTACGGTCCATCTCTGTTCTGTACAACATCCTGAGCACGTGCTTTGTAGAAGGTCCTGTCCTTTGTTCTAGGTGGTACGAAGGAATCCAGGATGTATAAGGAATTACTCTGCCCCCGGTCACTCCAAATCTAATGATGGGGATACGCAAACGTAAGACTCATGGTACAATATGGCAAATACTTTAAAAACAAGTACAGAGAAAAGTCTGAGAAGATGTAAGGAAGAGTTCCCATCTAGAAGGGAGCCATAAGGAAATGCCTCAGAAAAGAGGAAGCATTTAAGATGGGCCTTGAGGGCAAGACAATAGATGGCAGATCCTAGGAACAGAAATGCATAAGCAAAAATAAATAAGCTATTTTTTTTTAACCTATGATGGAGCAGACTGTAACAGAATAACCCTCACAATTAACAGATTAAAAAACAACAGACAGTAATTTAAGAGGAGAATAATCAAGGCAACAAGGACATGAGGGGCCAAGAGCCTAGAAAAAAGGAAAATACACTGAGGGGAGCCCTACATTCGCTGCCTCCCCGACTCCCCCTCTCTCCTCCAGAGAGTTCGTGAAATGGGATCTCAAATCACAGTGATCAAACAGAAAGCAGCAGCCTGGGGCTTACTGCAGTCTTACAAGTTGGGGTGAAAAAACAGGAGTTCGAGGCTACCTAAGTTGCCAGGACACGTAAGACCAAGGACCCAGATAAAAAGGAACCAGAGCACCGAGAACGTTCTGCCAGCAATTTCCTCCTGAGGCCTCTGAGGACACCTGAGCTGTGCGTTATCAAGGAAAGATGCCTTCAAACCAATCAGAAAGCAACTGTTCAGAGGCTACAAAGCCAATCAGCTATTTTGGCAATCGGAGAAGGAGAGGGCAAAATCTGCTCCTCCGGATCCACCGAGGTTGGGGGGAGGGCAGTGGGGGAGGGAGGCGGGTTATCTGGTAAGTAACCTGAAGGGCCATGCCCCACGAGTAAGGACAGAAATTAACCAGCATTCACACAACCTGTGATGTCCGTAAGTTATCGGGCCCAAGATGCCAACAGTGCCAAGGCAGAGAATTCTAATCCAGAGGAAGTGGTCCCTAAACCTGTCACAGAAACCATCCAAGGGAGATTCCCTCCCAACTACACTTCACCCCTGCTATGCAGTCTCCAGTAAGGCAAACTCTTGGGGCTTCACCATTTTCACTGATAAAATGATTAGGGACACCTGAGTGGCTTAGCTGGTTAAGCAGCTGCCTTCAGCTCTGGTCATGATCTCAGGGTCCTCGGATCTAGTCCCATGTCAACTCTTTGCTCAGCGGGGAGTCTGCTGCTCCCTCTGCCTCTGCCCCTCCCCCTGCTTGTGTATGCAAGCTCTCTCACTGCCGATAAATAAAATCTTTTTAATAAAATAATTCATATTTTTTGTCAATAAAATAAAATGATCGAAACTGATGATCTCCGAAATCTTTCAGTAAAAGTCTATTTTGCGGTTAATTAAATAACTAATACCTGGGTAATTTTGATAATATAGACGAAAAAAATTACAAATCCACTGACCGACAGGCAGACATGAGCTCACGCTATAAGGGCCTTTTCGGCCTAGTTGCACCCAGGGAGATTTGTGAACTAGGTAAAACAATGTACATATGTAGAGAAAAAAAATCTCAGGAGTACTCTAATAAGAATCTTACAAGTAGAATATACTAGGAATCTTAAAATAAGCAACATAAGAACACTAAAAATAGACAAGTGAATTACTGAGCGTGAAGAACCACAAACCCAATTAAAGAAAATCTTATTTAAAATCAAGGCTGTAGCAATTTCATGAGCAAGCAAAACTATTCTGGGATTACATGAATCAGACATCATCCAAGTCCAATTAAAATTCTAAACTATATATTCTATATACATACACACACCTATTTTTAAATTCCCATAATGACAGTAACAGTGTCCTTCTTTTATTTTGACCTAGAAATATTTTTCTGGTAAATTCTAAACTATATATTATATATACATACACACACCTATTTTCTGGTAAATTCTAAACTATATATTATATATATATACACACACGTATTTTTAAATTCCCATAATGACAGTAACAGTGTCCTTCTTTTATTTTGACCTAGAAATATTTTTCTGGTAAATAGGGTTTGGCAGTGGTTTGCAAATGTTAAGAGTAATTACAAACTTAGGAAAATCACAGTAGGATAAATTTGAAGGGAATGATTTACTTATAAAACTAAAAATAACATGTAGTAGTAGAAAACTGCAGAGACCCTTTTACTTTAATAAAATTAGTAGACAGGAGTCTGATGCAATTCTCTAAGAACGCCACCGTTTTTAACTGATGGGAATAAATCACTCGAACTAGAACTATTCTTTAAGCCACAATTTATAGACAAGGACTATAATATACCAAAGACATTACCATATGCACAGGGGACAAGGTTTGATGTGTGGAACAATTGAATCCATAGTATTTATACCTTATACTTCAATAAGAAATATTTCTTGTGCAACCAAGGAATTACATTGCTGCAGATATGCAATAAATTTAAGAATGGCAGACTAAGTTTCCCAATTCTTACGGGAAACAATGTTTCTATACAGCCCATTACCTGTAAAGAAATTTTTCCCCTCATAAAAAAGTACACTGAAACAAAAATTAGTAGAAAGTCAAAGAAATCCTACACGCCTCACGATATACTTGAAATGTATATAGATCTGTGTTAAAATACCAGCTTTGCTTTTGTCCATCTTGCCTTCGGGTAAGTTTCCAACTCACAGGGTCTGTGAAAGGAGTCAAGTACGAAAGACACCTAACACAGTTCTAGAGCCTTATGTGTTCACGAGTGTCCGCTCTCTTCCTTCTAATATTTATTCAGTCCAACCAAGATTTGCAGAGTTCTTCTAATGAACAAGGGGACAGATTTAATATATAATCTATACATTATTATAGATTATATATTAAATATATTATATATTTACATTATTATATATAATATAATATATAATAATTATATTTTTATAATTTTTATATGCTGTTTTAGATTTATTTTACATAATATAAAATAAATATTATAATATATAATAACTATATTATATATTAAATATATATTAAATATATATTTAATATATAATATATAATCAGGAGCCAGAAGAAGTTGATTTGCTGAAAAGATGTCTGGGCTTAGTCATAAAAGGACAATATCCCTCAGTGGTCTTCCGTGGGCAGAGAAGATGGGGCACGTGGAAAGAACACAGTGGCTATTTAGAATGGCCTCCATATCACCCCACCACTCCCCAGAGTGGCTGCCGAGGGCTCCCCGGCTATCATCTGGTTATCTCACCTGCAGCATTTTTTTTTTTTTTTTTTGTTAGAACTCCCACTCCGCAGGCCCTAATCCCTGAGGAACTGGTGTTGGGTCTGTTGAATGGCCCTAAACTCATGAATAGCAAGGCACAGTCCGACTTTGTCCATCACTGAGTTGCTACACAGCAAGGCACGGGCAGGTGGAGAGGGTTGGGTCACACCTACTTGCCTTTGAACCCTACTGCCCTGTCACCTAGGCAACCGAACCCCAGTTTTGGATGATCCTGGCTCCTCGAGTCTCAGGTTTTTCTCAGCCTGGAGTACAGTTCAATACCAGCAAACCCTATATATACACTTACAGAAGACTGGCTACATGGGGTTGAGGTAGCAGCTTCTTCAAATTGCCTGGTAGCTACAGAAAGGAAGCATGTCCTCTTCACCAGAAATCCCCATTCCTTGAAAAAGATGGATGAAACCTGGGGCTGACATTCACCCAAAAGCGCATGGAGTGTGGAAGGAGTGCTGACAGTGACACCCCCCCATCACCACCAATCAGTACCCCGCACCCCCCGTGTGACAACACATCTTTTTTAGAAATATGGTGGTTACTCAACAGGCCAAGCAAGGTAATGGCCTATTTCGGCCCTATTTTTCCTTTGAAAAATGATCCCCCATCTAGGTAAGCAAATCTGTCAATCAAGGGCTAGAGTCTGAGTTGTTTTCTTAGTCAAATTATCCTGATGGTAAATGTGATGAAATGCAAACAGGAAACACAACAGAATATATTTGCATGAGCCAAGGAACTGCAATTGTTTTAATAGAACAGTGACAGCACGCACTGTGTTCCAATATCCTAGCCTACTCGTTTCATCTTAATGTCAAAATATCAGTTACCCTGAAATGCACAAAATGTACCTTCGTAATTATGTGCCACCTTTTCAAAGATTAAATATAAAAATAATGAGCAGGCTCGTGGTTATGCTACGGTTCAAAATGGTTCTAAGGTTCTAATTAGCTTCACTAAAGAAAATGGCTTTTTTTTTTCCTTTTACCTACAATGTGTTTTTCACGGTACGACTAAATAAAACACAAAAGTCTTCTTGAGTAATAAGCGAAGATATACTTAATATAGTATCTCCCTAAAAAAAGGGAGAAAGCTGATTAGTTTCAAACAGCAGTAAACCAAATTACAAGAGTCATTCCGTTTTACCAAAGAGAATAAGACTTTCTAATTTAAAACAATCAAGTTTTAATTAGGTAAATGGTTTTTCAAGATAGTCGTAAAGGTCAACAGGATGAAAGATACTAAAGACTTTTTAATGCACAGAACTTGGATTACCTCTCCTGTGCAGGCTTAGTGTTTGCAAGGTGAGCCTCATCAGAAGCTGATTATTTGCTTCAAATGCTTGGTATCCAGACCAAGTACCTCCCACCAGGTGAATGGCATCAAGATGGGTCACCATTCACCAGATTAATAAATATTACCACAGATGGGGAATCATTCAAGAAACCTGTGCTAGTTACCAGGCAGAGGCTGGAGGCATAAAGCACTTTCACTCAGAAAGCTCACAGTCCAGTAGGAGAGAATTTATCTCCATAAAATAGAATGTTTCATACAATCAATGCATTTATGAAAGGAAAGAAGAACAAAGTAATGATACAGTATATGTGTTTTCTATAGAAATAAACTCAAATTGATAAGGATAATATCACCTAATTGCTTCAAACTCTATGCATACAGTTCTTAAGAGCTAAAAAGTAAAGGCATGCAAATACATAGGAAATTGCATTCATTCAAGAGCAAACTTCAGTGCAGCAACCAACAGTTGCTTTAACGAATTCCTCTTACTCAGATTTAAGAGAAAACTTGAGATTTCTCTCATTGCCCAAAAGGTCAAAATTGGGCATATCTCACTGATCATTTGTCATTTGCTATTTCCTTCATTTGGAGAAATCCTGACATCCTTGTTCCTGCCCCATTAACTTTAGATTCTTCTGGAATGAAGTAGTGTGTACACAGAGATTCATAAACGATACAGGTAGGGCTTACCATCAACCTATAACATTTCCCTGCAGTAACACTCTAGTCCCCTTGAAGTATGAAATCTACCAGATGCCCAACTCCAAGTAAAAACATCCAGGCAGGGGCACCTGGGTAGCTCAGTCGTTAAGCGTCTGCCTTCGGCTCAGGTCATGATCCCAGGGTCCTGGGATGGAGCTCCGAGTCGGGCTCCCCGTTCGGGGAAGCCTGCTTCTCCCTCTCCCACTCCCCCTGCTTGTGTTCCCTCTCTCGCTGTCTCTCTGTCAAATAAATAAATAAAATATTTAAAAAAAAAAATCCAGGCAGCACTATGCCCAGCTACTTCTTTCAGATCTCTTCCTGTATTTCCTAACAAAGGACTCCAAAGGACATTTCTATTCCATTATCTATAAAAAGACCCCTTGCAGACCTCCAAAGCAAAGGGCCTCAGAACAGAGACACACTTGTTTATAAGTACTGGGGAGTAGGCATCCAGGTCTCCTGAGACACACTGGCAGGACTGGAAAAGATCTCAGAAAATGACGACTGGCTTCCCACTCCAGACCTCCCAACATTCCTGAAGGGAAGCCAAAAGAAAAAGGCCCTTTCCATTTGCTGAGAATAATGAACAGGGAAAGAATGTTTCCGTGGGCCCTATAAGGAAGGAGGCACCTTATCAAGGGTTAAGTTCACGTCGGCTGCAGACAAATCCCCTTAGCACAGGCTCTGCTGTGGGCAGGAAAAGAAACAAAGTTTTTAATCACTCAAATTAAATCTTACCTTCAATATAAGGCAAATAATGTATATATAATAGGAGTCATTACTTCGTCCCTTAAGTAAGCAATGCACCTGGAACGCTTGGATGGGTACCTATCCGACCTTTCCTTTATCCACGCATATTCTCCATAGATATTTACTGGATACCTTTAATGTGCCAGGCTCCAGGAATACAGCAGTTAAGACAAGAATCTTATCTTTGTGGAGCTTATAGTCTCCTAAGGTAGCTAAACAGTAATCAAGTAACTTAATGAATAAAATAATAGAGCAATTTCAAACGGTGATAAACGCTATGAAGAAACATAAGGGAGAATAAAGGAGAGAACGAGTAGCAGATAAAAAAAAACAAAAAACCAAAAACCCCATAGAACTTTACATGGCCAAGCAAAACTCTTGATAAAAGGGTCAGCTGAGCAGAGTCCGTTGATATGAAGGAATGAGTCATTCAAAACTCTGGAGGAAACCTGCAAAAAATTAAGCGTGGTGACTGGTAACTCTCTCTGCTCATTGGGTGCTTAATCCCCATGATTCTAGAGCCACCACAATGTACTCTACTGAAAGGTATTCCATGTACAGGGGACATAAGAGCAAGCGGAATTGAAAAAAACAAGTTGGTTAAATAAGGAGGAAAGATAAATGTCTACCAGATATTTCTGTTTAGAAGTTGTTCTCACACATTTCAGAAGTATAAAGAGATGTTTCATAAAGAGATGATTTGATGTATAAATATATAATAATTCTATCAGAAAAGCTGGAGGAAAGCATTCCCAAGGCCTGAGGCAGCAGCAAGTTGGGCCTATCTGAGGAGCAGCAAGAGGGGCTGGGAAATCGGGAGAGTGGGGAAACATGGCTAGAAAATAGGCTTGGACAGGAGGCAGGGCCCAAGCCGGGCCAGGCCCTGGGGGTGGCAGTGAGAACTTGGACTTGGTTCCAAGTATGATACGCAGACCCCGGAAGATCTGAGCCAGAAAGTGAGGTCCTTCGAGTTTTGAAACTTCGTTCTGTCTGCAGCATGGGGAACAGACTGCAGCGGGCAGGAACGGAAGCTGGACATTGGCCGGGAGTGACAGCAGTCCAGGCAGAGATCATGATAGCTGGGAATCAGCTGGTCAGATTGTGGTCCAATATATTTCTTTTGCCAATAATCATAGTTAACATTAAATGCCCACAGTTGCCCCTTTCCTGCATTGCCTGAGTTCACAACAGTTCTGATGGATAACACCTGAGGCTCATTCACAGGTGAAGACTTAGGTTAATCACTTGCTTCCTGAGCTTCCAGCCCACTCTGCCCGGCAAGACTCTCAGTTCTTGGCAGCTCCTTTTTCCACTGTGCTCAAATCCTAGAGTCCTCCCATCACTCTCACCAACTGGAGGACTTCAAGTTTCTAGCTCCATACCTATGGTGCTTCAGGTCTCTCTCGGCAAGTGACTGTCAGAGTCCAGACCCAGGCCAACTGTGTACCAGAACTGTCTGTTTCACTACCCTCGCCACCGTACACGGCCTCCCGAACTGGGCAATGACAACCGTGATGTGCCAAAGGGGATGCTTCCTACTCAGTCAAAATAGCACGGCATCTCTGCCTCTTCTGCCAGAAGCCCACAGTCAAGATCATGAACATTGAGCCCATCAGTGAAATTTCACCCAACTTAATTAAAATGTCTAATCTTTTCTGACTCATTACTGTACTCTTTTTGACTTGCTACAGAAGTTTGTGTGCTTCCCTGTGCTTGCTGTGTTTGCCATCTGTGTTCCTGCTGGTCTCCCAAATCTGGTTATTATTAGTGAATCACTAACTCATGTCTTGAAATAATACTTATTGTACACACCCTCATACTTTTAATCATTATCATCCTGAAATTTAAAACATGCTCATGTAGAACCGGATATTCTCAAAAGAAAAAAAAAAATCAGTATTTCTTTAAATTATTAAGACCTATGGAATGTAAGAACTCGAGGAGGCCTTTAGGTTCACCCAACGTGGTGGCTGTCACCCCTGGCTACACATTAGACCCGTCCGGAGAGGCCTCTGGCCACCAGCCTAATGACATCAGAATATCCGCATTGGGGAACCTGGGCATAATTTTTAAACTCCCCAGGTGATTCTAATGTGCCGCCAGAGTGGAATCACTGCTCTAAACCACGTCCCACTCCAGCAGCCTCCTGCTCATCACTACCAAATGGAAGACACTGAGACCCGGGGTGGGGGGCGGGGGTGTCACTTGCCAATGGCAAAGCCAATTTGAGGGACAACCACAACTGAAACCTGCATTTCCTAACACACTGTCCAATTTGCATTTAACATCTCCAAGACTCAGATGAATGTAAGGGAACAGGGCGTTCCACCAATTGCGGCCCTGATGATTCTATTACCCAGGCTTCATTTCTCCTGACTCGCCACCTTCTGTGTCTTGGCCCAGTTGCCAGACTGGTCTAGCTTGGAGCAAAGTCATGCAGAAAAGCTATGCTAGGGCCCCAAAGCAGCACCCATCACTGACAGACGTTCTTTCTCCTTCGATAGAACCATCCTAGTGACCGGGCATACGTCTGAAGACCACTAAATGGGTTACCAAAAACCCCGCTCGACAGCGACCCATCTAAAACCTCTAACTAGTCCCATATTCAGGAATGAAGAAAGTAATCATGGATATGCATCCATTTGTAGGTACAAAAGGATGTTTACAGCAGCACTGTTTATGTAGGGGGAAAGTGGGCTCGTCACAGAAATATCATGGAAACAAATTTCAAGATGTACCCTTAAATTTCAAAAAGCTATAAAACATATGCAATATATTCCCAATTTGGTAAGAGTAAATATGTATCCACATAATGGAAAAAGTTGAGTGGTTGGGTTATAGATGGTTTTTATTATCTTCCCTCTTTTTAAATGTTCCATATTTTCAAGTTTTTCTATAAAGCATATGTCTCTCATTTAAAACAAGAGAAAAATATTTTTTTTCTAAAACAGGACAATAAACACATGTACAGAGCTGTATTTGGTTACAACTTGGTTTTGATACTCTTCTGCGTCTGTCTTTTTTCTCTCTAGACCAAGGACATGAACCAGGCACTTACTTCCTGCCACATTCTACAGGAGGAATAAACATTTTAGTGGGAGACTAATTAGAATCTGCCTGACTTCACTTAGGTAAGTCAAAAGCAAAGAAAAATTTCAGTGTCACAGAATATTTTTTCATGACATTAGACACATTAACATGGTCCATCTTTCCAGTGTTCAGGTTATTTAACTGATCTTAATATTTCCTGAGCACTTTCTACGCACCAGGGACTCTATAGGCTTTGGGAACTTTATGATCAACAGAAAATGTCTAAAGCCCTATTTCTTGTGGCTCTTATGTTGGGGGCGTGGGGGGGAGAGACAATAAAACATGTTAATGAGAAGTAAAATGAAGCAGGGAGAGGGTAGGGAGTGCTGGGGCTGGTGAGTGGGGGAGGGAAGCTGCTATTTTAAATAGAGGAGCTGAGAGTGCCTTAGTGGTGAGGTCACTTTAGAGAAAGGACCTAACAGGGGCAGGCAGTCCTGTGAGTATCTGGGGAGAAGAACATTTCAAGCAGCTTTCTGGTAAATAAAGGGGAAAATATCGTTCCTGTTCCACTATTTTTTGGGTCATTTGAAATCCCATTCCTGATGGAAGTTTAGTCAGTTCACAGCCACAGAATGGCCTGAGGAATATCTTCTGTGGAAAGCAGGGACCAGAAAAAGAAAAAAAAATTGAGGGGAAAAAAAAAGGGATTTGTGCAGGTCAACACTTAGAAAAATGTCAAATCTTTGCCTTCTCAATAGTGCTTTAGTGAACTATGTAAAAAGCTATTTATGGTGGAGAGATAGGCTGAATTGGTGAAAACAGAACAGTTCCTGGATCTTACCTAAAATATGTAGTAATTATAGCTCTTTGCCTGGAAAGGACATGAATGAACCATACATTTAACACAAAATTATTTCTAATCTTTAACCTTTATTAAATGTATGAACAAAAAAGGCTAACGACCTAATGCATAAACTTTAATTTTATGACAAATGGTTATTTCTACTGAAAAAAGTGTTTCTACACTCATATTTATGGAAAAGACAAAAAAAATTTTTAAGATACTTACAGAAATCAATTTATTACCAATGCTTTTGAAGTAAAAAAAATTTAACTTTCCTCTCATATAGAAAAAAAAACTAGGAACATAATCGTTAATATTTTGATTTCAATCTGTAAAACACACTTACCTTAAGTTAAACTGCCAAGGGATCAATCCCTTAGAGTTTAAAATAAAAGATGACATTATACCTATAGACATGGTTTCCATGGAACAAAACCACTGTAATTGTAGTTTCATAAAGAACAATCACACAGCACAAGGCGGCCTTTTTTTTTCTCTCAGGGTTTTACATTACCAACAAAATCCTCAAAAGCGGAGATAATCTGAATAGGATTTGAGTTCCATTTTAACTCAAATCTACCATCTCTCAATTTACATGATCCAACACAGGGCATTCCGGAATCACCTCAGTCCCTCAGCAGCAGGGGAAGTTGGCCTCTAGAGTATATACGAGATGGAGCATCTCCTCTAGGGATAAGCGGAAGACTTTCAGGGGCTATTAAAATATTAATTTCTCTATATACCAAGTTTTACATCTAGAAATGTAACGATAATGGTTATGCTCCTTTTCAAAAACGGAGCCTGGTTTCTAGACAAAATTAATGCTGCATCGAGAAGCACATCGCTCCTTTCTAAAAAACTAGGAGTTCTAAAGTCCCAGGTTCTTTCTAAATCTTTCCAGACTTCCTAGTCATAAAATTCCTTCCTTTGTGAAAAATCTGGGGATCTTTAAGAACAGAGCCATCAAGAGAGAGGAGGATGGAATGCTTACTAAAGATTGGAAGGTAGACGGTAGGATTCCTTCCAAATCCCCCAGATATGTATTTCTATGACCCAAACTGAGTGAACAAGTCATAGGGTTTCTTGAAATGCCCAGGCCCTATTAAGTTACGCTGCCAAGAATGTTATCTAACACTGACAGTGAATTATGGCTTTTAGTAACAGAGGCTGGAATTCCTGACTATTGGATGTCTGTCTGCCATTAGAGAGACCGGTGAGAAGTTTCATGCCACATAAATAAGGATATAAACATTAAGCGGAGGGGGAGATTGTTTGACCTGGGAGATTAAGAACAAGTGTAAATGGTAATTTCCTCTTAAGACACATTCAGAAAAGCAAAGTGGAAACGGAGGCTCTTAATGTTTCTTAAATATCCAAATGCTGGAGAATCGCAGGTGCTCAGGCTTCAAAGGACCCTTAAGGCATGACTCCTACCTTCAGCATTTCCACGACCCTGTTCAGTTTCAATCTGAACACAAGAGAAAGCTTCATCTACCCCAGGAAGCCTCTTCCCCTCATACAGTTCTATCCCTGTGAACACTTCCCTTTACTAAAGAAGTGTACTTTCTAGAACTTCTCTTCACCAACCCTGGTTTGATTCCATAAAGCGGGGACCCCGACTCCACTGGCGTTGGGGTTGAGGAGGGGGCACAAAGGAGTGGCCCAGGCCAGAAGTGACAGGGACTAGGGCCAACTAAAGAGCACACTGCCCATGTCAAAGGCCAGCCCCTGCTCTACTCCAGCCGGCTGCTGCCGTGTGGGACACAGGTCCCTGTCGTCAGTTTTTGTGATGAAGAAAAGCCAGGAATCTGAATTTTTGTAGAAATACCTTGATTTTTTTTGAGTGTATAAGGAATAAATTCTGGAGTTCAAACAGCTCTTGGAGATCAACTAACCCAAACCTTTTATAGAGTGAGAAAACCAAGATCCAAAAGAGAAAAAGTGACTGACCCAAAGCCAGTCAATCAGAGGCATGCCGGGAGAAGAGGAGCCCGAAACATAAGACCCCATATCTTCCAGCACAAAAATGCAGCCTGTGAGTCAACAGTGCCTTCAGCCTATAGACTTGTTAAAGGATTCGGAACGAAGAATCCGCTTTAGCTCACTTTCTGTACCCATTACATCATCATAGTCCACATATCGTTTTTATAGTGTCCTTTCAGGTTGAGAGAATATGGAGCAGTAGTTATAACCACAGACTGGGGAGACACACTACTCCCATTTGCAAGCCTGGCTCCACCACTTGCCGCCTGCAGGGCATCTCTCCTGACTAGCCTTCAGTTCCTTGGTCTGTGAAACAGGGATCATAGCACCCATCTGAGTGTTGTGGGGAGAATTAGGTGAGCTAATACACATCAGGTGCTTACAACATGCCTGACAGAGTAAGCACGCCATGGCCAACACGATTACTTTCCAGAGAAAGAACTACAACACGCTCAAGAAGAGTTAATGCAAACACACTAATCAAAACAAAACCACACATCCTAGAAAATTAGGAGTCCTGACAAAAAATTAATTAGGGCAGCTAGTTCCTTTACAGAGGTTAAGGCAAATGTAGACTTTAGAAATTAAAATAATGGCCACAGATTTAAGCACGAACCCATAAGCACTCACCCTTAGCACTCACCAAACAAGCACTCATCAAACAAGCACTCATCAAACAAGCACTCATCAAACCCTTAGCACTCACCAAAACAAGAAAGCATCAATAAGCTTCCTGTTTTCTCCTCCAACCTTAGACAAGTCCTAGTATACAGAGGATATACTCCAGCCTGGGCTCCTCCTCATCGAGCTGAGCTTATTCTCTAAGCAATTACTTCAACCATCTCTTCCCTTCTGTCATCTCTAAGGACTATTACAGACCAAGTCCCTCAAGAGTTCTTCAATTCAGCTAGACCTTTATTCTTCTCATTTCCCCTTCACTGTACACTAGCAATAGACAAAGAGAGCAAATACATTCTTTTAAGAAAGGAAAAAAATGTATCCTTCCTTCGACATCACAACCCAGTCACAAACTGTCTCCACACACTCCTAGCTCTACCGTGTTTATCATGCAGGTCCCTGCTAGGAGGAGATTTCAATTTAAGCCAAGAGAAAAAGCATATATGCAACAGGAGAATCCTCAAATGTTCACCAACCATCAGAAGGAGCTGGAATATGTGGTCTCAAATCACAGAAGCCATAAACAGAAATTATCACTACCGCTCTGGTCTTCAAAGCACGAGGCAGTAAATAAAGCGATCTTTCCCAGGGGCCTCAGTGCACCCTAAGGGTCTGACGATCCAGTTTACGGCTCTGTGTATCGCTGTGTACAATGCTTATAAGGGTTACATTTATTGACCGCTATGTGCCAGCTATGGAGGGAAGCACTGCACAGGTACTGACCCATTTAATTCCCCTACCAAGCGAAGTAGGGACTGTTATCCCTTATTTCACAAACAGGGAAACTGTAGCCCTGAGGCGTGGAGTGACTTGCTGAAAGATACACAGTAAGAGGCGCGCCTGGGTAGCTCAGTCAGTTAGGTGTCTGCCCTGGGCTCAGGTCATGATCCTAGGGTCCCGGGGTCAAGCTCCACATCGGGCTCCCTGCTCAGCGGAGAGTCTGCTTCTCCCTTTCCCTCTGCCTCTCCCCTACTTGTGCACATGCACGTGCCCTCTCTCAAATGAATAAAATCTTAAAAAAAAAAAAAAAGATACAGGATAAAAGCAGGAAAGCAAGGATACAAACCCAAGGCGTTGGCTCTAGAGGTTACACTAACCACTTCCCAAAATTGCAACTATAGATTTCTGATACGACTTTCCTCAGACTGTATCAGAAGGTTCAAAGGCATCTGACCAGCTCCAGAGAGATAAGCGGGGTCTCAGGGCCTTTACTTTCCCTTGACAGTTCACTTCTGGAACTCTCACTGGCAGAAGCTCCATTCCTATATAGTTTTACTCAAGGAAAACTGAGGCAGAGGCTCTCTGAAGCACCAAAAAGGCACTTCCCCACATCCTTTTATAGGGGACATGTAAAATCTGTGGTCCATGGGCTTTAATTGGAAGAGGTAGACTCTTCTCTATTGATCTTTCTCTTCCGTAAGACAAAAAGTGTATGAGCTCAAAGTCCAGGAAAGGACAAGTGATGGCTAGCAAGGAGAAAAGGAGCAAAATGAAAAGCAGAAAAAAAATAAATCAAGAGTATATTAAAAGTAACTATTAATCTACAGGGAAACGCAGCTTAAAACCACAATGAAGATGCCATTCTTCAACAACCAGGTTGGCCAAAATAAAAAGTGTATCAAGTGCTCATGAGGATATGGAGAAAATGGAAGCCCCATATAGTGCTGGCGGGAGTGTGAAATGAGGCAGTTGCTTTGGAAAACAATCAGGCAGTCCCTCCAAAGGTTGCAACAGGATCCAGAAATTCCAAGAGACATGTCTACACACAAACTTGGACACAGATGTTCGTAGCAGCAATATTCACAAACAGAAAGTGGAAGTTACCTAGATGCCTATTAATTGAGGAATAAATGTGGTATATCTGTACAATAAAATATTTGCAACAAAAAGGAATGCAGTACTGATAGACACATGCTATAGTATTGAAAGACCATGAAAACACTATGCTAAGTGAAAGAAGCCAGTCACATAAAACCACATATTACGTGATTCCATTTATAGATCTTCAACTTACAATGGTGTTACATCCCAATAAACCCGTCGTAAGTTGAAGATGCATTTAATACACTTATCCTGTGAACATCACAGCTCAGAGTAGCCTACCTTAAACATGTTCAGAACACAGTCTACAGTTGGGCAAAATCATCTCACAAAGCCTATAATAATGTGTTGAAGATCTCATGTAATTTATTGAATGCTGCGTTGAAAGTAAAAAAAAAAAAAAAAACAAAAAAAACCCAGAATGGTTATATGGGTACAGAACGGTTGTAAATGTACCAGTTGTTTATCCTCCTGATTAAGTGGCTGGGAACTTTAGCTGGCTGCTGGCTCAAGTCGCATATTGCTAGCCCAGGAAAAGATCAAAAAATCGAAATTCCGAGTACAGTTTCTACTTTATGTGTATCACTTTTACACCATCATAAAGTCAAACCATGGCAACTCTAACTGGGGGACCATCTGTAAATGAAATGTCCAGAATAGGCAAATATGCGAAAAGTAGATTAGTCATTGCCTAGGGCTAGGGCGTTGGGGCGGAATGAGGAGGCAGTGCTCATGCACAGAGGGTTTCTTTTTGGAATTGGTGGTGAGGGTTGTACAAGTCTCAGTATAGTAAGAGCTCTTAGATTGCATACTTTAAATGTGTGAATCGTAAATTTGTAAATGTGAGTTCTCTCTCCCTAAAGCAGTCCTATTTTTTAAAAGATTTTTAAAAACTGGTTACCAAGTAAAACTACTAGTGTATTCCAGGAGAATCTGTGTCTCTGTGAATGAGAAACCATAATCACAGATGTGGCAGAAACCCAAAATCATTTCAGCAGGACGGGGGAAAAAAATCAGAAGGTCTATATGAAAAGGGGAAGGGGAACCGATTTCCATTTAACTAAATTTCAAGGTAGTGGGTGTGTCAGGGTCCTATCACCCCAAATGCATAGATATTACACGATGGGTTGCATAACTAAATTCTGACCTTCTCACCTAAAAGCTATCAGTTCCAAAAATAAAGGATTTAGAGGAGAGGTGAGATTTAAAAACAAACAAGAAAAACAGGCAAAGGCTGATGTTAGCTTTTTGGAGACTCTAAAAGTTTGCAAATGTAAGGATCCTCTGGCATACTGCACCCCATGTTCACAAAATAAGAATAGTGATTTCCGTCTAAAACGTACACCATTTCCTAAGGTGAATTTAGAAACAGGACTTAAATTTAACTAGAAAAAGTAGAGCCTTCAAGTTCTAGAGCTGAGGGTAAGACATGAACAGGGGGATCAGTGCTGGGATCCCAGTGTTTGAAATTCAGGAGAAATATTTAAAAGTGAAGGGTCTGCCAAGCTACCCAGTCATGTATCTCCTTAATGATGAGACTTTAGCAGAAATCAATGCAATCTCTGACTAAAGTGAATACAGAGTCCTAATGTGGCAATATGTCGAATGATCATATGGAAGCTTCAGGGCCATTAGCAGATGGCGTTAACACATTTTTGGAAACAGAATAAGAGACTTTCGTTTACATTTTTTAGCCTTTAACTTTCAAACTATTACCAAACCCTTTACTCCCACCCTGTCTTAAGCATCATTTGTATGGAAAAATCAGCCTACTGCTTTCTTTAAGAACAGGCAAGCCATTAATTGATCCAACGTGTTGGCAGCTCTGGAAAACCTTTTTAGACAGGAAGAAATGATGCCTCTTTCTGTTCAGAGAAGCCACGTCTAACGTTTCATGCATATGCACAGAGAAACATTTAAGGAATTCTGCAAATTAGCTAACAATCCTCTTGGAATTTACAGAACCAAAAACAAACAAACAAACAAAAAAACCCTCCTTTGCAACCCCTCAGAGTTTAGATATTAAACGTTTAAAGATATTTTACGTGACCTAAAGTGCTCTTCCACAGTCCTCCAAATCCTTGAATATCATCAAGTTTAAGTAGTGCTTCTAGGACTCAGTGTTGGGGTACCATCTTTTCCCCTCCAAAACAGTTGAGCTCAAGAAAATAGGTCAAGTGCTTCAAAATGCCGTATCACAGCTTTTCTAAGTGAACTGCCGCTCCTCGTTAATTAAGGAAGTGCATTTTTCCGGCCGATGTGTTAAAAGCACTGACATTTCCCCATTTCACCTGTTTGTGTTAAGGTCGACAGGTTCCTTGTTGAAGACAGCTGGAGTAGACTACCTGAGTCCGACCGATTCTGTACCTCATTAACAGGTGATACGGCTCTCAGAAGGAAAACTTGTTCCCAAGAATGCACCCCCCCAACAATACAGCCAAAGCTTGGTGTTCCATTTCAGTAGCATCACTGTTTATTAAAACCTAGCTTTTAAAGAAAATGACATCTTGGATCAGGCAACTCCAGTCAGAACATGCATCTGTCGTTTCTATCCATCCCCCCCTTAATTGATGCCACAGCCTCAACCCAGGAACCCCTCTGGGGAAGGAGGGTCCAACTCAAAGAGGCCAGTCTGCTAAGCAGCTAGTTATGCTGACAAGCCTGGAGAGGACTTTTTTTTTCCTACGGCGGAAGCAGTGGTACGTCAAGCCCAGGAGTAAATAAATACGAGTTTCAGCGCAGTAATGTATTTCTAACTCTGGCACCCTTCAGTCATTAAGAAAAACTTATTCTTTCTACCCTGAAGTCGCCTCACTCTCGCCACAAAGAAAATCTTCAGCATATTTAATCTCCCAGTCAGGCGGAGGATAATGCAATACTGGAAAAGTAGGCATAACTTTAGGGCCACCATGCTCTACTTGGCTGGTTGAGAATTATTTACCATCGTGCCTGCATGTCAGCTTCTCCGAATGACACAGAGCCCAGGACTTTATTATTTACGACGTGCGTCAACCCAGCGGGGGGTGGGGGGTAGGGAAACCCCTTAATCTCCCACGAAGGGCTGAAACCTGACTTGAAGGAGCAAGTTAGCGGTAGTGAGCGGCCAGCCCCAGTAACCCTACCCGCCTTCCGCCACACAGACGCCTGCATCAGGAGTGTACCGATGCACACACTAGTGCCACGCTCAGTTATCTACCGGTTCCAAACAGGTGCGGGGCTGGTCAGTAACTGAGAAAAATATGCGAGCCCTGCCCCAAAACTTCACCTTCCAGATCCTCCTCGGAAAAGTTAGCCCACCCAGGCGAACCCACGTCGCAGCGGCGCTATGCTAATCGCCAACACACTCTGGGGTTTCCTCCTTTCCCCCGATCTGATTAGTCCTGCTTTGTAAACCTCCCCAAAGTAATGCGAAGCAAAACTTAATAGGTCCAGGGAACAGACACGCGTCTTCTGAGCAGACTTCCCAGAAAGGAGCTAGGAGGCAGGCGCTGGATCCTTCTCGGCGCCTACGTCCCCGGGGGCTCCCCCTCCCCCGCGGCGCACCCGCCCGGGGCGCTTACCTGCATGGGGCATGGTGATGGTCTCGTTGGTGTTGGAGCCCACGTTGAAGATGACCACCGCGGAGGCGTTCTGCAGGAACGCGTTCCGGATCTTATCCCTGTACGTGCAGTTGCCCTTGGGGATGAGGGCTATCCAGTTCTTGCCGTGGGCCGGGGCGGCGAACTTGGTGTTGGGGTCGCAGGCTAGGCGGTCGTGGGCCGAGCTGGCCATGACCACCTCCCCGCGGGCGTCCTGCTTGGGCGAGTGCTCCCCGTAGCGCCCGCACTCAGTCTTCTCGGTGTGCAGCTCGGTGCCGCCACCGCCGCCGCCCGCCACTCCGGGCCCGGGGTCCGGCGCGGGCTCCGCGTAGGTGATGTTCACGAAGGCGGTGTACCATTCCTCCTTCTCAGCCACGGTGAAGTCCAGGCAGAGCAGATGCACGAAACAAAAGGAAAGCAGCCATGTTGAGAGAGCCAGACTGCGGCACGCTTGGATGAGAGACATTGCCATCTTTATCCGCCGGGGCCCCCTCCCCGCCCCCCGCGCCCTCCCCCCGCCCCGTCGCTCCTCCCCGGCTCCGGCCAACCCCGGGCCGGCGACTTCTCCTCCTCCTCCTCCTGCTCCTGCTCCTCGCGTTCACTCGGGGGACCTGCGGGCCCGCGGCCGGGACGCGCAGCCGCCGCGGGGGCCGGGTTCCGAGCGAGGGGATGGCGCCAGCCCCTTCCCCTTTCAGCCGGAGCGTGGCGGTTCCATTTCGCTTCCCCGGCGCTGGAGGGGCGCGGGCGGAGGAGGCGCTTGGGCTTGCGGAGGAGTCCAGCTGCTGAGTGTCCAGCTCCTTGGCGCGGCTTCTGCTTCTCTCATAGGGGTGGCAGGGGCCCCTGGGGCGTGCGGGGGGGCGGCTCCGCGCGCTCCGGCCCCGGCGGGGGCGGGGGTGGCTGCTCGAAGCCCGGAGTGCCGCCGAGGGTGTCCCGGCCGCCGCCGCCGCGCGCCCAGGAGAGCGGATCCGGCTGCTGGCGCGGCGGCCGCTGGTGCCGCGCGCCGGCTCCCTCGCGCTCTGGACGCCGGGGCGCTCTTCTCTGCGGCGGTTGGCTGCACCGTGGAAGCGCTCGCCGGAGGAGGGGACGACTCAGGGACAGAGGGAGAGAGCGGACGGAGGGGAGTACTGTGTATGTCCGTATAGGTTTGTGTGTGTATAATGTGTGCGTGCAAGGAGGAGCTTAGTGTGATGTCAAAGATTCTGGGCTCTGCTTGCCACGCTCCCTCGGTCTTTCTTGGTGGGCAGCAGCGACCCCTGCCGGATCTCAAATTCAACCCAGTCTTTGACTCGGTCCAGGTGGAGGCAAAAGGGGAAGCGACCCCTTGACCTATGCGTGCAGGAACAACTTCCTGCACCTTAAATATAGCGGACCGAGTGTGCCTCTCGTAAACAACCTTATCCTGTGCAGGAGAACTGCAGCGAGCTCCCTAATTACCCATCTTAGGGCCAAAGCCTAAGGCAAAGTGGTAGCGAGGGCCTTCCAACACCACACCCGGAGTACCCAGGGCAGTGCCGATCAAATTTAAGTGTGTATTAGCATCACGTGGGGGGGATGTTCAAGCTCAGACTGATGGGTCCTGCCACAGAATTTCTGATTCACTACATCTGGGTTAGGGCTCCAGAACATACCTAACAAGGGCCCGGGTGATATCCATGCTACTGGTCTAGGGATCCCTCTGTTAGGGGGAGGTATGGGTTTCCTTCCTCCCATCTGGAAGCAAACATGTGACATTCGTTTTCTTACAAAAGTTCTTACCAGATGGGTGTTTCTATATAAGAAAAGAAACAGAGTGAGCGATTTCTCCACTGTATTTATTCAGGTTGTCATGACTGGTAGTTTCAACAGGCAAGGGAGTTTTCTTTGGGTTCTCGTTTATAGTGTGTTCTCCTGGTAGAGACAGAGATCACAACTAGTCAGCAGAGAGCACAGCCCCTTTGGAGTAGTGTTCTTAAAACTGACACAGCACAGTCCCTTACCATTTAAAATATTTGGATGGTGGTTATATGTTACACCAACAGTTTCCTTGGCTTAAGATCCCTGCCAAATAAAGTCTCTTAAGATAATTCAAGCGATAGTTCTCAATCACTCACATTGAACTAACCACCTGGCCTTCTTTCTGAGAACCCAGGACTCAGTGCTGAAAACAAAAGTCCACCTCTTTCCTAAGACCTTATTATGTTTGCAGCTTTCTGCTAATGACAGTCCCCCAGCACAACCTCTCTTTTTCCAGCACCAGTGCAAGCAGCTGGTGGCTGTTTGGGGAGAGCAAGGAGCCCCAGCTATACCCAAATTAGAAGCAGGCACAAGAAGAACTACTTAGAAGAATTTGTCTCTATGGTATTTGATGTGCTGGTTTTGTGTGTTTTCCTAACTTACTCATTTTGGAAAATAGGCTTCTAGGCAATTGGGACAGTGCTTTTTATAGTATCTAATGCCAAGGAGGCAGACGTGGAGACTGCCTGGCTGCTGGTCCCTGAACCACCAGAGATCTGAGGGAAGAGTCCATTGGCTGAAAACTCCTAGCTAGGTTCTGTACAGACACCTTAGGAAACCAAGGTGGTTCCCCAAACTTCTCTATCTCTTAGCAATTTTTCTCCAGCTGCAACACTTGGGGAATCTGTATCATTAAGAATGTATGACTACTGGGGTGCCTGGGTGGCTCAGTTGGTTAGGTTGGTTAAGCATCTGCCTTCAGCTCAGGTCATGATGCAGGGGTCCTGGGATTGAGCCCTGTGTTGGGCTCCCTGCTCAGCAGGGAGTCTGCTTGTCCGTCTCCCTCTGCCCCAACCTCCACTTGTGCTCTCTCTCAAATAAATAAACAAAATCTTGAGGAAAAAAAAGAAAGAATGCATGACTACCGCTTATCCTTTCTTTCTCTTAGAACAGTTAGAGGCTAAAGAAATGACAGGGTCAAGGAGGCAGCTCCTGGCTGGGAAATGGATTAATTTCAGGGGCATTAGTCAAATAAGTAAAATATTGAATATAATGGGAGCCAGGTTTCTTAGTGTTGGAAAAAATTTACAAACATGGAAATAAAGAAAGCTCTGAAGAACTCCAGGGTGTTGGATTAGTTTTAAAATGGGTATGAAATCGCGCACACACACATACACCTTAACTCTTTTCATTCGGAGGCTAGAAGCAATGAATACATCAAGTGGCCAAAAGATCTCGGTTTCTAAGTACTATCCTCCAGTAAAAGAAACCAGGGCTTGGGCGGGGAAAATCCACAGTCAGCCTGGAACCTCTTATAGGGCAGTGCTCAAAGCATGATGGGAAACATGCCAAGAGGACACATTAGCCAGCTGGATGGAGCTCTCACCGGCCAAATCTGGAACAATTTGAGTGCCAAAGTAAATAACGATACTAACTCATTACAACCTGTTAGATAGAACAGGAACCCGGA
Organism: Potos flavus; assembly: GCA_028534135.1. Taxonomy (NCBI): domain Eukaryota; kingdom Metazoa; phylum Chordata; class Mammalia; order Carnivora; family Procyonidae; genus Potos; species Potos flavus. The sequence goes on along the minus strand of CM052899.1, from coordinate 72,240,260 downwards.
GTCTGTGCTAACATACATGAATAAATAAAGAATGATAGAATAAATAAATGGAGGAGAAGGGACAGGTATTCCTGATGGCAGAATTCAAACTAATACGATTGATGAAAATAGAGAGTCACTCTTCAGCAGTGTTGATCAATTCAATCGGAGTCGTCATGGATGCTAAGACTGGTGGGCGGAAATAGTAAATGTACTGAAGAGAACCATGGAAGATACCAAATTGGCCGGGGGAACAAAATGACCATGACGGGTCATGGAGTATGTGACAGCACGTGCTTCCTGTGATGCGCTGAGAAGAACACAGCATCATTTCTGTCACACTTCTTGCCCAGAACGCCTGGCCCGGATCTGCACACGGGGAATCATCGGGTAGACCCAAGGTGAGAGGCCGCCTATAGAATGAAAGATTTGTATGCTTTAAAACTCTTAAACTCCTGAAAGATAGAAAGAGGGAAGAGCTAATCAATCCAAATCGAAGGAGACTCAAGAGACAGGACAACTCATTGTAACAAATGATCCTAGATTGGCTCCTGGACCAGAAAAGAAAAATCTAACAGTTGGCCAAAATTGAATGCAATCTGTGGATTGCATGGTAATATCTTCCCAGTACTGATTACCTGATTTGGATGCATATATTGCAGCTATGAGAAGAAGGTTCTTGTGGGGGATATGCTCTGAAGTATCGAGGAGTGATGAGGCATTCTGTCTGCAACTTGGTCTTATGTGGTTCAAAAAAAAAAAAGTGATGATAATCTGTCTATAAGATCTTGGTTTCTACCAGCCGCTATTGCAGAGAAGCTAGAGTCCAATTCATGATAAAATAAAAAGTCAAAGGTCTTCTTGGGGCGGTGGGAGTGGTTAATAAATCTGTTTCCAGCTTTGTGCTAATGATTCGCCTCCTTTCCTGGAGCATTGCTTGACCCCCTGAGCTGGGTGTACACCAGGGAATAAGACAGGTAAGGTTTTTGCTCTTGTGGAATTTACATTCCGGGCTGGAAGAAACACATCGTTTTACATTTTAGATGATATCAGGTAATAACAAGTGCTAGTGAAGAAAATGGCAGAGTAACAAAGGGTGACCTATTGCACATAAGGTGCTATTTTACATCAAGGTCAGTGGCTCTGATGCCATGACCTTTGAACAGAATCCTCAAAGTAGGGGATCTGTGTGTATATTTGGGGGACTGGTTGAACCTGGAAGAGGGAAGCATGAATATAACAGCCCTGAAAACCAAATTGTATTTGCTGTGCTTGAAGAAGAGTAAGGAAACCACTGATATCAGAGAGGAATGAGAGAAAGAAGTCAGAGAGCTGGGCAGCCCATCATATGGAGCCTTGGAGTCCAAGGTAAGAACGCCTCGGATTTTATTCTGAATGGGAGGAAAAGCCTTTGGAGAGTTTTGAGCAGGGAAATGATATAATGTGACATGTTTTAAAAGGTTTATTTTGGCTGTATTGGCACAAGTATGGAAGCAAAGAAAACAAGCAGGCACTATAATAATTCAGGAAGCAACAGATGGTGACTTGTGCCAGGAAGGTGGCAGTGAGCAAGGGGAGAAGTGATTGGATCCAAAGTATATTTTGAGGATGGAATAAACAGTATTCTCTAGTGCATTTAAAATGCAGTATGAGGGACGCCTGGTGACTCAGTCGGTTAAGCGTCTGCCCTTAGCTCAGGTCCTGATCCCAGGGTCCTGGGACCAAGTCCCTCCGGCTCGCTGCTCAGCGGAGAGTCTGCTTCTCCCTCTCCCTCTACTCCTCCCCTGCTTGTGCTCTCTCTCTCTCACTCGCTCTCTCTCTCAAATAAATAAATCTTTAAAAAAATATAAAATAAAATGCAGTATGTGGGGGCCTGGGTGGCTCAGTTGGTTAAGCGTCTGACTCTTGATTTCTGCTCGGGTCATGATTTCAGGGTCATGGGATGGATCCCTGCATTGGGCTCCACGTTCAGTGGGGAGTCCGCTTGGGATTCTCTCTCTCTCTCTCCCTCTGCACCTGTCCCCCTTCTCTCAAATAAATAAATCTTAAAAAAAAATAAAAACAAAAAAAAAAATAAAATGCAGTATGAAAAGAAGAAAGGATTTCAGAAGAACCCTATAGTTTGGAGCCAAAGCAACTGGCAGAATGGAGTTGTCGTTTTCTGAGATGAGAAAAATTATCAGAGGAGCTGGCTGAGGTCAGAATCAGGAGTTTTGAATAGGAGGTTCGAGGTGCCTAGAGATATCCAAATGGCAATTTCATATAATTTGTTTCGGCTTAGAATCCCAGAAGGAAGATTGCTGGATCAAAGCACATGAACAGTTTTCAAGTTATTGACACATGTAAGATGGCTAAATTGATTTTCCAAAGGTTGGCCTCACTGATTATACCATGTCCTGGAGTAAAGTGAGCTCCCTAAGTTTTGAAATATCACCAGAAGACAGCTTAGTAGTGGATCCCAACTGGAAGGGGAACTCTCTTCACCAGCCAAGTGGCCCAGGCCAAATAGAATTTGTAAGTTTCTCTAGGGCTCTTTAGTGGAGGGAGTTGTCCTTGTTTTCATAAAGGGTAGAATTGGATCTGACTTAAATGCACGAAATGTGTCTGAATCAGAAACAAAGACCAAGCCCAGCAGAGAATGCTGGTGCCCCATTTCTCCAAATGTCAGCCAATGGGACTTTCCTTATGGAGCACTCAGCCTTGACACTGACTTTTGCACCTTGCCATTAATGTGTACTGCTTGTTAAAGGAATTTCACCATAGACTTTAAAAAAATATAAATAATCTCTACACTAAACGAGGGGCTCAAACTCACAACCCCAAGACTGAGAGTTGCATGCTCTACCGACTGAGCCAGCCAGGTGCCCCTCCACTGTAGACTTTGAAAAAATGAATGTAAACGTTTGAAAATACAATTCCTCCTACATGTACATATTTTAATGATTTAATAAAGTTTAATGCGGAGAAGTTTCAATATATAGGGTTTGATCTATATTATATTTTTGATTTTGCATTGATGTAATTTTTAAAAATCGATGCCCATTCAATTTTTTCAGCATAGGTCCTTTTTTCCCAGTAAGTTCCTAAATAACTATCCCCATGACTGACAAGAAGCGAATGCTTCAGAACATGATTGTGAAGGGGGAAGAATCCTCAAGATATAATAGGAGATTCACAGGCCCGTATGTGTAAAGGCTGGCATTATTTTTTTAAGTGATTTCCTATGGAGAAACATCCTATGGCATTTAGTTTCATATGGTCTGTCCTAAGGATCTTTTCCTTTTCCCCGTCTTCCATATTTGTCTGGAGGGGAAGTATGTGCTGGAGTGGAGGAAGGGGCTTTGATGCCAGGTGAACCAGAATGAGAATCCCAGTCCTGCCCTATGGGTGATTTCACTGTGCTGAGACAGTTTTCTCTTCAAACCTGGAGTGATTACACTTCCTCCCAGGACTGTTGGAAATTTCTAAAGGGCAATGAATGTTGGGCACATAGAAGAGTGAGAGAGACTCCAAAGACAGGTCAAGACAAGAGGAATAGGAAGGAACAGAATCTAGAAAATTAAGTGCCCAGAAAAATTTAAAGAAAGTCCATTTACTCATTTATGTATATGCAGTCACCTAACTTGTGCTAGTTCCTGTGTTGGATGCTAAGAGGAATAAGACAGGGAACCTCTTTCTAGGAGTTCAGAATCTGGTTTTTGGAACAGACATTATCGGGGGACTGTGAAAGTAGAATGCGGTAGCTTTTAACCAGATATAGAAGAAGAATTCAGTGAGAGCAAAAAGAATTCTACATGGAAATGACAAAATGCAGGGAAGATTGAACCAGATTGATTCTGAATCACGTTTAGAAGCGATAACTTTACAAGGACTGGGATGCGCTATTCTTGTTTATATTCCAAGCGTCTGCTAAAATGTCTGATGATATAGTAAGCATAGAGTAAGCATCAATATATGTGTTGAATGATACATAGTAATGAAGAGTTTCAACTTTTTTTTTTAAGAGAGGGGGAGGGGGAGGAGCAGAAGAAGGAGAGAAAGAATCTTAAGCAGGCACCCAGCAGAGCCCAACCCCGGGGCTCAATCCCACAACCCTGAGATCATGACCTGAGTTGAAATCAAGAGTCAGATGCTTAACTGACTGAGCTGAGCCACCCAG
>CM052899.1:72202197-72235622 GCA_028534135.1 Potos flavus | reverse complement strand
TGCCTCAAGAGTTGCACCTTTTGAGCACTTAATATATATGCAAGCCCAATTTTTTCTAAGTACTTTACGTAGATGGTCTTCTTTCATTCTTGGAATGACTTTATGAGGTAGGTATCATTGGTCCCATGACATAAATGAGGAAACAAACTCAAAGAAGCAGAGTAACCTGCTTGAGGACATTCAACTAGCAGCTGCAGGACTGCGGATTTGATTACCAAAAGTCTGTCTCCAGGCTCTGGGCTTAGGAGCTATGTTACCGTACTGGTATTCTCTTTGTCTTAGCTATCCGCCATCTTGTTCGTTCACTTGACTCCATCTTGCGATTCCCCTTCTTTTGCCTCTGGTTACTTTCTTTGTTCACTGCAGTCAGGCTGTGTTCACTTTGACCTCCATCCATAGGCAATTTACCCCGCTACTGGTGGTGGGCTGTCCTCCTTCTCTGTGACCATGTACTAGCTACACAGGCAGAGCGGGAGAACTTGCGACATCCACCAATCCCCATATCTTCTTTTTATTTTTTAAATATTTTATTTATTTGTTTGTTTGTTTGTTTATTTACTTATTTTAGAATAGCACACTAGCATGTGGAGGAGCAAAGGGAAAGGGACAAGCAGACTCTGCCCTGAGCACGAGCCAGACTGGGGGCTCCATCTCACCACCTGAGCCAAACCAAGAGTCAGAGGCTCAATCGAATGAGCCACTCAAGCGCCCCATCCCCACTCACCCCATCCCACCCCCGCCCCAATTTCTGCTGCAAGTGCTAGCTCAGATGGAAATGGGAGGTTATAGAAAGTTTTCTTGGAAAGTGTGCAGAAAGGTAACGATATTCCTTCCTTGCTCTTTGTTCCCTTACCAATTTCTCAAATTTCAGAACAATAGCATACTTTGCTAAAAATAACCTTTTTTCTTTTTTGCTCCTTTGAATGATCAAACGAGCTCCTCTTAGTGCAGTCTTTGGTAGAATTTTTTACTTTTAATTTGGGCTTCTTTACCCTTCTCATTAACCAGAACCTTTCCAAACAACTTTATGGCCTGAAATGTTTTGAGTGACTAGAAATGGAAAGTCAGCCTAGAAAAATTCACTCGGGACTTGAGCCAAAACCAACAGAAAACTTTTTTGCACAATACATCTGTTTCTTTTTTCTTTTACATATTATTTTTTCATATGGTTATTAATTTTTTTCCTAGGTGATGATGTTTCACTGGGGACATTTTTAAAAACTGGCTTCTTTTCTTTCTCCGTGCTTTTAAAGATCATCTTATCCTCTGTCACCAGAAAGCTGGGATGGGAGAGAATGTGTCTACAGGCCAAGACCCTCAGAGGACTGCATGCTGACTGACCATAACTGCTGTTAGACACAAGCAGCTTTCAACTATGCTTTGTCAGAATTATCGAAGGGGAGAGAATCCAGGCCCTTTCCTGCCCTTGACATTTGGCCGCCATTTGGAAGGATGCTTTTATAGTTTCCCTTTTAGGATGAAACCCATTGCCATGGGGCGGGCGGGTGAACAGCAATCAGCACAATTGAGGGAGATGGCCTCAGGCCTGAAGGGCACAGGTGTCAGCGTCTTAATCCCAGCTCCATGCCTAATTTGCTATGTAGGTCAAGACTGCAGGACGACTAATCACTTATTTGGGCATACTTTCCTTTTGATACTAATTCCTAAACATCTATTGAGCTGTAGTCACACAGACCCATCCCAAGACTCCAGCATTAGTATATTTCCACTGACTGATTCTCTCACCACATAGTAAGGTCCCTGAGTAGGAACAAGGGATAGACAACAACAGTTGTGTATTTTCCCCCATAAGCCAGGCCCTCTGTAAGTTGTCATCTAAGTCACCCAGACTGAATTCCTGCCATAGTGCTGCCAGTGACTAACGTGGGAGCCAAGATAACCCCCTCCGAGTCTCTTTTGTCTTCTGTAAAATGAGGGTGTTGGAACTGATGATTTCTACAGACCTCTCCAACTCTCACCTGCTGTGAATTTCATGATTCTCATAATCAGGTCACACACAACCGTGCATTTCCTTTCCTGTTATTGTTGCTGTGGGTTTGGCTCTGTTGAGGTCTCCAAATGGATCCCAAGAACTTACTTGGGATTTCTAGCCACTCAGTACTCTTGACAGGAGAACAGACCTCCTGTCTTTGGAAATGCTTTCCTCTTGGAGTAGGATGGGAATGAACCTTTGAGGAAGGTGACACCAGCATGGCCGGCCAGTTCATCCCGTTACGCCATGGAGAGCACTGGGGGGACAGAGGTCAAGGAGAATTTCCACTCATATCTATTATTATCGCTTATTATTCGGGATCTCGCTAAACTTAGCACTCAAGAGCAGTAATTAAGATATTTTTGTGCTGGTTACACTTTTCTTTCTACTCCTTTTAATTGTTTTAGCTTTAATTGGCCTGCTTTATATTATATTTGATTTCATAAATCTATACCCCTTGTTTTTCTGGACTAGGCACTGGCTTAATTACTGCTCTTGGGTGCTAAGTTGAGTTAAAATTTCCTTATAGGGCATAAAAGGAAACATTGGATTAAGTAGTTTTTTGTTTGTTGGATAAAAAGCATAAAGACAATGTGTCCTTAGACACAAAGTAAATATTAACTGTTACTGCTATAACTTACTATTACTTCTGCTTATGAGGCATTAACTGAAGATCCTAAGGGTATAGTGAACTATAATGAGAATTATTTCTGTGCTATTAAAGTGAATAGTTGGCAAGGACCCACTACTAGATGGAAAATAAAAATATACCCTTATACACATATATGTATAAGTGTTTGTTTCGGTGCATCTCTAACTTTCTCGCCAACTATAGGAGTGATCTTGGAGATTTTTAAAAATTTAAATTCAGATATGGAAATTTGATCATACCTAATAAGAATGTGAAATTTTCAGGTTTTCAGATTTTGACTGACTTTATCTTTAATTTTTAATTCTCCATTCACATCCTCAGATTTATTGGCGATGATAGTTGCAGGAAAGAGGACATTCAAATGACCTCATTTAGGTCCAGATCTCAACCTCTGGAGTAAATCAATATTCTCAACCCTGGCTACACACACTGGAATCACCTAGGAAGGTTTTTTTGTTTTGTTTTTGTTTTTGTATAATAGCTACAGAGATTTGGATTCAGTTGACCTGAGGTGGGGCTCTGTTGATGGTAATTTTAAAAGCAACCCAGGCTGAGAACCATGGATAATTTGGATAATTAAAAAAAAAAGAAAGAAAGAAAAGTGAGGATTTAAAAAAAATAATAATGGGTAATAACTGTTACACCTCAACTCCCACACTGGTCAGTGTTCATAATTAGCTAAATAATTTCCTAAACTTTACCTAAATTAGGTGTGTTATATCAGTTTTTAAATGGCAAATAAAACTGTATAGAATTTAAATAGTTTACAAAATACCATTAAGGTGACAAAAAGAAAATAAATGCTGGCCTACGAAGCAATAAATACAAATTGAGTTAGAAATATTTTCACTTAAAATGAATAAGGTGAAACTAATAAAAATATGCAAAGTGTAGAATATTATGAAGCCTAGCTTAATGTGAGGCAGGCAATAAAGAAACAGAAAGCTATTACAAAGTCAATTTTAAAATCAAGGAACTCAACAGACTGTATGGTTAAAATATACATGGATCATTTCCAATTAATAAGAGTGTGTGTGTGTGTATGTGTGTGTGTGTGTGTGTGTGCGTTGTGAATAGTATAGTTGACCATTTAACACAGAATAACTTCTGTGAGCCGGCTAATGATTTACAGCCCATTTCAACTCTTGGCTGTATTTGACATGGCTACACTAAATTGAATAATCTTTAAAACCGGTATTATGAAAAAAAAAGGAAATCTCATCATCTGGTATATAGACAAAAAAGGAAAGACAAATCATATCACCTAGTCACCCAAAATAAAGTCTCTCATGGGTCAAGGCCTATTTGGATGACTGTATTTTATGGAAGATCCAATGCTCAGGTTCTACCATGGCTCAAGTTCCCAACATTCATATCTCATGGAGATTCTGAGGAGTCAAGCTGTGTCTCAGGGTATCACTGTGTCAGGACAGGTGTAGCAGCCACCGTCAGCTGCCTGAGTGTGTGCCTGGGGTTCAGACGTTTTCAGTGTCCAACTGCCTCCCACCCCACGGCTCACTGGGACATAACCAACCTCTTGCTGGTCCCTTTTCCTGATACTTCAGAAAGAAGAACTTGACTGCACTGGCTAAATCTTTCTAGGACCGAGGAAGAGGACACGGTCTAACCAACAATTAGATTTACTACTCTGTATTACCCAGAGATACACATTTAATAAGTCACAAACACAGTTGGTCTACTTGATGGAGTCAAAGCAATTTTTCAATTCCTGTCACACCGTGGATCTCAATGATAGAGCCTTTGACCTTGTTTTCCTGGGAAGGGAGAACATCTGCAGGTGAAACTTTCCTTGTAGAGGCTGAAACCTCCTTCAACACTTTTTATTCCCACCTCCATTATTATATGATCGTGAAAGAATAATTACTTAATTAAAAAATGTTCACCATGTCATTCAGAGAATTTTAATTTCGTTGTTTAGGAAAAGGGGTCAGTATGTGAGTACGATCACATAATATAAATCAACTATCCTTAAAGTATAGCTTAGGCCATCTTCTCATTTCTGAATGAGGAACTGCCTCCTGGGGGTTCCTAGGAATGAAATACAACAACTATAATTACCAGGGATATGGTTCACAGAAAAACTGGTCGAGGATGTAATTCAAGGGTAAATATGTCAACGTTTGGGATGAGACTGTACACAGCTCCCTACACAAAGTTGCCACTGAACATTAGCCAAAATTTGGAGCACTCTTAGATATGAAACTTACCAAATATCCCTGCTGGCATCCATCCTGTGAGTCCAAAATCTCAAACCAGGCAAGTTTCTTATCTGCACCAAGAGAACTATACAATCTGTTGGAGGTTTAAGGAATCAATAAATAACACCCTCTTTCTACTCCCAAGATTAGAACAAATTGAGAGGTAGATTAGGATTCAGACAGGGGGAGGCAATATATTAGCTTTAGTACTGGTAAAAACTCTTTGGAGAACGTGGCTGTATTTGTAATGATAAGCAACGTTGGCTTGTCAACAAACCAACCTTAAAATCTTAGTAGCTTAATACAACCAAAGTTTGTTTCTTGCTCGTGTGAAATCCAATAGGGATGGTCCTGTTCGGTTGGTGCCCTTCCAATAGGGTTATTCAGTGATTTTCCATCATGTGCATCTAGCATCCCCTAGGGTTTGGAGGATTTTTCTAAAGATGCTATATCTAGCCAATAGACTGGGAAGAGAGAGTGTGAAAGATTACACAGGAGGTTTTTATGAACCAGTAGTGGAAGGAGCACACATTAGTTCAGGTCACATTCAGTTGCCTTAGTCAGGTGGCCTGACCTAACCCTAAGGAGGACTGGGAACGTTGGGAACTTAGTCTACATCCAAAAGGTAGAGGAAATGGATTCTGGTGAAAACATCGCGGTCTTGGCCAACATAACCAGATCTCGGGCAAGTGGGCCTGCTGAGATTTCCTCCTGGAATTAAGGAGACTCATCCCTGAAGGACAACAGAACATCCCTGCAGGGCACCCCCTGCCTCACTGAGGCTCATAGCATGGCTGACGGAGAGGCTCAGAGCTTACCCTCTCTTACCCTCTCTGCAGCCAGATTCCAGAGAGTGGGGAGGAAAGGGTTGATTGAATGCTACTAATTTTTTCTTCCCATCTCATTGGTCCTAGAAAGGGGGAAGAGAGAATCCAGGAATACTAGTCCAGGAAAGTCATGCCCTTTGGAAATAGTCTTTATTCTTTTTAAATTTTATTTTCTTTATTTGTCAGAGAGAGAGAGGGAGAGAGAGAGAGAGAGAGCACAAGCAGGGGGAGCATCAGGCAGAGGGAGAAGCAGGCTCCCCATGGAGCAAGGAGCCTGATGCGGCACTTGATCCCAGGACCCTGGGATCATGACCCTAGTTAAAGGCAGGTACTTAACCGACTGAGCCATCCAGGTGTCCTGAAATAGTTTTTATTTTATTCTACCCTGGCCTCCCTCACACAGTTGCCTGAGTAATCCTGTTAAAACAGAAGACAGATGGTGTCAATCCTTTGTTCAAAAATCTTCAGTGATAGTCCATCCCACTGGGGGGGGGGGGGGGAGGAAGGTTTTTAGAATGGCCTGTGTGACCCTCCAGGAACTGGCTGCCCCAATCAAAATCCCTACATCCCGGTCCCCACTCTACCTTACCATCCTCTTGGCTCACTCCGCAGCAGCCTGTCTGGTCTCCTTGCTGTTCCCTGTGGATGCCTCACACCTCAGGGTCTCCTCACTGCCTGTTCCCTCTGGAAAGCTGTTCCCCAGGGTATCCATGTGGATACCTGCCTCACCTTCTCCAAACCTTGTTCAAATCTTTGCGTGCCTGACCACTTTGTTAAAAATGGACCCACTTCCTTTCCTGCTCTTCCCTACCCCCGCAACGGGTCTCCATTTAACATAGTATACAGTTGCTTTTGTTTATTTTGATTATTGTTTATTGTTTTCCTCTCTCTCTTTTCCCCCTTGCCCCACTGGAATTTAAATTTTAAGAGGGCAGGGATTTTCATCTACATTCTTTACTGCTGTGACTCTAGGACCAGGATAAGCTCCTGAGATATAATGCACACTCACTAAACAATTCTGGAATGAATGAATGAATCAGGTATATTAAATTAATTTGTTGTTTTTTTACAGTTGTTAAAGAATTGCAAGAATAACTCAGAAAAAAACCCAGTTTTACATTTTAACTTATTTAAGCAACACTGTTATGAAAGTAATTTAAGTCAACACTTAACTCTTTGAAATATTCCAACTAAGTTGGTAACAATCTGGAAGAAGCAGAGTTATCGTAATATTTTGATTAAGAGGAAACTTAAACATTATCTAATCTAATATTTTACCTTTAAATAGATCAATTCCAGCATTATGGGAGTGGTTTTATCTGTTTGTTTTAAATCTTTCTGTGGCTCCTTCTCCGCCAAGTTTTTAGGATATTATGGGCAGGGAAATGATTTTTTTAAATCTTTATCACATTTGTATTTACAAATAATTTGAAATTCCCCGAGGAAGCCAATGTGTTGCTGTGATAAAATAAAATTCGTCACAGAAAATTTCTTTATTATACCAGCTTCACATTTCATTCAGAAACGAAAAGTTGTTCTAATGGATTTAACAGATAGATATTGTCGGGAAATATTTAATTCTTGGAAAAAAGCATGATGTCAGCCAGCCATGTGTTCTTTTGCGAATCTTTCGTTTACGTCCAAAGAAATTTGTAGTTTAGTAATAATGATAAAATGGTCATTTACTCAATTTTAACAATGGCTTTTACGCAATCCCTCTCAAGCAGTTTGGGAAGTGTTGCTATGAATCATTAGAAACACAGGAAGGTTTGAACTGTGAAGTTTTATTAGAAAATTCTATTATGCCACAGGGACTCTTCAGTGGGTAACACAATGCCAGGATGAAATTCACTTAGGAATTCAGTTCTATTGCCTATGTCACGGAGGGTGGATTAGACACCGACACTGTGAAATTTTGTCTAGTTCAATGGGAAGACAACATGAGAATTCTTTTCCAAAGTTATTAAGTTTTAAGATGAACAGAGCTTAATAATTAGTCTATGAGGGAATTGTCCTCCCTCTCGAAAAAATGAATATGGAACATCTGAGTATTATTTCAGTCCGTGACATGAGTTTGTTACTTTTATATAACACATTGCAAATCACGGAGTGCCATCCATTTATTTGTGTATTTTTCTATTTGTTTTGTTATTTATTTGTACAAAAAGAAGGTAAAATTTATTCACAGGCAACACTGCCCTCTATTTTGCTGAAGTAGATAATGGATCTCACTCTGAATTATATAATAAGGTCTTCCCAACTCTTGTATTTGCATTATCCTCATTTTTAGGACCAACTCTCAATTTCATCCTGTCCCATGAGATGTTTGAGATACACTAACCACTTCTGGGGGATGAAAGAGGCAAGTTCAACCAATATTTTTATTGTTAGGATAAACGTCACCTCATGCAGTCTGTATGTGTAACATCTTGAGATGAGAAGCACTTCACATCAACCTGTAAAAACAATCCTAGGCTGTGTTTTTGAAGAACCAAAAGCATGTTCCCAGGAATCATTCACAACATCTTAATTATGCACTTTGCTTACAATATACATAATTATATTCTTTTTTTTCTCCCTGCCTTAAGCCGAGACAGGTTTTTAATTCTTACAAGTGCTGGGGTGTACTGTCATTAAAAATGTCAGAGCACCATCTGGAGAAGTTGGTGGGGATGGGGGGGGTTAATGCAGTGTTATGGACTAAGTTGTGCTCCTCCTCAATACACACACACCCCAATTCATATACTAGAGTCTTAACTTCTGGTACCTAAGAATGTGACTGTGTTTAGAAAAAGGGTCTTTTTTCTTCTTTTTTTCCTTTAGAGAGGGGGGGGTGTGGTACAGAAGGGGCAAAGAGAGAGTGAAAATCTTAAGCAGACTCTACGCTGAGTGTGGAGTCCATCACCGGGCTCCATCCCACAACCCTGAGATCATGACCTGAGCTGAAATCAAGAGTCAGATGTGTAACCGACTGAGCCACCCAGGCACTCCTAGAGAAAGGGTCTTTAAAGACATAATTCAGTTAAAATGAGGTTATTATGGTGGGCCCTAATCCAACTGACTGGTGTCCTCATAAGAAGAAGAAATTTGGACACAGACAGGTACAGGGGGAAGACTGTATAAAGACCTAGGAAGAAGATGATCATCCATAAGCCAAGGAGTCCTCAGAAGAAAGCACCGCTGCCGACACCTTGATCTTGGACTTCTGTATCCCAGAACCATGAGACAATAACTTCCATTGTTGAGAGCCTCCCAGTCTTGGGTACTTTGCTCCGGCAGCTTTCACAAAGTAATGCGTAATAAAGCAATAAAGGTAACGCATCTTCAGCTGAACATTCACCTATCCAAGTAAAGAAAAAAGACAGTGGGATAGTAGATTAAGAATAATCCAGAGAGATGTTGGATCTCCATTACCTATTTTTCTATTTATTCCCCAATTGGATTGTGGTGTCGCTTAGAGCTTAGATGTTGTCTCATTTGCCTTTGAACTCTCTGCCCTCTGCACAACAGTGGGTGCTCCTACATCCCTAATGAATAGATCAGTAGTTAACTGGGGGAGGTGTGCAGCAATGACCTGTGCGTGCGGGTGTGGGGTACTGCAGGGTTAAGGGAGCGGGCCCTGCAGCCAGATTGTCTGAGGTTGAATCTCAGATCTGCCACTTAACAGTCGTCTGCTCTTGGGCAAGTTTCTTATCTCTCTATGCCTCTGTTTCCTTGTGGGTGAAACAGAGATCCTCAATACACCTGCCTCATCAGTTTGCTGTAGTAAATGAGGATAGACGTGTGAAAAGCACCTAGAATGGTTCCGGGCACAGAAAAGGCACCCAGGAAGTCTATGCTATTAAATTAGTCACCTCGAGTATGTCGAGAGAGTGTGTGACTGAGCTCTACTTTCTTGGTTGACGACTAGGAGGATTCCGGGGTGTCCTGGTATTAGTTCTTTGGCCAAATTCCAACTTTTGTCCTTCCTAGTAAGCAGCCTATCCTCCCTACTCTGGGAGAGGCACTGGCTTTTAGAAAGGTAACAAGGGACTTTGCAGCCTGCATAATAAAAAGAGCAAGGTCATTCTGCCCTTCCTCAGCCTGCCTCTAACTCAGCACTATCCCGTTAGTGGGGTTGCTAAGGCAAGCAGTTCTCACCACTTACTGGCAATGACTGTTCAGATCAGAAGGCTAAATATTGGGGGGATTGTCGAGAGGAGTCAGAGAAGGCACATACTTAGAGGTAGGTAAAGGCAAACATCTCTGCCTTGCTTGACCTCCTCGCAATCCTGGTATATAGAGAGATAGAATATACCCACGAGCAGCAGAAAACTCCAGCAGTGGTACTTAAAATGCAGACCACAGACTTGAGTTCAAAGGGGACATAAATTAACAGATGAATTTAATTTGGGGAAAGCTTGTTTTAGAAGGTGAGCTCCTGGTAAGGTTTGATGGGTAAAAGAATATAAATTGGTAAAGACAAGGAAGAGAAAAAAAAATTATTCAACGAGAACCTATGTTTCAGATGCAATAATATCCTATTCGATCCCCTTAATAAGCCTAACGGTAGGTAGAGGTCCCTGCCTCCATGCCGGGCACAGAGCGACAGGAGTCAGGAACTGCATGCCTGTTCACAGAAATAAATGCTGAGGGATGTCATCCTTTGTCCTACTTAGATATGTAACCAACCTCCTTCATAGAAGTTTTTTATCTTGTCTGATCTCCTGTTGTTCCACTAATATGAGAATTAGTATACGCACTTATAACTCTCTGAGCATACCGTATGGGTGACTGAAAGAGAGGAACCTGGGCGCGTGGGTGGCTCAGTTGGTTGAGCATCTGCCTTCGGCTTAGGTCATGATCCCAGGGTCCTGGGATCGAGTCCCGCATAGGGATCCTTGCTCAGCAGGGAGCCTGCTTCTCCCTCTGTCTCCTGATTCCCCTACTTGTGCTCTCTCTCTCTCTCTCTCTCGCTGCTCATGTGCGCATGCTCTCTCCCTCTCTCGAATAAACAAAAAATAAAATCTTTAAAAAAAAGAAAAAAAAAAAGAACCCATCAAGGTCCAGGCGATACTTTGTGGAATATGTAGGGGATGCCTTCAGCTGCCAGTACTGTAATTAATTCCCAACTGAAAATGGCTTCAAAACAATGGCACCCGGAGGTGGAGGTTCAAGGCTGGCTAAGTCCTCAGTGCAACACTGTCGGCAAGGACTCAGGTGCTTTCTGCCTCTCTGCTCTGCCAGCTTCAGGTGGCACCATGTCTCCGCTCGTAGTCACAGACAGCTGCAGAAATTTCAGGTGTCACACGCGAACACAACAACATCCCCTCAAAAATGGGGGTGGGTACTTCTGATAAATAGCAAGAAAAATCTTTCCTCGCACGGCCCTGCATGCCATTGGCCCCAAGAAGACCTGGCTTGGGTCGTATAACCAATGGCAAATGCAGCCATCGAGAAGGAGAGTAGAAGCGTGACTGACTTAGCCCCTAGGGATTCATAGTACATAGGAGGGTGAGCCCCAGGACAAAACTAGAGCTCTATCAGGGAGGGAGACTAGGCAAGGAAGTGACCTCTGAATTCACCACAGTCTAGCAGGACTTCATGTTTCTTTTTTCCAGTCCATTTGGAGTTGACTTCATATTTTAGGCTTCTAGAAGGCAATCCATTTCTATTCTTGGGCCTGAACTTCTCTGCTGCCCATTCCTATACTGATTCCATGTATCTCGATTTTATTGGCATGTTTAAAAAACTCTAAGGAAGGAACCATGCATTGTAATAACATATGACCCCCTCCTATCTGCCGTGCACATTGTAGAGTTACCTGACTACTGGTAGTCTCATGCTTACAACAGTGTAGCAAAAAGACCAAGGCTCAGGTAAGTCACAGGTGTCTTGTCCAGAGTCAAAACAGCTTTTAGCTTGTTGCATTTCCTCTCTGGCTCAGTTCTTCTGACTCCTTGCCCAGTGCCTCCCTCCAGTGCAGAGAAGAATGGGACAATAGAATAAGCATTCAGCACACATTTGTTTAAATAAATGGATTCACATTTAAAATTTGGAAAAACGTTGAGATGCCTGGGTGGCTCAGTCAGTTAAGCCTCAACTCTTGATCTCAGCCCAGGTCTTGATCTCAGGGTCGTGAGTTCAAGCCCTGCGTTGGTCTCCACGCAGGGCATGGAATCTACTTTTTAAAAAATCTGAAAAAGTGTGCACGCCATTTAAGTAATTTGTTTTTGGAGAGTTTGCAAAAATACAAAGCATTATAACAAGACTGCCACTGGAGGTCGCTATTATTTCACAAAAGGAGAATTTGTTCCCCTTGGAAAGAAGAGCCTGCTCCTGTTTTAAAATGCCAAGGGAAACGGTAGTGGTGGTGGTTACATAACATTGCCTGACTTCCCAAGGCTTCTGGAATAGAAAGTTCATGCTTAGTGTATTTAGTTTTAACATTTACCAAACATTCTGCTATAGCTAATTTTTTCTGTGGCATTTTCCTTTTGTTATAATTACCATTTCTTTTTTTTTTTTTTTCCCACAAGGTAAAGATGGTGGGGGTTATTTTGTTCATAGAAATTTTTTTTTTTCCTTCCTCAAAGTTGGTTTTCTCCCCTTGTTATATTCTCAAGGAAGGGCCATTTCTATTTCCCATGGGTAAAATTTGAACATTTAGAACTCAAATCCTCTTTTCACCCCGGGCTATCCTTACAATTCATCCACAAATATCTGGCTTCATCAATAGCTCTCCATTCCTTCTTGTTCAGTTTGCATTTCCGCTTTGAGGGCCTGTGCCCCAGAACGGCATTTCCAAAATCGGAGTTCTTCAAAATTTGTAAGGCATACAATGTGCCACAAAAAGGAGGGTTCTTCAGTCAAGTCAGATGGGGAAATCCTGCAAAAGAGAGTCCCCTTTGCAGCTGCAGAAACTCATTAGCAAGTTAAATGAAGAGAAATTCAGTGGCAAAGAAATAGTCCTGCATTTCCTTTTTTTTTTTTTTTTTTTTTGAGCAGAGGTCAGCAAACTTCTGTAAAGGACCAGATAAGGAAATGTTTTAGCCCTTGTGGGTCATCCTGGATCTCTGTTGGAACGTCTCAAATCCGCCCCGGTGGCAGCAGAGGCCGTGGGCGGCGTGCAGATAGACCAAAGACTGTGGCTGTGCTCCAATACAACTTTCTTTACAGGTATAGACATTAGATCATGTAGTTTTCACAGGTCATGAAATATTACTGACACATTGATTTTTCTCCCCCGCCATTTAAAAATCTAAAAACTTGCAGCTGTATGCGTTTTGTACGGAGCTTGTGATGTGTGCCAGACGGCTGATGAGCCAAGTTTGCTGACCCCTGTTAAGACCACAAGCCTTCTCTCCTTACTTTTTCACTTTTCATGTGGCATTTATCAAGACTGAAGGGGCTGTAAGAATACAATTTGGAAAAGAGTGGTAGCTAATGCTCGTGCATTTGTGTTTTTCAATCTAACAGCGTGCCTGCTTACTTGAGATATTTTTCTTGAAGATTTTATTTATTTATTTGAGAGAGAGTGAGTGAATGAGAGAGAGAGAGAGCACAAGCCAGGGGAAGGGCAGAAGGAGAGAGAGAAGCCGGCTCCCCAAGAACAGGGAGCCTATGTGGGACTCCATCCCAGGACCCTGAGATCATGACCTGAGCCGAAGGCAAATGCTTAACCGTCTGAGCCATCCAGGCGCCCCTGGTTGTTTTCAATTTTTAAGGTTGTAAACAGTGTTGTAATCCATGACTTATATTCCTGGATCTCTTTTTAGATATATTGCTTCCTTAAATGACCCAGGACATATACGGGGACAATTGAGGTACCTATCCATAATTCAAAAGAAGCTATGATTGTGCCTCTATTTCAGGACAGATGACATTCTGCCCTCTGCTTGCTAAGAAAGTAATTAATAATGATCTGGGATTTGGCACTAAAGGAGAGTAGGAAAGACAAAATTATCCAGACTCCATCCTTCTACTCATTTATCTATTCCAGGGGCTCTGAGTAGGGAAGATAAATGTAAGGGCAGAAAGACAGAAAAGGATTTGATCACAAATTACTCCAGTAAAGCTGTAACACATTGGGGAAAATAACATTAATCCCAGGAACAGTTTTAGTTTTTTGAACTATGCCTTGGAAATGAACAGAAAAACAAGTGCAGTAAAAGAACATGATCTTCTAGAAGGCACTTGTAGAAATGTCTGGTCAAAGCAGGTCAAGATAACTTTAAAAAGTGAGTAGGAAGTAGATATCCTATCTTTGGGGGCATCAGGGTGGCAGACATTGTGGGGGTGGCTTTGATGACAGTGTCAAAGATCCTAAGGCCTCCCAATGTTTTTGAGTCTTTCGCCTTTGAAAATCATTCCAACTCTTACTTCTGATTCATTTACTTGACATTTCAGACACAAACAACAAGGGTTGGTTTTTAATTCCCAAACTACTTTCATCTGTTACAATCTGCAGCATTTGAGAAAATTTTGCAACAATCCTTGGATAAATAGCTTCCTTGTTTCCAAATGTTCTTTAGCTGTGGTTCTCGCAGCTGGGTTCCAGATGAATATCAGCGTCCTCTGGCACCTTGTTGGTGACCATGCAAATTGTCAGGTCTCCCCCAGACCTGTGGTGCTGGTCCAGAGATCAGTGTTTTCATAAAACCTCCAGGTTATCCTGACATAGGCTAAACTTTGAAAAAAAATCCACTATTCGAGAACCACTAGACAGAACATGCTAGAAGATAAGGAAAAGAGAGTCTGAAAGCTAGCATGGATTATTTGGCTAAGGCAAAAACGACTGTTAAAGAATCGAAAGGAAGCATGCTGGAAAGAAATGACGAGGAATTAGAAATAAGCATTTTAGGGGAGATGCTGGTGGGTATCCTGATGGATCTTATCCCCAGTCTCATATGACTGTATAAATCCAAAAGTATACAACTTTGTGTAAGATGTCTTTGCAAAGAAAAATAAGAACAATTGAAAAACTTTACAAATACTCTAAAAA
Source organism: Potos flavus (assembly GCA_028534135.1). NCBI lineage: Eukaryota > Metazoa > Chordata > Mammalia > Carnivora > Procyonidae > Potos > Potos flavus. Next base: position 72,220,948 of record CM052899.1, on the reverse strand, counting down.
TGTATCACCTCCTGAAAAAAACAGAAAAGAAAATTAACTTCTCAACACATGTTTCTTTGGCATTTTTTTAATGGTTATAACTTGGTAAAGAATCAGAGTAATTCATTTAGGAAGGAGAAACAAAGCACTCCTAGGATTAGTAACAGGAAAAGAGCCAAGAATCACAATAAAAAGGTTAATGTTTAACACATTTTTTTTTTCCTGTCTGCATTTCAAGGTCTTTGACAGGCTGTTTTCTTTTTTTTCAGGTCTCTTAATTTTATTTTGTTTATTTTTGTTTTGAATTATAATTGACATCCGATATCCTATTAATTTCAGGTGTACATCATAGTGATTCATTCAGCATTTTTATACGTTATGAGATGACCCCCAGAATATGTCTAGTTAACATCTGTCACCATATGTGGTTATTGCAAGATTATTGACTATATTCCCTAAGCTGTACCTTGCACCGCTGTGACTTATTTTCTAACTGGAAGTTTGTGCCTCTTGATCCCCTTCACCTGTTTTCGCCCAGCCCCCAGTGCCTCCTCCGTGGTCGGTTGCCAAAGAGGAGGCACTGGGGGCTGGGCAGAACAGGTGAAGGAGATCAAGAGGCAGCAACTGACAGTTTGTTTCCTGCATCTGTGTCTTTTTCTGTTTTGCTTCATATGTTCATTTGTTTTGTGTTTTTGAGAGTCCACATGTTAAAAGAGCGAGCCTGGCTTGGGATTCATGACAGGGCTAGAGTGAGCACAAAGATCTTTTGGAGTAAATTTCCCCCTACAGTCAGTAATATTTTCATCTTCCTTTGAGTGATCTATTCACATTCAGATCAACTTTCGGTTATTATATTTAACTCCTTGTTTGTTATTCTACTCATTTTCACCTTTCAGGTCTAGCCTTTGTTTTGTTGCAATATTTGCCATTTATTTCCTTTTGACATGTGGAAAGGTTATTATAGTTCTATACCACTACAAGAACTATTTAGCTTATCATCTGAGTCACTTAACACATTTTCCTAATCTCCATGACCTCAAGGGTCCTCACTTCCTAAAGCTGCATGATTCTATAATTTCCAGTTGGTGCTGTAGTTCTGAAATCCCAAGAAGAAAAATAAAGTAGATGAATGAACTTGTTAAGAGAAGCATTTCAGAAATAAGAATCACAACATTAATATTTATTTTGCACTAAACTAAACATGAATCTAGATTTAGGGATGGTTCACTGCTCGTATAATTAAGCTAATGTTACAGAACTGTGGAATCATGAGTCTGCAAATGAAAAGAAATGGAGATACTAAATCAAATCTAGAGTTAATGAGCCTTTTCAGGCTTCATCGTGTTAAACAATATATTCCATTATTATAAATATTTGTAACAGTTAAAAATCAGATGATATACAGTACATTGATAAACACACTTTACACTAAGTAGCCTGTAATTTCACATTTAGAGGAACTTTATCATATAGACGATGTTTATTCCATGTCCTGGGGCACCTGTGGATGGTTTTTTATTGTGACATGAATCACCTTAGAATGCTTGGATGGCTGAAGGTTGCCTCTAGATTATCAGAGCTGTCAAAATCCATTTTTACACAACAGATTGAAAAAATAATAAAAAGTAACTCCTTAATTCACACTTATTACTTTCATTATTGTAATATAACTCCTACTCTGCTTAATAAAGTGAAATCTACAAAGAATTGTTTTCTGTCTCTGCAAAGAAGAGTCTATTATCAAAGCAGTCAAAAATGACTCTGATTACTTTTCCTAAGAGTAGGTCATAACTTTTATTTGGATTTTCAAAATCCATTAGAGTGGGAGTCTTGGGGTAGGCTTCCATACAGGGGTCCAAAAACAATCAGTAAATAATCTAATTTTGGAAATGGTCACAAGAATCACCTTATGTGTCAACTGGCTTCAGAGTGTTCCAGAAAATAATCACTCTTGTTAGAACCTGACTGTTGTGAGTAGGGGTGTCAGAAGGACGGTAATGTCTCCATTCTGATCCCTCCCCCAGTCGGATATATTTGTGTTCAAGATATGAAGCATCAAGGCTGATTTTTAGAGCATAACACTTATTAATTAATGTATACAACGTACCAAGAATTGTGGTAGAAGCTGAGAATACGAAGAAGAGTAAGATCTGTTCCTTCTTTAAGAAAGCAACAGTTTCGGGGCACCTGGGTGGCTCAGTCGTTAAGCGTCTGCCTTCAGCTCAGGTCACGATCCCGGGGTCCTGAGATGGAGCCCCGCATCAGGCTCCCTGCTCAGTGGGGAGCCCGAGTCTCCCTCTCCCACTCCCCCTGCTTGTGTTCCCTCTCTCGCTGTGTCTCTCTCTGTCAAATAAATACATAAAATCTTAAAAAAAAAGCTCCAGTTTCGTGGAGGAGGCAAAAATACACAACTGTAATTCTGTTACAGTCATATAAATGTTAGGAAAAGTACATACACAGTCTGTTCAGGAAGCAAGGAGCAAGCTTTCAACACAAGGCTAGAAAGACTGGCTTGCAGGAGGAAGGCTTACAGGAGGAAGACCCCTTCCCTCCAGCCCATTCAGCACGGGGCTAGCATTGTGTAGCCGAATCAGGACTTGCCTCCGGATCTCCTTGTGCTTCCCAGTGCTCTTTGTGCTAACAAAGATGCCTCTCGGGAGACCGTATTCTTCTTTACAGTGGTATACATGGAGATTGACCCATACAGCAGGTTCTCCCTCTTGTGAATTCAGGAAAACCTTTTTGATGACAGAAGTGGGGATTCTCACTGCTTGTGTGTGAGTAAGCAGGGAATCGGAGAATTGAATCTGCTCTTCTCTCAATTCATCACTTTCCATGCGCCTGTCAGGGCTGCGTTAAGACCTTCTCTGAGTACAGGGATAGATGCTGAGGCTCTACTCCACCTTAAATCAAACTTTTTAAAAAAGATTTATTTATTTCTTTGAGAGAGAGAGAGAGAGCGGGGGTGGGGGGTGGAGGGGAAGAGGAAGAGAATCCATGCAGGCTCCCTGCAGAGTGTGGAGCCTGATGCAGGTCTTGTTCTCACGACCCTGGGATCATAACCTGAGCTGAAACCAAGAGCTGGATGCTGAACTGACTAAGCCACCCAGGCACCCCTCCTTAAATCAAACTTATTAAAATGTATCTATATCCCACATTAAATACAATATACATGTAACCAGGAAACAACTGGACTGAATTACAGTTGACTAGTTGACACCAAGTCTCATTTTGTAGATATTTAATGAAACAGCATTAAGTTGTCCCCCCATATTTTGGAGTAATTTTCTGCAGGTTTCAGACATATCCCCATGCCCCCGGGGAAGTTTGTTCTGGTCGGTATCTTGCCTGCCATGCCCAGGTCCCTCTTTTCCTGTGATCATCTAGCCCTGCTTAGAATGAGTTAAAATACTTAAATTATATTTTCATTATATGCTCTTTAGTATACACTGTATAATAATGTATACATTATTTTATAGCTATATATAAGATCAATGTTTTAATTAGCTGTTGCTACAGTAATGTTCTCTAGCAAAGAATCACAAAATCTCTGTGGTATCCAACAATAGGCTTTCATTCTTTTCTCCTGGGTTTGCCGATGAGCTCTGTTCAACACACTTCTCATCTCTCTCCTGGGCCCATAGGCGAGCTGTGCTAGCATGTGCCTCTCGCGATCAAGGCAGAGGAGTGAAAGAGCACGTGTAAGCTCATGGGATCTCTTGAGACCCAGGCTTGGAACTGGCACAGTCCCTTCTGTCTGTATTTCATTAGCCAAAGCAAGTCACAGAAGTGAAGGGGCAGATAAATGTACTCTCTCCACATCGAGACTGTGGCAAGAGTGTGGATGTGGATAGAGGGGGAAAACTGGGGCCAATAATTGACTCTACTAAGTCACCCCCAACCCATGCAATGCCTGCTCTGCTCTGTGAGTGATCAAAAGTATTGGAAAGATATCAGGTATTCACCAATTGACCTCAAAACCCATACCTGTATGAGACGTTGACCCAACTGTCCCTCTACCAGCTGGTGAGTCATGTGCCCATGAGGCCAAGTCACCCAGTGAACTGCCAGGGTCGGAGCTACCTTCCTCTATGCCCAGGATCATCACACTCATTTGGGTGCAAATCGTACTGGGGTCAAAGCTGGATTAAAAAAATCAAGATATCTATTTTACTTTAAAGTAAAATGTTACTGAGGGCATGGTTTCCAAGGAAAAGCTCCTTCTGTCAACTCATTGCCTTGAGATAGTCAACGACTACTCTCTGTGTACCATATATTAGTTGTTTTATCCAAAATGGCCCTATGTCCTTTATGAGGCTTTCCCTTATCAGCCAATCCTTGATGCTTTGATCTGTTATTGCCCATTACTTTTAATGTTAGCTTTACACATTGGCTTTAGACTGGGTGTCTTTTATAAATTTTTAATTATGTGTTTATTAATTTTCATTACAAATATGCTGTATGTTTATTGGTTTTTTTTTTTAAAGATTTTATTTATTTATTTGACAGAGAGTGAGATCACAAGTAGGCAGAGAAGCAGGCAGAGAGAGAGGGGGAAGCTGAGCAGAGAGCCCGATGCGGGGCTCCATCCCAGGACCCTGAGATCATGACCTGAGCCGAAAGCAGAGGCTTTAACCCGCTGAGACGCCCAGGCGCCCCTGTATGTTTATTGTAAAAAAATTACATAGATAAGCAAAAAGAGTCACGTGTAGAGTGCTTTATAAATATCAGTTCAAATATTCTCTACATCTGTGCAAGATAGTTCTTGTTTGGCCCATTTGGCAGAAGAGGAAACTGAGGAACAGTGAGATCAAGGAATTTGCCTGAGCTGACAAGGCTGGTAAGTGGCTGTCTAGATCTTTCGGCTCTGTAGCCAGTGCCCCACCCTTATACCGTGTTAATATAGCACTCACACCCTGCGTACAATTCCTCTACTTGGAGCTCCGTGCCGTCTTTGTTTTATTTCCTGAAAACTTTTTTTTTTTTTTAAGATTTTATTTATTTATTTGACAGAGAGAGAGATCACAAGTAGGCAGAGAGGCAGGCAGAGAGAGAGGGAGAAGCAGGCTCCCTGCTGAGCAGAGAGCCCGATGCGGGGCTCGATCCCAGGACCCTGAGATCATGACCTGAGCCGAAGCCAGAGGCTTTAACCCACTGAGCCACCCAGGTGCCCCTATTTCTTGAAAACTTTAGTTGACACAAATAATAAATGCATTGTAAACAATGTAAAAATATTTAGAGTAAAAAGTGAAAGTCCACTGTCAAAATCCCCAAATCTCATTCCATTTCCCTCCTTGGAGACAGCTACTGTTATCGATTTGGTGTGAATTTTCCCTGGCCTTTTGTTCTGATTTTATAAATGCCGTTTATGTTTTGTGGGTGTGTCTCTACATGTGTGTGGCTGTGTGTGTGTGTGTATATGTGTGTATTTACAGAAAAAGAGTCATGCTTTCCCTAGTCTTCTGCAATGTGCATTTCTTATCTAACATTCCACTTTAGAGATGTGTCTGTGGCAGAGTGCTAGTTGACTCTAACATCCATTTTCCCATTTTTCAATAATAGAAAGATTATTACCTGGGCGTAGGCTTCCCAGAATAAAGTGACATTTTCTACTCTTCCTGGCAGCTAGGTGTGGGCACCGTACTAAATTTTGGGCACCGGGGTGTATATGGGAATGTTGAAACAACTCCTAGTTCTGTTTTTTAAGAGACAAAATGCCATGTGCTGCTTGGGCCCCTCCTTTTCTGTCCTTTTTTCCATTCTGCTGTCTGCAGTGCAGATGACACCATCCTGAACCACAGGGTTGGGACCCAGCCCAATAGAGCAGTAAGATACGGAGATCCGTGTGTCGAACCCATGCACCACTGTACCAGTTCTGATCCTCCTCTCTTTGCTTAACACAGAAATACGTCTCTATTTTGTTAAAGCCACTGTTATTTTGAGGTCTTCCGTTATTTGCTACTGGTCTTATTTGTTACTGGTCTCGAATCGTAAGTGAGTTGTAGTGAGCGGCTGACCCAGAGCGTGTGCTACCATCTCGGCGGAAGTGACTGGTGGCGGATGGCAAGGAATCAAATATTATTGGCGAGGAAGTTCATGATCCTTATTTAGTTCAGTGGTCCCTATTGCATCTTGAAAGGCAGACCATAAGGTGGCAGAGGCTTTAGGGTTTGAAGAAAGGAAGAGAAACTGGAGAATGTTGATGGTTACCCTTTCTGTCTTCCGGGTGCAGCGAAGTCCCACTCAAGAGGGATGAGCCCAGATCAGAGAGATCTAGCAGGGAAGCTGGAAGAGAACACAGTTCCACCAAGGACAGCATTTCTGCCCAGAATCTGCAACCTAAGTTGTCTCATTGGCTACCTGGGATCGTCTATGAAAGGAGAACAATGTTGTACACCCGCAGGGAGAAATTCTAAGCAATGACTCTGGAAGAGCAGCTACAGCGGGAGGTAAAAGCCCCAAGTCCTCTCAATCCAGTTCTGCTAAGAGTTTTCTGACAAATGATGGAACCCAGCTCCTGAGGGGTAGGGGGTGGGGGAGCAAAAGATCCAGGTTAAACGGATTGTTTTCCAAATTGATTGTTTCAGAAGGTGACTGCCAGAAAGCCTCAAGGTGTCCCAAATCAAACCGAGAAAACGGACCGGGCAGAATACTGAAGAGAGGAACGAAAGCAGTCGTCTTCAGGCACTCTAGGTCAGTCTGGAGCCGGAGTGCTGGGATCAAGGCTCTTAGCTGTGCAAACTTGGAAAACTGCTTCACCTCTCCGCTCAACACAAACTGATTTAGCTCCTATTATTTTGCCAGGCACTGTTCATGGGCTGGGGACAACATGATTGTTGTGGGTCTTGAGTTCTAGTGATAGAGAGTTACCCAGTAAACAAATAAATTAACACGATGATTGCAAAGAGTGGAAAGTGTTATAAGAAGCTGATGAGGCTGACAGAGAGAGGATTACCAGTGCTTATCACATCCCAGGAAAAGTTCTGATTCTACATTAGTTCTAAAATCCTTCTGCGTTACTCGCTGCAGGGTTTAAGGGAGCTTAATATGTGCATTGCAACTCTGTTTCCTACTTGAACCCGGGACCGCATGAGAGATAAAGCAGAGGAGTCAGGGTGACCCCACTCAGAAGTCAGACCAATTACCGAGAAAAGCTAAATTTGAGTCCATGGCTTGGTCTGTGACAAAAACAGACTTTGGTATATGGAACCTTAGAATTAGACTAAGTTTCCCATCCAGCCATTGGGATGGGAAACTTACAAAGAAATGACAATTCGCTCAATTTAACAATGATGTCCAAAGCAAGTAAAAATCTGATGAAAAAGACCCTTCACCATGCAAGACAATAGATTATACTTTTAGTATCTTCAAGGAATATAATTTATCAATATTTCCTTGTCTTTTATCTTGATAATAAGCAAAATAGCCTCTTCAGTGCCTTGCATGCCCAACATTTTATGTCACTAGCACAAAGCTTTTTTTAAAATTTTAAATACTATATATTTTTTAAGGATTTTATGCATTTATTTGAGAGAAAGAGAACAAGCAATGGGGAGGGGCAGAAGGAGAGAGGGAGAAGCAGATTCCCCGCTGAGCAGGAAGCCCGATGTGGAGGATGTGGGACTTGATCCTAGGACCCAGAGATCATAACCTGAGCCGAAGGCAGGCACTTAACTGACTGAGAAACCCAGGCGCCCCTTGCTAGCATAAAGCTTTTAAGTCTCTCAAGTGTTCTCTACTAAACATGTTCATGTCTACTGGTTTTATAAGTCAAGGACTAATAAAAAGTATAAGGTATAGAAAGTTTAATTCTCCAGTGGCATCGATAACAATCTATAGTTTACATATGGAACTGGGAATCTAGCAGAGGGTTAGTATCCTGGACTTAGGTTGCATATAATTGCATGAAAAAGAAGATGACTTTGAAACGTTTCTGATTCCTTCCAATGAATCCACTATAGGGATGGAAACATCTAGTCTGGGCTCTTTGCTGTTCCATTCCGATACATCCTAAAACCCAGTCCGTGTTTCTACTGAGGGTGGTAGGGTCCAACAGCCTGCCAGCATTATAGATGAGGTCCACTGCCGTGGGAATGTCATCTTGACCTCCTGTTCCTTTTTTCTCTTGTGACACAGCCTTGAATATACATTAATGTGAGGGCGGAAACCATGGCACGGGGCATTTTATTGTCTGGGAATGTCAAACTTTCCTAGGAAGCCGATTTTTCTTTAAGAGAATTTCCACAATCTCAATGCTTGCACTGACATTCTCTTTCCTGGGTGTGTTATTTCTCACGCTCAGTACTTGTTCTGTTTTCTCTGACATTATAGAAGAAAATTAATGGAACAGAATAAATTAGGAGCCCCGGTGCTTTATCATCTTAACTGTTCAGCAAATCTAATTGATACCTTGGGGAGATCAGGAGGTGCTTGCTGATAATTCCTATAGAACAAAGGGCTTTTTATTTGTTTGTTTTTGTTTACTTTTATATTCTATTTACCATAAAGAATCTCATACTGTTACGGTGCTGTATAAATAATAAATACAATAGGAAATATGATAATTAAAGTTTTGGGGAGACATGACAGTTTTACCCTTTTCAAATTAAACTGCAGTATTTTGTCCCCAAATTATCTATAGAACTGACAAACCTGGTCATTGGATTAGAAGTCAGTAAGCAGGTTTTATTAAAATTTCTAGAATATTTACAACACTGAAAAGAAGTACTCAGGAAGGTTGGAGAAATTCTCTTTTTGGAGGTGTCTGAAATAGTATTTCTTTATTTGGGGAGTAAGATTAGGGCTAAACCTCAGAGAGGGTATTTTCTCAATGTCTGTTGCAACCTGTGTGTGTGAGAGAGAGAAAGAGAAAGAGAGAGAGAGAGAGAAAGGGAGAATGAGCACATGCATGTACTTGCTGTTTTCTCGAGAGCTGAACTGACAGTGTTAGCTTATGGGAGGCTTTCCATCTAATTCGAGACCCAAACCTGCATCGAGGTTAAAAATGATAATTTTCTAAATGAGTAGTGAAAGAGTCATCTTTGTGCTTTCGATTTAAAGAGGTTAGTTTTCTCTTACTTTCTCTATTTTTTCCACGTGAGAGATGTGTCCGAAAGAACAAATTCCGGAGAAATTTTAGCGCTTAAAAAGAGGAGGCCACTTCTCAATTGTTCAAAGTTATCAGCAGAGAGGTCCCGTGGTCACTCACTTACTGTCTTTAGCTTAAAGAGGTTGAGTTGCCTGGAGCGGACAGGGGGAGGAGGGTACGGATGTCAAGAGACCTGACATACAGCCAAAGCTTTGAACTTGTACTCTCGAGGGCCCGAACAGGTCTATTTCTGTGGATGCTAGTTTAGGTTCTTCACCTGCTTCTTAATGCCAATGCTCCTTAATGTTTTTCAGCTTCAGTTATGTATTTTTGCTGTCTAGGTATCCCTGCGACGTTGAGTAGTCCCACCTGGAACGCTGACCCCACTCTTCCCCCCACTAACACCATTTTTCAGCTCCAAGCTTACTGCCGCTGTCTCTAGGAAACCTTATCTGACTTCTAAATTAGGATCCTGTCTTACAAGCGCAGCGGATCATGGGGGAAAGGAGGGGAAACTGAACGGGAAGTCATCAGAGAGGGAGACAAACCATGAGAGACTCAACTCTAGGAAACAAACTGAGGGTTGCTGGAGGGGAAGCGGGTAGGGGGATGGGGTAAGCAGGTGATGGGCATTGAGGGGGGCATGTGATGTGATGAGCATGGGGTGTCATACGCAACTGATGAATTGTTGAACCTTACATCTGAAATTAACGATGTACTGCATGTTGGCTCATTGAATTTAAATAAAAAAGAAGGATCCTGTTTTATTTTTCTCTCTCAGTACCCTGTTCCTTTCTTTTAGAGTAATAGATGTATAGAAATACATGTACGGGAAGATAACTCATAATTATTTATGAAGATCTCTTACTTGTTAGAAATTTCTCTCCTACATTCGACTGTATGCTCTGTCTATCTAACCAGATAGCACCGTCCAGAACCAGGCGGTAGACAGCCAGGCAGGGTTTCCGGAGTGAATCAGTACATCCTGCCTCACTTTTTCAGAGTGGTATTTGAGAGCTTCTCTGTCTTTTTTTTTTTTTTTAATTTTTTTTATTTATTTATCTGACAGAGAGAGAGAGAGAACACAAGCAGGGGAGTGGGAGAGGAGAAGCAGGCTTCCTGCTGAGCAGAGAGCTCGATGCGGGGCTCAATCCCAGGACTCTGGGATCATGACCCGAGCCGAAGGCAGCCACTTAACTGACTGAGCCACCCAGGTGCCCCATCTTCTCTGTCTTTACTAAGTAATCTTGGGTTGGCATTATTCCTTACCAGTCCAGATTAAGAATTTTGTCGTTCTTCCTTCATTGCCAAGGGCATTTCATATTGAAAGGAGTTCAATGGTGATTTGTTTTGTAAAGAGAAGTTATTTGATTGCATGAATATTCCATATTCTCTTAAAGGTTGTGTTTATTTTCTCACAGATACTCCCTCATTTACAGGGTTTCGCTGCTAGGGCAGTGTCCTTCCACAAGGGCTGCAACCCCACTCATATTTCAGTAAAGGGCACTTTCACCTCCCACCAGAACGTCTGGAAGCTGTGGGGCCAGAGCCCAGGGGCTGCTGGTCCGTCCAGATGCCACGCAGAGCCGCAGGGGAGCGATGAGGCCGATTAATGAGTACTAATTACTCTTGAGCCGGAAGATCTCCTCTTTGTTCGACAAAATAGAATAAAATCCACACTTGGCTCAACCGGTCAGAAAGCTGGGGCCCCACCATCCGGATGCAGGTACCCACGCTCTTTCCTGGGAAACCAAACACAGCTGAACAAACAATGCAAAATACCCTCACTGGCTCCGCTGTCCCCTCTAGTGAACATCCAGTTTGTCTTTCCCCCTCTTATTCATAAGGATCTCAATAATTCAGTACCTATGCAGAATGCCTTGTGCTCTAAATAATAGGCCATGTGGCAGACGGTTGTTTAAACAGGAGGAGATGATATTGGTGTCGTAACGGGAGATCTGGATGTGGGTGCTTGCTGATGTTTGTTCAGTGGCTCACAAAGTCAGGACTCGGGGTTAGTGTCTCTGATTCTTATGTCTGTCAGAGGACGGACGCAGCTCCAGCAACCTCTGCTTGCACATCCAGGTTCACCGGCAGGCAGCAGGGGCAGCTGGTGGCCAAGGTTTACTGCTCGCTCCCATGTCTCTTCGCCAAGAGATAGAAACCCCGTAAGCTTTCCGGCATCCTTTATCTCCATCCTCCCCCTTACACTTTATGGTTCAGAACTAGGTTACATGGCCGCTCTAGCTGGAAAAAAAATGAGTAATGAGTTGTCCAGCCCTTACAGTAGGTAATGAAAAACGGAGGAGGGGTTTGGAAACGGTTTTTGAATAGAGGAGAAGAGTGTGTAGGGATTCCTAATCTGGGACCCTGCTCAGCCCTTTGCAATCTCATTTATTACAGGACCAAATCTGCATCCTCGGTGGTGACCTTCTTCTACCTTAAGATGTTCCTCCCTCTCTGTTTGGTGCCACACCTCCCATCTGACCTTTCCTTAAAAAAATATTTGGCACCGAATCAGCCAATCACACCTCTATGTGGTAGATTAAGCATATCAGCAGAACATGTTCCATTAAATTTTTTTTTTTCAAATGTTTTTGTCCCCACCACTAGAGTATTGTTTACCTCTTTCTATGGGCTTTTCTCAGGTAATTGCAATTCCTAGAGTCATAAATGTAGGCGTTGACACGAGACTGCAGGTAACTTTTTTAGCGTAGTGTACAAATAAAGTGAGATCTGTAATTTCATCATTTGGGATGCATGATACAGAGAAGCATTACCCTGAACTTCACTATATTTATTATTTTTTGAAAAGGCAATGTAGATAGATGCTCTCCTCGCCTCCAGCCTTTCTAAAGTACACGGTTTAATCAAAATCTGCCTATGCTAGAGATGTTATCACATACCAGTATCACCACTCAATTGCAGCCTCTTGGGTTTAATCATCACAAAATCATTAGCACAAAATCTCTCGCTGAATTTCTTCTACCTCTGGTATCTTAAGTCACTGGGTGCCCCTGAAGGGCAAAAGGATTCGCATTTCATTTCACCAAGAATGGAAAGAAAAAATGGACAAATGTTCTTGGTAATTGTTGATAGTTCAGCATGTAATGCTATAAAGTTACCTAATGTGCTACCTTTTCACCTGAAAGAGAAAAAAATAGAATCTGTATAATCTTCCTATAATTGTGATTACTTACAAAAATTGATTGACCTGAGCTATTCCCTTTTCTTCATCTGTATATAATTAATAATAAATGAATTCTGCAAGCTGAACAATTTTTTTTTGAAATTCATTTATTTGATAGTCTTGATTTGACCTCTTTGAAAATACCCTGCAGCTCTATTTTTTGTTTGCCTCTTTGATTGGGCATGGGCAATCACTCATGCATAGAAATTCTTACTGACTCATTCAATGACACTTCCTCTTTTGCATACAAATGTTCTCTCTAAATTTTTTTTGCTGTCACCAAATGTCCATGCGACATGATCTACAAATATGAAGACTCTGCTCATCCAGAGTTCAGTGTTTAAATAAAATATATAGAGAGTTAATCTGACACATATTTAATGATGTGTGTAATTGTTATTGTGCTGTGTGATAATTTGGCATAAATGGTAAGCTACTCATGTCATAGCAGTGGAGAATATATTTATACAGACAGATTCAGCATTTTTATAATCTGCAGTGGGAAGAATTTCAAAGTGGGGGCAGGGAGAATGGAAATGTAGTTTGTGGAAAGCTTCTCCCCTACCATATGGCCATATGAAGACTGAACGTTTACCTGTTTTTTCCCAGTTCTTTTTTTTATAGAGAGAGCGCACTAGTGGGTTGGGGGATGGGCAGAGGGAAAGAGAGAAAGAGAATTTTTTTTTAAAGATTTTATTCATTTATTTGACACAGAGAGAGAGATCACAAGTAGGCAGAGAGGCAGGCAGAGAGAGAGGGGGAAGCAGGCTCCCTGCTGAGCAGAGAGCCCGATGCGGGGCTCGATCCCAGGACCCTGAGATCACCCTGAGCTGGAGGCAGAGGCTTTAACCCACTGAGCCACCCAGGTGCCCTGAGAAAGAGAATCTTAAGCAGGCTCCACACCCAGTGTGGAGACCAACATGGGACTTGATCTCATGATCCTAAGATCATGATCTGAGCAGAAATCGAGGGACACTTCACTGACTGAGCCACCCAGGCACCCCCTTTTTTCTCTCAGTTTTATCAGACACTAAGGAAAGGTACGTAGCATCTCAGGGTCTCTCCTATATTCGTTTTCCCAGGATTTAGATGGACTAGCATATCAATCTTAAGCATGTAAGCATGGGTCTCCCAAGGGGATCATTTTGGACAGAAAAGAAACTGATTACAGGACTAAAATGTCCAACGACTCTCAATGAAACAAGTAGGAAAGGAAGTGTTTTCCGCATATCATTATCTTGGTGTGAGAACCCCTGGGCAATGGTCCTTTGTGCTCATGGGTGGAGAAGACACAGTTTGCGTCCTTACCTCGAAAGGCCTATGTATAACCAGTTGGGGTGTGGAAAACACTTCACAAGCCTAGGTAATCATCGTGGTTGATCTCCTAGTTACTCATTTAGTAGGTATGTTATGCAAAATTCTAGACTTAAACTTGTGGATTAAAGTGATCGCCGTTCCTTCTAATTCTAAACATTCTCATTTCATGTAAGTGTTTAGTCAATTCGAAGTCTAGCTCCACCAGAAACATTCAACATCTCATCCCTGTTTTCCTACTTCCCCAGTTGGCATCTTGGTTCCATTGAGAACTTCCTGTCTTTCTGCATTCTCATGGTAGTAGAAGGGAGATCCACGCAGTGACCTCTGGTCCCTCCCTGGTCTTGGCTGTGAAGGGGTTAACTTGGGCTCCTCTCTAGGTGACGACCACAGAGCTAGGACTGGTTCCATCACTGACCAGCAGACACCAGCGGAAATGTCTGCTGCAGATCTGGGGCTGCTATACACCCTGCTCGTATCTCTCTTACTTGCTCTGAGCCTCAGGTCCTCCCTGGCTGACCCAGCCTCACTTGCCTCCCTCTGAACCCCTTCCATTTGTCTCTGGTTTGGATGCTCCATCTCGACCCTTTGCCCTTGTAGGTCCAGTAGCAGGACCTTTGGTTCTAACTCAACATTTACCCACATCTTCCCCTATCTCCAAAGGGCATGTAGAAACTTCTGGGTCTCATCCTCCCTGAAACAGCTAAAATTCAACCCTTTGCCAGATCACAATATGCTAGTGAATTTCTTTTGGTGTGTCTACATTGCTGCAAAGGTGCAAGACACTCTGCTTCCAAAATCCTAGATGTGAAAAAAAGAGCAACGCTCCTTTCCATCAGTGTTTCCATAGACTTATCACATCTCTGCCAACCTAGAAAAAGCCTAAAGAGACAGATTTAGACACACATATCTCATCCCTGCCACTCCTCCCTCAGATTCCTTCTTTACTACAATCCCTTGTTGGTAGAAGGAGCTTATTTTTACTTCTCCTTTCTAGTCTTCCAGGAACACCCTGAATGCATTTGGGCCAGGAAGGCAGGCTCTGTGCTCCCTAATTCCTTAGCCATAATGGAGGGTGGGAAGTGGTAGAGAGAGACAGGTTGGCCAAGAAGTCTCAACTGGAGGGTATATTAAATTTTAAAAATAGTAGACCCATTTACAACGCCCACATGATAAAAATTCCCTAATCTCAGGGGATATTTGCTCTAACTTAAGGGGTCGCTTCTCCCTTTGGCCAAAGAGCAAGAGCCAAATTTCTGCCTTGAATTTACTTTCTGACTCGCCTCAGCCCCCAGGTCCTCTGAGGATGGCTTGGTAAACCTGGCCTGCTCCTGTGTTTGGTGACACATCTTAGATCCAAGAAAGCGGGAGTTTTCCAATACTGGCCATTCAGAGACCCAAGCCCGGTGTGCAGGTGGACCCTCCCCTGAGCCAAAGTTAAGATTCAGGGGATATTTTTTTTTAAAGATTTTATTTATTTATTTGACAGAGAGAGAGAGAGAGAGAGAGATCACAAGTGGGCAGAGAGGCAGGCAGAAAGAGAAAGGGAAGCACAGAGAGCCCGATTCAGAGCTTGATCCCAGGACCCTGAGATCATGACCTGAGCCGAAGGCAGAGGCTTTAACCCACTGAGCCACCCAGGCGCCCCCAGACTTGTGTCCTTTGATGTGGAAAGAAAATGTAGCTTATTTAAGTTGTTGATAAGTGGTCTACTTCCCCTTAGAAGTCTGAATTTTGTGCTAGGCAATCATTCAAACAGCCCTTTTAGATAATACTCCCGATTTTTATGTACAAATGCACATTTCCTCATATTTCCACATAGCTCCTGTCCAAGAGAGCATCGGTGTGACTGGAGGGGTGGTATAGCTTGATGATGAGGGGAGACAGCATGCTTGGATCTGTATGGTGCTTTATCAAAAGAAACACAGCCCTGGGGTGCCTGGGTGGCTCAGTGGGTTAAAGCCTCTGCCTTAGGCTCAGGTCATGATCTCAGGGTCCTGGGATCGAGCCCGGCATCGGGCTCTCTGCTCAGCAGGGAGCCTGCTTCCCCCTCTCTCTCTGCCTGCCTCTCTGCCTACTTATGATCTCTCTCCTCTCTGTCAAATAAATAAATAAAATCTTTAAAAAAAAGGAACACGGCCCTTATAATACACACATATATAATATAACACTTTATATATCGATATACAATCGCTCTCTCTCTTTCTCTGTCCATTCACCCACACACACATCCAATGCTTTATGCTGTTTATAAAGATCTTAAAGAACATCTTAGTAAGGGCTGTTCTGTGGCCTTGTGCCCACTGAGGGCTGATGGTACCATCTGTGAGTACTCCACAGTGTGTGCTCCGGAGGTCAAAGGTCAATGTGTCTTGGCCTGTTTTCTTACCCTCGGTCAGGCCTAGCCATCTTTCTAGAGGCTTCGGCTCCCCCTTGGTTCTCCCTGGCTTTGTAGACAATCCTGCTTCCATCGGCCCCCACTCCTTATCCCCAGATCCCCATGAACCAGATGGAGCATGAAGTGGGCTGTTTCTTCTTTTTCTGGCCCAGATTTCCTCAAAATCACCGCTGCTTCCTGTCCCAGGCAGCAGCCATCTGAATCCTAAAAGCTCAGAGCTTGGTTTGCTGACGGCTTTAGAAAATCTGAACTCCCTTCGAGTCCATCGCCTTACTGCAAAAACCCTATTTTGAATATTAGAAAATGAAAATGAATTCTTTAGTTCTCATTCTATTACTAATGCAATAACCTTCATGACTTCTCTCCACTTGCAGCAAGTAGCTGTACACTTCTGGCCAGCTAGGGGGCTAGGGAGAGAGCTGTGTACACAGAGATGCAGGAGAGGAAAACATGCTAATATTTGTCAGGTTATTACTTAAGCGCACAGAGTGAACTGCAGTGAATTAAATGGAACGATTTCTGTTTCCTGGAGCTATAGCCCAGTGAGAGAGACAGATATTATACAAATAAGCATATAATGCTAATTTGTGGGCAGTGGTTTGAAGGAAAACTGCTGGTAGGAGGGAAAATGCCCAGGGTTGACAGTGGTAGGAGGCCTAGGTTAGACGGGGGCTCCAGGGAAGGCCCCTGAAGAAAAGCAGCAGAGACCTGAGGCTGAGTGGATGTTAGTTAGGCACAGTGCAGAGGGGGGAGTGCTCCAGGGGGAGGGAGCAACATGATGGTTCTAAGGTGAGAGGCATGAGGGAAAGCCAGCAATTGTTTCTTTCCTATCTCCCTCAGGGGAGAAGCCAAAGTCCTCCTATCACTAGAACACACTGCCATGTATAATTACCTCGTTGTCTAAACCAACTCTATGGTCTCCTGTTTTGTCTCTGACCTCATCTACCCCTTCTTTCTTCTTCATTCCCTCTGGAATACCCATGCTTACCCCCTAGCTGTACATCAAGCACACCAGGCAAGTTCCTACCTCAGGGCCTTTGCACTCGCCATTTTCTCCAACTGAAGGCTCTTTTGCCGGGCAGTGGCAGGGATCACTTCTCGTGCTCTCCCAGCTTTCACCCAAAATGCAGCCTGTCTGTAACAATTGCCTTGGTTACTTCAACTAAAAATGTCATTTCCTCCTGCTCTGACATTTTATGTCACTCTTTCCTGCTTTTATTTTTCTTCTTAGCACTTCTCATTATCTAACGAACCGTATGTTTTATCCATCTGTCTTATTGATTGTCTTTCCCCCATGTAATGTAATGTAAGCTGTGAGGGCAGGGATTTTTGTCAGTTTTATGCGCTGTTGTAGCTTAGCAATTAGAGTAGTGCTTGGTGCATAGTAAGCATTCAATAAAGGTTTGTTGAATGAATAAAGAGGTGGTTGACACATCTGCTCGTTTTCAATGCACTTTTGGTTTGTGTTCTTCCCTACCTCATGGAGTTTGCTCTGCCTCAGTCCCTGCAGCTTTTTATGATTCTCTTCACCAAATGGGTCTCATATGACTCAGTCTCTTTGCTATAGATTCCCCGACAATCTAACGCCTGCATTTTTAGCCGGTGTTCCTTCCTTCACACCTTGAATGACTATTTGTGGGGCACCTACTATGTACCAGGCATTGTCCTGGGCACTGGAGATGCGGTGACCAGGAAAACGATATCCCTGTCTCCACGGAGCTTAGATTTTAAGCAAAAATTCCACCCCCCCACCCCCAGACCTGGTCTTGTGACAAATGCATCCCCCGACTCTCTGCCTCCACCTGCTGGAGAGCCTCCGTAACAGCAGCCAGCCTGGCAAGGCGCACCACTACGGAAGTCACCAAATGGGGCGTAATGCCGCAGGGTGTAGGAGCAAGAAACAAGAGATAGGCCTGTCTGATGCAAATCTTGCAGAGCGCTGCAGAGATGCCGAGGCAAGTAACCCCTGAAGGAATTATACAGCTGGGAGGGAGCAGTGAAGAGCTGTCCCTCTTTGTGGTTAAATACAAGCTGGCCATCCAGTTTCCCACTACTGTTAAACTTCCTCATTACATGACAAGGAAGATCATTTTCTTCTAAATTTTTTCTTAGATAAATTAGAATGGCCACTGAGGAAGAATGGCTACATCTGTGTAGGCCCTAAAAAGCAATGGAGCGTTGTCATTCCGATTCCCGCAAGTGCATGGTTTTACAAAAGTTGATAATTCACATTTAGACATGCCATTTGAAACACACATATTGTACACTCCAGACTGCGCACTTCCAATGTGGCAAATGCCTATAGAAAGTTAACCGGAAAATCTGACAGGTCCCCAAAGCTGGCACTAATGCCTTTATAAAGGGGGTTTTGATGTATTGCAATAAAAACAATGACAGAAATTGGAAATAAAGTATTATATACGTTCGAAATATTAAAAAAATAGCTGAAAGTTTCCTGGGGAGAATCAGTTTTTATTGGCCTATTTCAATTGATGAAAAAGGCTAAGAAACATATATATGATATTTAGTTATGTAGACATTACATTCTAATGAATGTACAGTATTTTCGTACATAAATGAATCTTTTTTAAAATTTTTTTTATTTTTTAATTAAAGCATAATATATTATTTGCCCCAGGGTACATGTCTGTGGATCCTCAGGCTTACACATTTCACAGCACTTACCATAGCACATACCCTCCTCAATGTCCATAACCCAGCCACCCTGTCCCTACCCGCCCCTACCCCCCAGCCACCCTCGGTTTGTTTCATGAGTTTAGGA